>CM052340.1:11794593-11935466 GCA_028455595.1 Lasioglossum vierecki | reverse complement strand
AAATTATTTTATACTTTTTAGTCCGTTTTTAAAAACGTGGTATTTTTAAAAATTTATTTTTATTTAAATAATTTTATAATTAACGTTTAGCTTCCTGTTGGAATGATTTGGTTCGAGACCACGATTTAATAATAATTCGAGAATTGAGACTTTTACCGTCAGCTTTAACAAGAAAGTGATCATCTGAGCTATCGGAGAACGAACAATCGTCGCCAGCCGTAAAATCCTCTCGGTTTGGTTCGCAGTCGTAAAATCGCGGGGGCGTCGAGGTGTCCAAAAGAGTGTATAATTTTCGATCTTCGGGGTTGGTCGTAAAGCCATCACACGGCGTGGCATTTCCGGCAGATCGTCGATATTTCGGTGTGCTTGTCCATCGTCGCAATTTTAGATCCTTGGCCCATTGTGACCAGCGAAACGTACGGCGGAGCGAGCGGTCGCAAGCCGCAGAAACGCGATGATGCTTTACGCGCTGACGCGGCGCTGTCCGTCACGATGGGCGCCGCAACGTGGTTCACGGAACCCTGGCCGAACCCCCTGGGCATCGGGAATATATATCTCCGTTTGGATTACACTGGACTACCAATAGGGTAAACACAAACACACACCGGGCCGTGGATCGTTTGGGCACCAGGGGAGTATAGGATGGGGTTACGGGGGTGGAGAATCGTGTGAGAGAGAGAGAGAGGGATGAACGAGTAACAGTGTGGCATTTTCGGACAGGGATGCAAGACGGAGTAGAGGCCAGGGGGATGAAACGAGAGGGGAGTACTCGGTAGAAATGGCGGTGCGAGGCAGAGAGGGGTGGGGTAGTTTTCAGGGGGTGGTTGAACCACGACGGGCGGGGGTGGCAAAGGGGGTGGCCAGAGAGGTCGACGCGTGCGGGCATTGCGATCCGTCAGAGCGGGTAAACCGAAAACATAAATTTAATAGGTTTCACCCCCTTCTTCGAGCTTTATGGCGCCACCGAATTTCCCATTAAATAAACAAGCGCCATGTTCATTACGGGGCACCGGATCTCGACCGATCGTGGTGTATACGCGCTGCCCGCTATCGTAGATTATGCTACGTAGATGCATCTAGGGCTTAGACCGCAGCTTGCGGTTCCCGGGATACGTATGGGTGTGCCGCGGATGGGCGACGAGCTACGATACCCTCCCAGTCTTCCCAATTGAACGTAAGGGAAACGAAGATTGCTCAGTTTTACCGAGAACGATACCAAACCCAACTACCGGACATTCGATCGGTAATTACACGGTCCACGAAATTTTCACAAAATTTTCACCGTTTTCGTTGCGTGCTGTTTTTTTTAGTCTAATTTCCGAGAGATAAAGCTGCGAGAGGATTCCAGAAATTATGCAATAAGGTTTCATCGGGCCTCGGGATTTACCAGTGGAATGCGCGTGGAAGCATCATCGGCCCGCTCGCAAATGGGCTCGTTCGAATTTCAGAACGCGTCCATCGAAAATGGCCCGGTTCGATTTCGAATTTCGCGTTCCTCTCTCGCTC
Organism: Lasioglossum vierecki; assembly: GCA_028455595.1. Lineage (NCBI taxonomy): Eukaryota > Metazoa > Arthropoda > Insecta > Hymenoptera > Halictidae > Lasioglossum > Lasioglossum vierecki. The sequence continues at coordinate 11,933,960 of CM052340.1, read as the reverse complement.
GCTCTCTCTCTCTCGCTCTGATTTTTCTCGATGCTTTTTTCCGTCGGCTCCCCGACGTGCTCGTTGCCATCGCGCGGCACGCGTAATCTCTTTTTTCACGATGGTCTCTATCGGAAACGCATAGTCATCGCGCGGGCACGGACGGGTACGCGAAACACTGTAACTCCTGCTTGCTGATAATTAGCGCATCCATCAGCCACAGCAAGCCGCCAGCTAATGCCGATCGTACGTTATCGTTATCACGGTCTCCCCATTTTGTCCCACCGGCTCTCTCTCTCTCTCGCTCCGTCACCCCTGCACTACCCTCCCCTACAACCCTCTGCCATCCCCGTTCCGCTGCCGTACACCACGGACCCGTCTATATTTGCGTGCGTGGTCCGTGCCGCGACCCACAACCAGCGACACCATCACCGTACCCCTGGCTAACCACCCTCGAACTCATCCCCTTCTCCTACAACACCTCCCCTCGTACCACCTTCTCCACCGAGCCTGTATCGGCAGGCAACGCACGAGCTGTCGATACGACCAATAATCTAATAACCAGTCACCGGCAATGTGTCGTAAGTCACCGGGTCTGCAGATTTTCACGGCGTTCACCATCGCCGCGAACCAATAACGCGTCGCAGACCCACCCCCTTCGGCACCACCCACCCCTTTGAATTATCAATTCATCGAACCTCGAGACAGACAAAAGAAGAACGAGCCGGACCGATCGGCGAACCACCCGTCGTCGTCTCGAATATGAAATTTCGAACCAGATTTATCGCCACCGACTACGTCGACGTTCGCATGTCGTCTGCGATCCAACGAACAATTTTTAATATCAAAATTCAAACGTGAACTGTACTCTTATATTTATTCTACCATGAAACGGTTGCGCTGTTTAAAAATCTCTAATTCATGTTACTCATATTGATATAAAAATTCATCTAATCTCGATTTAGTCAACATTTTATTTTTATATCGATGACTGTTACATCCTCCCGCTTTTCCGTGTCGCACAGACTTCACCGTTCTCCAGCAAAAAAAGAAGAAGATCGTGGGATAGTTGTTCAGGCGATTTTTCTAAAAAATCCTAGACCCGATCGAATTACATGGAGTTACGGGATCGAGATAGCGCGTGGTTGGCCGGTGCATGCGCGCATCTCACGGCCGCGGGCCGCCAAATGATCCAGAACACCGGTGGGAATTGGTTCAGCGTCCGGCCCGGGGGTGCAAGGGGTTGCAGGGTGGTGTGCGGAGGATAGGGTGTGCGGAGGGGTGCGGGATAGGGCACGGCCAGCAGCGGTGGCAGCGGTTATAACTAACCGAGCTGATCTACGACCTGTTTAGTAGTTCTATATCAGCGCTGCACCATGCTTCGGTACACGCAATCGAATTGCCTCCTCTGCCGATAGTATCTGACTTAAGTAGGTAACCATCGCGCGTACGGCGATCACGGTTGCGATCGCGCTCATCCTATAGCTAGACGCTCGTGCTATAGCTAGGCGCTCATGCTAGCGCCGTCATCCCCGCGGAGACGCATAAATAGCGGCCATAGAGAGACCGGTGCACGTGCGCAAATAACTGGAATATGGATGACAGAGCGTGCGGCCGGGCCGGAAAGAAGTTGTTCCTAGATGCTAGATTGCTCGGACCAATACGTTCGTACCTCTCGACGCTTGTAAACGCCCCCCTACCTTCGCTATGTATCTCTATACATCTCTTTCTTCCTCTTTCTCCCGGTGTTTTCTCTCTGTGCTCGCTACCTAACTCCCAGACCGGCAACATTATACTTTCAATAGGGTTGCTTTACGATCGTGACTAACTAGCCCGGTTACACGATAAACGAGTTAATGATTGATGTAACCGTGGCGATGTAATTCGAGCCGGCCCGAGCCCCGAGGCTATGCAATTGATTACGCTATTCTGTTATTGCGACGAGTGCTTCGAGAGCGACCGGCGGCGCGACGCGCGTCCCGTCGCGGCGCGCATAATTGCCCGTTTCTGCCCGGCGAGTCGTTCGACAATTGAAATTTCCCATTTCGAGCAATTTGGTTAATCCTTTTCGCTGATGATCGCGTGCATTAACCATGTCCCCCCGGTAAATTAGGCGGGCAGCCATCGCCGCCGTCCCCCTCCCTTCATCGATCCCCCCTCGATCGATCAATCGTTATCGCGTGTCCTGAGCAACGTCGAGGACGTGTGTCCCGATTGTCTCTCCGCAGTCGTCTCGCGATCTAGCGATCTAACTGGTTGAATAGACCAGTTCCGGTTCGTCTGTTAACCCGGGCCGTTTTCACGATTTTATGGACGGCAATTTATCGGCGTTCCGTGAGTCCTGACAATTCGTCGATCGAATGCCCTGAGCCCTCGGTCGGTTGGCTGCTTGCTAGCTAGCTTAGCTACCGTGAATACGTCGTGACCGGCTAGCGAAGCGAGATGGAGGATAGTTGTCCGTTCGAATCGTTTACCCCTGTTGATCAGCGACCGCGGTTGGTCAAACGATCGATAAACCCGCGGCCGCCGATTAACTATTCATAGCGAGACCGAATGACAAGCTAAATAGACACCGGAGCCCAAAGATGAAGCACCGGATTAGAACCGACTCGACTGTAGTCCGCTTTACAGAGCTCACGGTAATTGTACAGCGTAAGAAACGTTCCCACTGGGACTGCCCGCAGAGCTCGGACACAGACGACGTTTTAATTCCTCCGTTATCCAACAATCTTTAACGCACCCGGCCATTTTAACAGTGAGATATCTCTCTCTGGCCTTTTCTCTCTTGTAGTCCCGCGGAAGACCAAAAATGTCCGGTGTCACGCGACTCGGGAATTGGTACGAGCCACATACGACCTCTCTCTCTCTCGTTAGCATACGTTAGCCTTTTCATAGCTGGCTGCGCCTATTGCTCAAATAATGGCACAAGATTGGCTCCGTTTTTCGGCTGGGAACGTTCGAGCTTATGGTACCGTCGAGATGGAACGACTAGAATCATTGCCGGAATTGGTCCCCTGAAATAGGCGAGGGAAATTTCAGTCGGACGTAGTTCGTAATTATTACTGCGATACTTCGCGCAAATGCCAATTTCCGGGGCCAATTTCTTGCGAGTCGGAAAATATTCCTTCCGCTTATTCGTATCGTGTCTTGTCAAACGCTTCGCGAGTCTTGCTGATAAAATTGAAAGTGACGACGACCGAAACCCGGGGAAATAGAGCAGAAGAAAAACAAATTAGCGTGGACGGAGCGTTTCCGTCAGGGGGTCGAACGGTTGTATCGTGATTCTCGCTTCGAGATCGAATTCATAATGAGGGAAAGGAGATTAAACGGCGCGCGTCGTTGAAACACGGCCGGGCATTTGTCGATGTCTAATAGAATATTAACGAACACAATCCGTAGCGTCCGTCGAACGGTGCTATGTCGGTGCAGCACGGAAAACGCATTCAGTAGCTCATCGATCGACGTTTCATCACGGACACGGAATTGCCATCGAAATGAAAAACAAGGTGCGAGTGGTAGGGGGTGAGAATCCGAGAGTAGGGGTGTTAAAACTGTACGGGGATGGGAATGGTGGGGGGGCTCGACGTCGTTAATTGTTGAATCCTGTCCGATCGGCGTGGATATTTTTAAATATGAATCCTCGATCTAGAAATTGAACTATCCCGATAGAAAATTGTGTTGTCCGACCGGGAAATATCGCCGGGCCGTCGAATGGCTAAGTACGATTTGTGGCTTCATTTATGACGGTATCGGGGGCCTTCGGAGTTACTCTCGTTCGTTCGGTTTTAAAATGTTCCCGATCGATCGATCCTACCCCGCCGGCATTATATGAAACCGGCCGGGGAGAGGCGTTGAGGGGGTTGCTTAAACAGTTGGAGGATTTACGGTGTTTCGCGTGCTCGGTGATCAGTTTTTCCACGAATAATTCAAAAGCTGACGCCTCTTATTATATGTACGCTTCCGCGTCCTCTTCCCGCTTTCCCCCTGTCAAACCTACAACCTCCGTAACCACCCCTCTCGTTGTCGATCCTCCATTGATTTATTCGATTCGTTCCCGGTGAATTTGCCCACCCCCGCTTCTGCTCCGACTAAAAATAAAAAGGTAAACACGGAATTTTTCTTTGTTGCAGGTAAGGAAGATATTGCTAAGCCGCATTGGACATGGTTGCAAGGTGAGTTGTGCTTTCTTAAAACTTGTTTAAGAACGCTTCGTACACTCGAGCTCTACGCAACGCGGCCCCCGGCATGATGGCGTCAAACGGCTCTTGCCGCGCTCGCTGACCTCTTATCTTGGAAAACGGAAAAAATAATAAAAATAAGTCTTCCACACGATCGAACGTTTGAACGGAAAATAAAATTGCAATCGATGACAACTGGCGAATTAATTCGCGCACCTGATAATATTGAAGCAATTCTTCGTATTTATAAAACCAGTAGAATAAATGTACATTTTTGTGGATTTCAATCCAAGCCACTTATTTCAGATGAATATTTTTGAAAAATATTTTATCGAAACATTTGTTTCGTCGAATGTTTTCAACCGAATATGGCATTAAACCATTTATTCATTGAACATCATTTATTACATTGAATATTCCATTGAAACACTTTTATTGAATTTTTATAATCCCGTTGGAGATTAATTTTTGGTAATTCATTCTGAATATGATTAAAGAGTTCAGGCAGCATTAACGGATCAACTAAATTTTTGTCGGGCTCGTTTTCTCGTGGTGGATGATCGGAGCGGTACGCGTAAATTCGTGTGGCGCAGACCAAAAAAAAAAACAGAATTCGTTCCGAGGTGTTGGTCAGCGTGCGCGTTAATTGAACGCTGTAACGAAAGCCGATTGAAATGATCGTGCCGGTTGGATCGACACCGAGGCCTCGAGTCGATGAAGCCCTTTGCCGTTGGTCGACAGCGAGGTCCGAGGGGTGTTCGAACCGAATTCCGAAGTTTCGTGCCGAATTCGGATCGTGCGTGTCAGAGGTAGATTTATACGGGGCGAGGCGTGCCCTTGCGCAGATGCTGCGGGGGTACCCCTCGAGTTTCCTCGAACTCGGTTCGGTCCTAAGGCATTCTCGGCCGACACGGGAGGCGAGCTTCCAAGAATAAAGAGTCGTGGGGTGAATTTTCATCGTCGGAGTCTCCCGGCTCCGAAGGTTCGCTCCCTCTGTCTCCCGAGGAACTCTTTCCCTCGCCACGAGAAACGAGAGATAGAGAAAAAGTAAGAGAGAGAGAAGGATCGCGAAGAACAGCTGCGAGAGCGTCTCTTGACGACGCGACGGGAGGAACGTATGTTTCTCTTTTTCTCGAGAAACGGGAGAAAAAAAGGGAAGAGGCAGGTTCACCGCGAGAGAACGTGTAGCGGGATCCCGTTTGGTTTGGGGAGAGAGAGAGAGAGAGGAGATGGGGGCAGAGCCAACAACGGAGAAGCCAAGAGGGAGATAGAAAGAGCGTAAGAGTGAGGAGGGGAAAGAGGGAGAAACAGAGAGAATACAGAACGATGCCTTCGAGGGTGATCAATAAATATTGGCTCTCGGGGGTGAAATTGGGGTAGCCGGGTAGGGCGACGGAGGGTGAGAGGAAGGACAGTCGTGCTGCTGCGGTTGCCGCCCCCTTTCCTATGGCACACGACGTATGGCAGATATAACCACTTGGTATAGGCAATGGAGAATCGCTCATGGACCGTAATTCCCTCAGACTTTCTGATCGATACTCACTTTAGGCCATCCGGGGCTACGAAAAACGCGGAAAGGCGGCTGGAAATCGCGAGAGCTACGCCACCGAGTTCGCGGATTTACGAGGGCGAACTGGCGAAACGGGGAAAAATTCGATAGCGCCGCGACAGTTTCGCGCATCCACCATCCGCCATAAGTCGAATCCTATATGGAAATTCTCCGTGGGATAGATGTAGCGGCCGATATCAGGGCCAAACGTGTGCTCTCGCGCGCGCGGAACTCGATTCAACGGGTCCTGTATTCCCCCGATTGCACACGGCCCCCGTCTAGGGATTTCGTTCCGCTTGTTCCCCTTGTACACACACGGTGAAATGATTCGCGAGCTCCCGTGGAGAGACTGAGTGGAGAGAGTGGGAGAGCGAGCGAGTATCGGTCCCGTTAATTACCCGGTTAATTCGATACCGAATCACCGCTCCGAGGAACGGCTTCGATTCGATCCTACGAGAAGGATTAAAGGGCTGAGGGATGACGGGATGGATCTCTCCGAGGGTCGCTCCGAGTCGATGGGCCGCATGATCGAAGCTTCCATGGCTTATCCCAAACGCGGGGCGTTCGACTCTTTGCAGCAGATGCTTTCCATTAGACGGACGTTTTGTTAGGGGTTGCTAAACGTCAAGGAAGAGAGGAACAACTTCTTTATTGAAAGCAATTGCGACTAATGATCGTCGTTACTATTTCTGGGCTTTGTGTCCGGATAAGTTCTTACATCTTCTCGTTCGATTATGAGCAGCGGGGCGGGTTGGGTCTTATGTATCTGTTCATTTCAGGGGTGAGTTACAAGCCTCATATTTCCCTTCCGCCTTTCTCTTCGTTTGTGTTTAGACAATTCGTTACTACATTTTCGCTTATCCCTGTATTAATTCCTTCTGCTGTATTTCACTTTAGGTTCGGAAACCACCCCTAACTGTACGTCTCTCTTCTGTTTGAATAATATTTCTGCAAGCATTAGCGTAAAAGAAGGCGGCATGCATTATAATAATAGTAATACGTAGCCACAGTTTAACCTTGTTAATATTGTAAAAAATATATTCAACGTCATAACATGCGCGGAAAGAATTTCATAAAAGATTCTACGATCATGCATATGGATATTCATGTTTTTATAATACATTCACAATTAATTTCACGAATCAGAAACGGCGTGCATCGTTCAACAAATTATTCCGGCCCATAAAGATCATTCATAGCCCCGAGAAAAAGAAGTGTTCTTCTCCGGTAACAAGATTCGAAGGGTCCTCAAGGGTTGTAAGACCGAGTCGGATTAATTCGCAGCAGCTAGAGAAATTTCGCTCGATCCTTCTCCCAATTGTCTACGCCATCTTCCGGTCTCCGCTAAATAGAAATCCTCGTGCCTTGTCTGTGGAGAGGTTCCCGTGAATTCGGTTAGAATTTGGATGAGGAAACTGGATGCTTCCCGAGGCGTGAAATGGCTGCGTTAACCGCTTGCACGAGCTGAAACCCGGCGCAAGGAAAGGGGCGGACGCTTTCCTCCCCTTCCCCTTTCCATCTCTGCAAGACTCTCTCTTCTCTCTTACTCCGTTACTCTCTCGTGGCTCGACTCTTTCTCTCCGTTCCTCTTATTCTATTCTTTTCGGAGCTTCCGGCCAGAGACAACGTTGTTTAGTAATACTATGCTTCAGACTGCACCGGGGGGCTGTAATGGAATTTATGAGTTTCGGGCTTTTCCGTTATTCTTTACGGGCTGCCCCGCCATGATGGTCCTGTTAATCACGCGGCGATCGTATCGGTGCTCTTTTTACATTTATATTAAGCTCCGTTCTCGCGGTGAACGTTATCGTTGTTGCCAGTGCGCTGCGCTCCCGACACCTTATTTACAACGTCTCGACCTGCGCCGAGCCAGAACCTACAGCCTTTCTCCGCTTATGACAACGCAACGAATAACAATGGACAGTAGAAGAATCTTTACAGTGAGAAAGAGAACAAAAGAGAGAGAAAGAGAGAACTCTCCTCGAATACGCTTTATCGCTCGCCATACATTCCATTACCCCGTTATTGACTTTTTCCCGAGGATCCGAAGGCGTGTCCCAGGATAAACAGCTCTGCAGACTTTATGCACCCTCGCTCTCGAATCCATCCCCCAAATTTATTAACTATAAATTGACCAGAATGTTATCCCATTTGAAATTCCCGCGAATATTTCACGCCGAGCGGAATGAACGGGCGGATTTGCCACCCCTTGGAAGACGCGATTTTCTTTTTTCTCACTCCCTCTGTTTACCCTCTTTTCTCCACACTCTCTTCTTGTTTTTGCGGGGCTGGTGTAGAGGCTCGAAGGATTTTCGGGCGGTTCGAACACGCGGGATAAGCAATATCATCGTCCAGATCTCACCGAGAGGTATAAGACGGGAGTTATGCGAGCCGCTATGCGCGAGGGAATCGTAGATCAGCAGCCGGGACGTCTGCAGGGACGAGGCGGACGTGAACGAACGAAGAACCACCGCCATCATCCCGTACAACCCCCTTTCGTTCTTCCACAACCCCACCTTTCTTCCAAACCAACCACCGTCACGGCCCTTCCACCATCATCCCTCTTGCACCTTCTGTGCTCCCTTTTATGTTCCCGCTGTCTCTCTCCCTCTCTCTGTTTCTATATCGTCGTGTCTCTCTTTCTTGCGCTGCTAGACCAGAGTATCTTTCTCTCGACGACGCGATGCTCGTATCGCGATATCTTCGAGACCCAGCCGAGGGTCCTCTGTATCTACGTGTTTGTCTTTGCACGTTCGCACAGGTTGTTTCATAACAGGGGTCGTTCAGCATCTTTCGGACACTTTTACGACAGTGTATAATGAATAATAAAATAAACCATAATTTGCGCCCATAATTATGAAAGTGGTCTAAGTGAAAATGGCAAAAAATGAATCCTTAGATAGTGCTTCTTAGTTCAACATTATATGGAATTTGTTTAGTGTTGAATATATCTCTATTGGAATTTAAATATCTTGAAATACATCACTTAGACACCACTTTCATAATCATGGGTAGGTTTATGGTCTCTGAATAAAATATCGAGCCCCGAAAAGATTCTAAAGGGATTACAGCATGGTTCGGTTTTCCCTGGTCTCAGACTTATGGGGCATCCTGTAGAGAGGATCGTTTCGTACACTTGCAGCGAATCCATGGTGTCGCGCGTGTCCGCGATAGAACGTTGTATATCATCGATAGTATACCTACGTAAAATGCCAAAGGGAACGGATAAGGCGACGCGGGGAGGTCCGAGTACGACTGTACACACAATACTGGGTGTGGCATCCAGGCTGAACTATTATTTTACCCGACGGAGGTGTATTATGGCCCCGCGAGACGAGGGAGAACTCGAACTCTCCTCGACACACGCGCGTGTAATTCTTTTCAGGCTGTGGAATAATCGTTCGCGGAATGTCACCGGTGTCAACCTCCCCTCCCGTACGCGAATCCCTTGATTTAACCTCCACACGTTCCTTGGGGTAGAAATTCTCCCATTTCGAGTATGACGCGCACGTGTCACCAGGGATAGTTTTATTATATTAAGTCTCCGGAGGTAGTCGTGTCCCGGGATTTCGTATTTTTCGCGAGGAGACGACCCGTTTATCCGGAATAGTTAATAAGCTTAGGTAATTGGCCACGGATAAGGGCGGCGTTCCCGTTGTAACGAGAATTAAGAGCAGCGAATGAGCTGGTTCCGTCTCGTGGTAGTGGTTCTATCCTATTTTTTCGCCCGGCGGAACGTGAATTAAGTCCCTTCGCTATCTTCAGTCCCCGCGTAAATTACACCAGCTCCATGGAGAGAAATGGCCGCCTCTCTTCTTTTCTCCCACTACCACCTCTTGGTCGTCTCTCTATACATACCTTTCTCTTCTTCTCTCGCTCTCCCACGACGGTTCTCGTTCTCTATTTATCCGTCTCTTTCCTGCTTTCTCGTTCTCTACTTTATTTACATATAGATACGAAAGCTATTCAGCTGCCGGGGAAAAGCACTTCCCTTTTTATAGGTTTATTCGTTCGGCATCGATAAAATTTGCCGCGAATTATCGCCAGCCGAACGCTTCGGCTAATTTCAATACACGTCCGTTCGTTCGTTCGTTGACTTTTCTTATCTTGGCAGTGTTCTCTTTCTCGTGAATCTTTCAGTAGCCACGATATTCGCTTGGCAGCACTTTCTCTTTGCCAATATGATAACTACTGAGAGATATTGTTCTTGCAGTGCTGCATATTGGCTAATGGCCATTTTTGTAGAATACTCCGTGTTCCATGAAGTTCACAATTTAATTCGATTACATAATTAATTAATTATCGCTCGTAATTTACCTTTAGGATATTATGAATTTTTATTCTCGGCGCAAAGGTTCGATCATTTTTCTACACAAAAAATAGCTATTTTTGTAGGAGTACTAAACCCTGGATTCTGATTTGAATCTTCCGGTTCAAGAACCACGTTCGCTATTAAAATAATTAATATTAAATTAATTAAAATAATTAAAGGAGGTGTTTCTTTGGAGTTGTATTTGTTGTGTAGAAAAATGATCGAACCTTTGCGCGGAGAATAAAAATTCTTAATTCGATTACTTTAAAGAAAAATGTGAAATGAATGATTTTACAAATCAAACGTAGAAAATGCGACAAATAACATTCCTGTAAATGCAATTCCAACAGCCAGAGTATATCGAGGTAAATATTTATCGTGCACCGAAGAACGCGCGTCTTAGCAATATTGTCCGCTAATTCGAACCAGTACGCAGCGTGCTAACTTCGATGGTTCCAAAGGGTTGTGCGCATAACTCGAAACATATTATGAACGCACACATAAACATCCCTTGGCGTTATCAGTTGTCGGACGCCGGCGCGCCGGATATTGTCGCATCCTCCGTTTTGCTCTCCCTATTACGCGGCGCGAAGCGAGACACAAACGGCCGAACAGCACAAAACCCCGAACGAGAACGCCGTAGAGATGGTGCAACGAAAACGCAACAAGATCCCCGTAATGATCTACGATCCGCGAGATACAATCGGAGCTTCGCGTAGTAATCTATTATTTTTTCGCGTTCGCGCGCCGGTAATCGATCGAGCTGTGCCGGCAAGCTCGATGATTGCTTCGGCATTTAACGATCACCGTCGAGCCCCTCGCTCAAAACGAACACACCGATAAAACGATTATAGATTTATTACTGTCTACCTGGTAACGGTGTGTACTTAGAGTACCGCAATTTCATTGATTTTCGCTCGTAAATCGTTTTTGCCTCTTCACGGTTTAATAGCCGCGTAATGGCCGCCGTTTCGAACAGTAATCGTCGCGGAGCTTTCACTAGCTTTTTAATTGTTCCTTTTCGAAAATAATGAGCAACGAGATTCTGCAAATATGTGTTCAATTGTATTTGTATATGTGTGTATCGTATATGAATCGATACGATGCTATCGATTGAAAACGAATTTGTCTTTCTCTCGAAAACGGATTCACGTCGAAGTTTATTAAAATACGATACGAATTCATTACGGTTAAAGAGTTTACGTTTATTCAGTGTCCGGAGTTCTTATATATGTTTTTATTCACGGTCGTGTGCTTTCATCAATAAATATTAACAGATTAAACATTTTTTTTCTTGCAATAATTGCTTCGATCAATCTATCGAGAGTTCGTGTATAAGGCGTAGAAATTCATTCTGAATGCAAGCGACAGTTAATAATGAATTGTCGAATATGGTGCAAATAAATACGCCGCTTAGAATCATCTTCCCAGTGCTTCAAAAATTGCCATCGTGTCGACACTGTATCATCATAAAAATAGCGGAGAGGTTCCCCGAGACGTTTTACTAACGGTCTGCTAAAATTTTCCAGGGTGGTAGCCCGATTTCACTTTAACGGTTGTTGCCTGTTTCCTTTCGAAGAATGTTTTATGCCTTCGACAAAAGGGACTTCTGACTTTTTTATTGCCCCGAAACTGCGTCTGTGCCGCGCACCTTTGCCCCGGCCGGGGTGGCTCCTCGTCCCGAGCCCTGTAAAAAGCTTCGAGACTAACTTTCCCCGGTGAAAGTCGCAACCTCCCCTCTAATGGACACCCCCACTGGATACTTTGTTATTTTTAAGGGAATGAGAGAAAGACGAGAAAGAGGATAAAAAAAAGGGAGGCTGCTTTCGGGTGAAAGTTTGGGACGGTGCCCACGATGGTCGCACAGTTTTTCTCCTATTCCGGATAGGATCTTTTTACCGGTCAGCTTTCTAAATTTCAAACGGCCCGGGAGCAGCGAGTTCTCCGCAAGATAAAAACCTCATTTCGTGTCCAGATAACATCCGAATATTTATCGCCTTAATTTCAAAACACCTTCCCTTCTATTTCAGAATCGACCGATTCCCATCGTGAATCTTTCCTCGTTGCTCTTTTTCCTTCTCTCTATCGCGTTGACTTATCTTCGCGCGTGTCTGGCTCCCCGCTATCTATCTAGCTCGCTGCGTCTCAGTTCCTTTGCGTTTGTGCATCGGTGACGAGAGACACACGCGGAAAACTATGAAAACGGTCTTTTAAGTTCGTCTCGTGTACACAGACATTTAAGCATGGTCACGGTGATGCCGTTTTATTACCCGTAACAACCACATCGTAGAAACCTGGCAAAGGACCGGAACTACCTGCTGCACCTTAACCTTCTTCTACAATGCAAATTCGCAGCGAGCGGCCGTCGACTTAATTCCCGAGATTTTTTAACCGACGCTCGGCCACCGAAATATTCCGGAATGCTTATAATCATTCTACGCGACGTTATCTTGCGGGGAGAACTTTCGTACGACGTCGTAGGGGATGTGGTCGAAGAATAATTTAACATGTATGAGCTGAAAATTGCCTGGACTGGTATTTCTGGCCAAAGAAGTCCAATCTTCGTGAAACTATTTTATGTGCATCAAGCTGCAAGTAATGTTTCTAAAATCAACGATAACAAAGAGTGAACTCGTCTCGTGGAATCGTGAAGATGGTCATCGTCTTTGCGTGGCCGCGATCCTAATTGAATTTCGTCACCAATTAAAATGGCCCGGAGGAATGCGGCTGCAAATGAACGCGGCAATCCCGCGCGGAATCAAGTAGAAGGATATTGCACCGGACGAATGGGTGCGCTTTGCGAAGGGTGTCGAAGGGTGAAGGGCGAAAGGGCGAAAGAGCCGGCGTTGGGGCTTGGAAAGAGTTAAATCGAGGCCGGGTGTGCGGGGACGGCCAGCGACGAGCAAATAATCGAGTTTAATTGCAAAACCGTCGGCATGATTTAATTACGTGGCGCCCGCGCAGTTAGATATATATTATGTACCATCCTCGTGTACGTACATACCTCTCACACCCTTTCGCAGCCCGCCCCCTCCTCTGCAACCACCCCCTCGAGCAGATACGTAATAATAAGTGAAGTCACGCGGCGCACGAGCTCGTATATTCGTTTCAGGTATCGAGCAAAGATATCGAGGTAGCTTTTCGCGCGGTGGAAACGAAAAAAGCAAAAACCGTCTAGCTATATTTTTCTCTCCCTGCTCCCCCTTCCACTCATTTTCTAATTTTTCCGCGGGGCGAATCCGGGAATGCTTCATCGCCTCGCAAATGACGTTTACATATTTTACGAGCCCCCGGGATCGAAACGTGAAATATTCACTGGCCCCGGCCTTCACCATGATTCATGCGAGCGAACTTTTATTACCCGAGCGCGGCACGCTGATGGCTGAGTTACCGCTGTTCTTTTCCAAAAGTCGTTCACTTGAAACTTCCTGTATGCTATCCGAGACTTGTTGTTGAAGTTTCCCGAATGGTTCGGGACTTCGTAGACTTCGCGCAGAATTTCCCGGACTTTGTAGATTCCGAAAAAATCGTGACGCTTCTCTGATCGTCGTTTCACAAGCTCCGAGGATCTGGGACAGCGAAGTTGCTAAGTGTGTCGGAGATAGACTCTTCTATCAGCTGGGACAAGGTTCAGAGCCGACTCTAATCCGTTCTGCATGTTCCGAAATCATACGACACCGTTTCCGAATTAAAATCTTCCTCGGGATCTAACTAATCTGTTCTGTGTGTTCTCGAATCGTGCGACACCGTTTCCGAATTAAAATCTTGGTTAGAAGTCGAATAACTTATCTCGTCTCATACATAGAAATTAGAGGCGGGTACTCGATAATGTATTCCTGGATTAAGTCGATAGTTTCTATTCGAAGGGTCTATATATGGTGATACACTCTGCGTAGGTACGACTCGTAAATTGTAGATTTTCATAAAAATTTAATCAATTGCAGGATACAAGAGATAAACACGAACATCGACTTAATTTTCTCATAACAAATTCATCAGTCTGTATTCTTCCGTATCTATCAAACTACCGTGAACTACAATTTAAGGAAACGCGAGTATTGGCAACAGAAATCGTGACGTTTCATCGCGAAAAGCCAGTTGAAAAGCAGCGAGGCTAAAAAGAGGGCATCCGATGCAATGAATTACCGGGCAGCGTCGACAACACACGCTACCCAGGATGGCCACCAAATTAAAATCTCCCTTACAATTGAAAATACAGAGAGAGCGGAGAGAGAGGAGTAGTGTGTGGGTATCGGGGAGGGCAGGAAATTTATCTGGTCCCGTCGATAAAAATTAGACTCCGGTTCAAGAAAGGGCTGGCCAGCCAATTAATTCTGTCGGCGGAGCACGCGCACTTGAACTCGTTAACGATTCCGCGTTTTTCGGCGCGAGTGGGATTATCTGATGTAACAAGAAGGCGGGGGCAGAAAGAGGGGGAGGAGGGGATTCCTTGAGGAGTGGAGGGAGGGGACGGGGAGACAGGAGAGGAACTGCATTTTTGCATTCCCACGCGAGTTTTTGCGCGCACCGCCGCGCCGTCCCGTCCGTGGCCGTTTGTGTGCGCCTCGGATCTGCATAAACGTGTGCAACGTGGAAGCGCTCGGCCCCGAAGAATATCGCGGGAGATCACGAAAGAGGGAACACGCCCGGAGTTTCGTCGAGTGGTGGACTCGTTTGCACCGGTGCATTCGAAACCCGGCCGTATCACGCGGCAAACGTGCTCTCGCTCTCTCTTCCTCTTTCGTTCTATCTCTCTCTATCATTCTCTCTCTCTCTCTCGTCGCTCCCGCCCCTCCTCACGAGCCCTCGGCCGACCCGTTTCAACCCTTCTTCCAAGAGGCGGCCTTATCTCTGGTTGGTTTTTGTCCGACTGCAGTAGCATGGCAACACGCGATGCAACGTTTCGCGCGAGACCAACCTGCGACAGGAGATTTCCGGCTGATATCGTTAGCCCGTAGCACGCGAGCCCGCCGAATCCCCTTTTCCAGACCTGAACCGAGATTGATGGCGCCCGCATCCAGGGCCCCGATCCGATTTTATGAGCTGTTGACGACACCTCCCTGCACCGGGACAAGCCTCTCCCGGATAAATAGAACAGACCAGCTACGAGCGAACCGACACGCGATCCTCTTTTCGAGGACTTCATTTTTACGGGGACGACGACCGGCGATCGTGATTCAACCCGGGGACCTGCTGGGCCTCTCTTACTAACGGCTGGGAACTGCCGAATTCGCGAACTGTCGTGCACTGTTAATTAACTAGTCGATCATGTTCAATTATTGAAACAGCCTACGCTTATTATTCTCATTTACTCATTCTAAAACAGCCATATTTGTTTACCAGGGAGGCAAGGTCAATATAGTATACATAAGTCTAATTAATTATAATTTCTCTTACAAAGTCTCTTCTTATTATTCCACTACGTATACTTTTATAATTCGATGTTAAATTCGTAATACAATCTGGGTAATTATATTTTCCTCTTACGAGTATACATCATATCAAATTAATAACAATGATCATAAATTGTCTAGACATTTCTTATCTTGAAATCCGTCGTAAAATAATGTTCGGAGGTTCAACAATGTGTTCATCGAACGCTGCACAATTAACGTTACACCGGAGAAGATCGTTTCAACGGTTAACGAGGTTATTAATTACACGGTAGCCGTGCAGAAGGTGTTTTTTCTTTCTCCTTTTTTAATCAAACCAAGCCGACGTATCTGAGACGCATCCAGAGTTACTCAGTCCGAGAACCGGAGATCCATACCGATTACGGACTACAAGAAAATGTAATTAACTTCGTTCGCTTACGAACGTCATGGTGTTTTGATATCTCAAGTAAACCGGTGACGTCGCTAGATGATATCGCCATGGTGGCCAGTGAAATATTGAAAAAACGCTTAACGTCGCGCAAGCGGCCATTGTGTGTAAGCTTGGCTGGTGGACGGGGTTCTGGTAGAGGGACGATATCATCAGCAGCGTTTTATGTACATGGCAGCCGATGCTTAAGAGCTCTAGATATGTATTATGGTAATTTGATTGTCATAAGACGTGCTCGGAGGACGCGCGTGTAAAAATTAATGAGTACCGACGCCGAGGTGTAGATATCACACCCCTTGCAAGAAGAGCGTAATCGCCGGAAAGATGGCCGTGCACGCCATTTCCAATCTTCAAATTTCGCGACATTTATCCATGAAAAATGAATTTTATTCCGAGTGACTTTCATCGAACGTAATCGATACAATTGAACGAAAAATAATTGTTCGAAGTTGCCCTGGTGACTAACAAAAATGAACAATCTAGTAAATATATTCAAAAGTTGCACAGATAATACCGATTATTTTCAACCAATTTTTTTAGCCGGATTTCGTTTATCGAAAATCAATTTTATCCTCGGTGACTTTCATCGTAGTCAATACAATTGGACGAAAAATAATTGTTTGAACTTGTCCTGGTTGTGGATGACCAACAAAAATCAAGAATCTAGTAAATATTTTCAAAAGTTGCACAAATAACACCGATTACTTTGAACCAATTTTTTCAGCCGGATTTCGCTTCATCTTCCGTGATTTAGAGGTTCCATTACACTGTCGTTGAATTTCTCGTTCAGCGACGTCCGGTGTAATTTGACTGGGGAATTAATTACGGCGGGATCGATCGGCGGTCGCAATCGACAGTGGAGGATCGCGGGCGTAGATTAGATCGCGTAATCATCAGTTCGCCGAGCATAACTTGGCCCGATAGTGGTTCTTGCTCGCGTAACGGAGGCTTTCGCACATCGTTGCTGGGTTTCGCGAGCGTAACAACGTGCTCGGGCCACGGCAAAACAGCGCGTAAAGTAACGCCGGAGAATTATCATCAGCGGTTTAACAATGGGATAACAAACGGACGCCTCGAGTTATGAAACAAACGTTCTCGGGATCTCGGGGGGAAATAACAGGGAAACGCGAAGTCGAGGTGTCTCTCTCTTTAACTTGAGGATATATCCTCGTGGCATTCTCTTTTTCCCCAAGTATGCTATTATTTAAAAGCACTGGTTCGCGGCTATCAACGACCTCTAATGGATCTGTCGCTAGACGATGGATGTAGCCACGGGCCCGGTAGGAGGCCAAGAAAAGGCCAAGAAAAAGAATCGAGAGGAACACTGTCTTGGAAACGAAATCTATTGCTACCTACGCCCAAGCGCAGTCAATGGTACACTGTCTTTTCCGTCTTTCCTGTCTCTCGCTCATTCTACCAGGCAACGCATCGACATTGCTCTCGTAACCGATGTTTCTTTATCGTTCGGCTTAAATTACCAAGTTTGAGGCCGTTTCCGACTTCGAACCTCTCACGAATGCCGTCGAGCGAAACGGCCACCATTAATCACTCCCTGTTTCCAGAATTTTTTTTTGAAAATACAATAAGATAAACGATAGCTGAAGAATTTCAATTCGACTCGTAACGGAGACGCGGGAGATGTAAGAGAGAAAGGATTCTGTGATGAAGTTGTTCTAGGAGAAGCCGACAATGCCGGTGAACGTAACCTCGAACTTTAAATCGCTGCTTCTCGAGAATGAAATCGCGGGGAGTAGGTACTTTATGCACTTGCGCGCGATGCTTGATTGTTGTAAATGCGCGAGGTACAAGAAAATCTACCTTAGTCTTGCTACGGGAGATTCTAGACATGGGAACGGTTGTTTCTTTTATCTGGAACAATGACAGAGGTTGTGGTACTTTATTTTTAGTGGGGGTGAAAAATCGTTTATTGTTCAAAATAGTGGTAAATCATATTACACTCATATTGTTATTCTATTTGATGTTGTTATCACTGTTTACTATCAAACCAGAAAATTGTAGCTTATATTTCAGTCAGTCTAACCTAACCTGCCTCGTCACAGATATTAGAAGTGGCATTATCTGGCATCGATCACCCGTCGATCATCGTCTTAAAAATCGTGGATCAATGGCGGTCGGACAGCAAATATGAGATAGCAGGCCCGGCCGGTGAAAAGGCCATAATGTATCGGGTTTTTCATTTAGGCGACGGTAATCACCGTCCTTTCGGTAGCCGTAGCCGTTATTCCGATCCTCTTTCCCTCTGATCCTCTCTCACTCTCTCTGGCTCTCTGTCTCTCCTTTTTTTAGACCGTCCGCGCGTAAATCGGCGGTAACGGCGATAAACCTGTGAAGCTGTGAACGTCCAACATTTGTTATTGCTCTCGCGTGTGAAGTTTGATATCCTCGTGTGCACACGCACATATTAATCCCTCCCGTGTAAGCATATGTATGCGCGTAGAATGCAAAGGACGATGTTGCCTGGCGCTGGTGGTGGTTTGGTGAATCGCGCGCCAGGGGGATGGCGAATGTGGGGGTTGTAGAGAGGAACAGATCGGAAGAGGGGGCGGGAGGGAGACCAGGAGGGAATGAGAGATAGAGAGAGGATACAACGGGAGAGAGAATGGAGAGAGAGAGGGTTGGGGGTGGGGATAGCTGGGGAGGCGGGGGTAGGGCGTGCGCGCCTGCACCTCATAAACTTAAACCCTAATTAACCGGCGCTACGGCTACTGTTGCGCCCTACGTGCGTATGCTTCTCGTTCGTACACACGAACGCACTTTGTCGCTTTTCCCTCTCGCTCTCCTCTCGACCCTCCTTTCTACCAGGCTCGTTCGTTTGCGCCGGTATTCTCTAGCGAGAGACGCGATGTTTATTGCTCGACTTCCCGTAAATTAGCAAAGCCGCGGAGTTTCGACCGCGAGCCAGACCCTGAAGACGACCAGACGGCTTCTTGGGATTCCTCGAGCGGCGGGGTCTTCGGAGACCCCTGCTGCAGTCGCCAGAATTATTTCTTCGACGGGTGTCGTCGAAAAGATTTCATCTCCTGATAATGTTCGTAATTGTTTGCCATATGCTCTTCATTTAAGAACGATTTCACTCACTAATGGAACCGAAGCAATAAACTTCTGTTATTAAAATGTTCGCACGATTACTCCAACAACCACGTTTACGGTTTTAATCGATAACATTCTTCCAGGGGTTGTGCTTCGCCAGATAGAAGCTCTTTTAACGAAGTGCAGATTAATTCTCGCGATAAAACGTCTCAGGGCGAACACACCGATGAAAGAAGTAATCTTGATGACGCTGTGTATCCTCATCTTTGCTTCGTTACCGACGCTTCATTGTCGCGAAGTACGCTTCACACAGCGTTCATCCACAGCCATTTACGAACCAGTCTGCAAAGATGTTTAAAAAAGCAAGACGAGAAGATCTTGATGATCCTATAAGACAGGTTTTTTGGAGTGCCTTCTTGAAACTTCGTTGCAACAACGATGCGCTCGAGCAAAGCCTTGCCGCTAAACGTTGCGATTAGCTCCCGGCAGCCAGGTTCGTGGAATTTCGTAAGTGCGATCATTCCCAGAGGCGCTGCGATTGAGGTATAAAGTAATCATGTAGAACAGCGCGCACCGTGGAAGCAGCACACGCTTCCCGAAGTATGGTTGCAGTGAGGGAACCGTTCGAGATTGGTCTGAATAACCTCGGAGGGTAGAGGGAAGCTCTCTTGACTGTCGTGGTGAAAGCGAGACGAATCGGTAGCGAGGAAATACAGGCGGCGATCCTTATTTCGGTTGGGAACTCATTGAGAGTTATATCGGGCCGGGCGGAAGTAATTTTTGCCCGTTTTCGTAAAAGCGCGAGGGTAATTGCAAAAGTTTCGTTTCGCGAACTTCTGATACGAGTTATTAAGCAACTTCGAGCGATTTATGCCCGGTTCGTTCTTTCTTCCTCTTCTCACTTTATTTATTCTTCTCTTTTTTTTGCCTAGTTCCAAGTCACGGGCTATATAAAGGCGAGAAAGAGAGCGTTATATTATTTCGGGTTCTCCGCTACTGGAAAAAAGTTGTTTCTAGATGATGACTTATTTTCAACATGTGGCGTCTGCTCTCTCTCTCTCCGGGTCCTGTTTCCTCTGGAGAAGTCGGTTCTCTGGCATATGCGATATCGTTTCCGCGCGATTTATTTATGATTCCAGAGCCCGGCTGTCGCCGCCGCGTTTGCAATGTTGCTCTCAACACGCGGTGATTTACGGAATACTCGCAAAAAAATAGTCTGTCGACATTAACACCCCGTATTACTCTTCGAGCGATTTTCAAAGCTTGTTCCACTCGGCTCATTTCCAGAGTGGCGATATTCTGTTGTAAGTTGCGGGGCTCGTGTTACATTTTAATCGTCGAAATTTTCCCGTATCTATCCGCGATGTATGCACCACGGCGAACATTTATTACGGATCGGCTCGCGTTCTCCGAGCCGTTGCCACGTTTTCGTTGCAGTGCTTTTTCCTGTACCGACAGCGCGGACCCCGCGTTTATCAAACCTTTTTTTCCAAACACTTCATAAACGTTTAGGGCTTGCCGCGCAGACTACGGACACATGCTCGATAGATGTTACCGTGCGAGCATCGTGAGAAGTGCACACACCGAAAACGCCGAGCACCCAGCCGCCGTTCGCGGTGAAACGTCTTCGAAGACGGGAAACCGCATAATTCCGAGGCGGCCGAGATGTTTCCCGACACGCTCCGCTCGACCAGAACTGAAACGAGCATCCAGTATTTACGGTTATACTCTTTCGATGCCATTATGGTCGCCGACACGGCCGATCGTCTTTGTCATGCTTTCGCGTAGTCGATGCGAGACAATGCATCCAGACGAAAGGTTTCCGATCCGTAAGGGTTATTAATTTTCACTTTTAACACAGAAAATCGGAAAATTTGTCAGTCTTGATGGTTGGTTGGGTAGGTCGATAAAGAAAAAGTCGATATAGAAAAATTGACATCAGCAATACCCTCAAGATAATCACCCACAACAATGAAAATCGTAACAAGACCCAATTGAACTATCTCAGATCCATTCTGCTCCGAAAACAATAATTAACCCGGAATTCCCTGGAGTATAAAAAAGGGTTATTAATTTTCACTTTTTACCAAGAAAATAGGAAAATTTGTCAGTCTTGGTGGTTGAGTGGGTAGGTCGACAAAGACACTTGACGTGACTCCAAACTAAGAAAATCGATATAGAAAAATTTACATCAGCAATAAATACCCACAAGCTAACCACCCACAACAATGAAAGTCGTAACAAGACCCAATTGAACCATCCCAGACCCATTCAAGCCTATTTGCTCGCTTGTAACCGACCCAAAAATCCGCAAACCAAAGTCTGCTTTGAAAACAATAATTAACCCGGAATTCCCTGGAGTATAACACTCCGAAGTGATCCTCCAGGTGGCCGATGCTGCATACAAACGAAGAAACTTCCGAAACCCTGATCCCGGGCAAGGGGTCTACCTGACCCGAGGTGCCATAATTCCAGCTACCTCTCAGCGCCATATACTAATTATTACTCCGCTAAATACGGGTCGGACGTACAAAATCCGGGCAGCAGCAGCCTCTGGTCACATTGCCGGCGCACATGCACATGCACACAGACGACACATCTCTCTCTATATGTATACATATACAAATACATATATAGTATATCCACACAGGATAGAAGAAGAAGAAGCGCACGCGCGCCATGACATCAGCCGGAACGTACCCAGAAATCGCTTGGTTCCTTGTGCACGTGGTTTCCTCGCGGGTAACGAGGTTTCCGATCCGCGACACTGGACGTCCGCGCACCTGGATCCGCGTGGATCGTCGGGATGGATCTTGTGGATCGCGATCGACGGGTAGAAAATGGAAATGGAGCCGAATGTCCGCGACCGTGGGTGTATCCGAGGCGAGATGATCGCTTGGACGGCGTCCGACCTGCGCAGAGGTTCGCTCTTTCTCGGGCAACATGGCGACCGAACAAGAGAGAAAGAGAAAGGGAAAGAAACTCGATCGAAAGAAAGAGAGAGGAGCATGGGAGCCCCATGGTGCTGGGCGAAAACCGGTCGATGGGAGAGCGTGGCGCGTCGATCGTGCGCGCTTCTTCGTGGCTTCGGCGACCAATCCGATCCAGACAAAGGTCAACATGGCCGTCGTGCCGCCGCGGTTTCGGTGCCCGTCGTTTCCCTTTGTATTTTCCACGGTGTCCACGACGATTTCCCCGTAAACCTGCCGCGCGATGACACCGCAAACTGGACATCCACAGTGGTACGTAACCCGGACCGCAAAACACCTGGACATCTCAAGCTAGCATCAACAGCCCGAGATGCATCCCTGCACGGAGCCATCTTTCGACTCTTTCCCACACGTGTGCTCCCTGTGACTCGCATTCCGGTTAGGCTGCTTACCAAACACTCCTTCGTCGAAACCAACCGTCGGATTATGGCCTCTCTCCTCGAGAAGCTTCTTTCCACTGTGCTTTCCCTCAAGATGACGCAACGGCGTTGCTAACGCATCGTGGACAATACCCTTGGCGTCGTGGTTCTGTTTACATTCGCTTCAGGTTCATGCGCATGACCAGTTTCAACCACACTTTTCCCAGTTGTTGTTTTGTTGGTTATGAGATTGGCTTTGCTTTTTGTTGGACAGCTTGGTTTGCCAGGAGTTGTTGTTCCGTAGACGCCGACAGGTTTTGTGATATTTCGCTGTGCTGTCTGTGCTCGCTGTGCTCATATTCCGGTGGTTCAATATTCATTCTCAGCTTGTTCGGAGATATTCGCGAATCATCAAGATTTTGTCGATATTTTAGAACACACGAACCCTAAATGCTTGAATATCTATGTACGTACTACGGCCCTGGTGGTTTTTGTTTGTGTGTTCACGAATCGGGGGCGAGTTAAGTGCCCGTTGAATCACTTCGGGCTCACTGTTTTAGATTCGAGACCCTTGAGAAATATCTAAGAGCATTCTGAGTACAAAAAAATGGGAAAAACGACAATCCTCAATTTATAAATTGTTTATATTTCGATTAAAAATTATAATATAGTGGAGACAAAACTGGGTGTAATATTTACTAATTTTCAAAAACCATGAAATTTCAAGGAGAGAACAACATCCACCATAATTAACCGCGCACTTCACCCACATCGGAAGCGTACTCCAAAACGATAAAAAGAAAATAGCTGCAATTTTTTCTTCGCACAAGGCACCCGTAATTATTCACCCAGTTTACCCACCCAGTGAATTAACATATTCTAGAGACTGAGAAAAAAAACCGGTCGATCCAACTTTTTCAAGCACGTCGCGTCAGATGATGTTCCGAAGATACAACGCATCGGCCGTAATCGTCGAGCCACCTTCGCAACCTCCGCACCGTAACGCATTATACTTCATAAAAATTACAAAGTACGTACCCTCGAAGTACCACTTAAACCCGTGCAGAAAATTACGGGAATGTATAAGTATCAGGCGAAATGTAAATTAAACGCGGTTGCTCGACTTCATTTACGGCTTCAAGCGGCCGCGCTCGCGCTTCGTGTTGCTCGCTTTTTTGCTGGCCGCGCGTGAAGTCCGTGGTCTGCGTTTTGACCAACCAGTTGAGTGCATCCTGCGCACGTGCACCTTGCACCGGGAGCCTACTTATTATGACACCACTCAGAGTTTACGTTTTCCTGTGTTCATTAGCGAAAGCGTCGCGTTACTCTTCCGTTTAACCGTCGAATGACTGTTCCGTATCTGTTCGCGGGCCACAAAAGCGTTCATTCGGCAGATTTTATTTCTTCCGTCGCACGCCTCTTCGCGTCCCGACTATTATACCCGTTGTCCTGTAAACAATCCGCGACTCGTCCGCGTTGGGAATCATTGTTGAAACTGCGCGGGACCGTTGTCGTGTTTCCTGAATCCCCGAAAACGTAATTGCACCGGCGTTTCATTCGGATATTCAGATTTCACGCGTTAAACGCGCGTCCATTAAACAGTGTTCGATAAACGGGGCCGGCCAGGTAGAGGGACTGACAAAAAAATTCCCTCGTCAATGCCGGCCAATTAACGGTTAAGCATCGTGTCGTCGCCATTCGGGCCGGCTCTGGTCGGTCGTTAAAAAAAAAGCCGAGCAAATTAAAATACGCGAGCCGATTCGATCTCGTTTTCGCCGTTAAAGGCAAATGCGAACGATAATTGCGACACTACGGTTAATGATCGCGACCGAGGAATCTCTCGAAAAATGGTCGTCCGATAAATTATCTCCGGCGGAAACCGGTGTTGCACCCGAGTAAGATTCCGATGCACTTCTCTCTCTCTCTCTTCTCCGCTTCTCCCAACCCCTTTCCCAGTCCACTCGTAATCATTAGACGACTCGCGTGACTCGGAACGATGCACTTAAGGCAAAAAGCTAATCATAATCGAACCGTTTGTCCGTTCGCGTTATTTGCCGATGACATTTTTACCGAGGCTCGTATAATTCCCCGGGCCCCCATTAAGCAAGCCTGTATTGGATAATCGCGCGTTACGAAACCGCCTTTCGGCCGGCGAGTAATTTCAACATTTCATATCCAAGGCCGGTGCGGTCCTTTTTAAATAACCCACGAAGAAAGAGAGAGAGAGAGAGTACATCGGGTGCAAAGATCCGACCGAGCAATATTTATCAAGGTAATTGCCGGCGTTTACCGACCGTCTCGCACGAGCGTGCCGCGGATTTTATGGCGACGTTCTTTTAATTGGTCAATCGCCATCTTCTGGGACGCTGACTAACCGGCCGGCGAACAAACACACAATCTGACAAACGCAGCTCTCGCATTACAATTTTTATTCTCAATGAAAAAACAACTTCCATTCTTCCGGAATTAATCACCTAATTTGTAAGAAGTACTTTTATCTCGTGTTACACGAACGTTCTCGAATTTCATTTATCTGCGGCGATAATATGGTATTTTCAAATTCGATAAAAATGTTAAACGGCATCAAGTTCGCCGGGCTAATTTCCCAGTAACAGCGATGACTCGTCCGTGGAGCTCGTTTGAGAAATGAATTCCCACTTATTAGGGAGTTCGGGTAACCCGAAGCGGCAGCTAATGGCGGCCGTCGGACACAGATTAAGTTGCCGCGGGAACGTGGACGTTTCCGATACTCCCATTCATCGTTCCTCTGTATTATTACCATCTCGTTGAGCCGAAGATAACGACGGCCGCTTTCATTATTGCCGATCGGTCGTTGGATCGGTCGGTGAGAGAGGAAAAGAGAAGACGAAGAGAGGAGAAGAGCTCGCGCGCGCGCGATAATTACGAGGGAATATTCTCATCGTCGGATGGGAGATGGGGGAGAGACGAGAGGGGGTTGACGAGGAGGCACGTTTATAAATTAGCGAGACCGCGCTACTAATCTGTGCTCCGCGTGTGTGGGCGAAAAAATGATCGAGAACGCGAGATATCGCGAATTCCGCGGGCCGATAATGTACGGAGCTTATCGGCGCGGCGACATGTACGCCGCCGCTGATAAATAATTAACTGCCATGGTAAAACCTCGTAAAGTAAAGTAATCGGGTGGCGTATACACGATGATCGCGCATTCGCTTTTACGCCTGACCGACTTGGTCGGGATTGCTTTGACGCGCGCGCGGCTGTTCTCTCTCTCTCTCTTGGTTTTAATGCGACTTCCTTCGGGGGCCCACCGGTTAATTAGCCGTCGCTCGCAAATAAAGCGATCGTCCGGAACGATCGTTCCGCCGTTGCACGTTCCCATAATCTTCGTCGCATTAAAATAACTGTCCGAGTCGAATCAATTAAGAGCCACCGGTAACGATCATTGTCCCGCTAATAAACGGAAGCCCGATGTCCACTTAACGACTTATCAACGCTCTCTATCACATTTTTCTCTGCTCGAAGTGCGAAACCGAGAGCCGGCAGCACGCGTTCCGAATAGGCTACACACGGAAAACGTAATATCCCATCCTCCACCGGCTACCCGGCAACTTCCGAGCAAGTAACGACCGGTTAGAATTATCCTCGTAAGAGGCTTAGAGTGTACTTCGTCGCAGTTTCTTTTTTTCGCACGGAGGAAACCGCAGACGCTCGATTTGCCTTGCCGATGGGGCTTGTCTACTCGCGATGTAGCACAATGTACTTCCTTGGGGCACGCGTGGAGATAAGGATACGGTGGAACCTCGATAATTGCACGGAATCGGTCGGGTTTACTCGTGGCGGGACTGGTTGCTTGGTTATGAATCAGTGAAATGGGGTATTGGCGATGGAATGGTAAATTGCTGGCTTGCGGAGTGTTCGCAACATGTGGGAGGTCTTGCACTCTTCGTATTGATTGACGACAGTTGTCTGAGATTTATTGTGGTTTTCATGAATGGAGGAAACGGATTATTCCAGCTTACCAGCGGTGGAAATGCTGGTTTGATAATTCCTCCTCTTGGCCGGTTCACTAGCTTGCAGTTTGCTTGATGAAATTGAATTTGCTACTTTTGTACGCCTCTAGCATTGATTCAGAGTCATTATACTTCCCGCGATAAGGAAAATTGTTTCTTTACTGAACTGGGAACATTTCGAGGCCGTTCATTTCAGGAAAACTATAGACTCTTTGGCATTGGGATTTTGCACACATATTTATTGGTATTCGAAGTACACGTATGATATTTCCAATTTTTTTTAACCCACATACGTTCCTCATGGTGAAAGTTCAACCATTCAATATTTTCACATCCTGTGAAACATTATTTTATGTCTACGTCGTGAGATGTATTTTTATAAAATATGACGCTTTAAATGAAACATGTGTTGGTTCAACGTGTAAAATAAAAATGGGTGAATTGTTACGCTAGTCTCTTTTATGTAGCTATTTTTGAGGAGGGTTAAAAATTTTCAAGTCAATCAATTAACTTGAAGAGGCATCATTGTAAAAGTTTTTAGAACGCAACAAAAAGACAAGAAACTTCTTCTCGGTCCTTGAATTAGGAAATATTAAAGCAGATCCCGCTCGATGACGCAACCCACATCGAAATTCGGCTCCCCGACTAGGTCACCGTGGAATCACTGTGTTCGACACAGTATTCGCGATCCAGCGTCCAGGACACCGGTGAATCATTAGCGAAGTATCGCGGGCCTAACAAGGGCACGGGAGTACGCCGACTCCGGCCAATTTCCAATTCCGCGATCCTCATTGAAATTCCGTTCGTTCGCAAGCGTGACGTCGTTCGTTGGGTTCGGGAACTCGATGAACGTCCGAATATCCTGGGGTCGAGAGTACATCGTTCGCGTGCTGTACGACTTTGGAGCTGCCTGACGACGTTCACTGTACCATTCATTCAAGCGTAATTCCACGATGGATGGCCAGAACAGAATTGAGAAAGCAGTGGGGCGATGTTTAGGCCGTTGACTTTTTCGCTTCTTCTCTGGTCTACTGTGACGCGATTGTACCACCTGAATATTACTAGAATATTAATAGAAAAACAAATGAAAACAGTGTTCGCTGGAAATAGTTTGACTTTATAGGAGCATGTTACAAGATGCGTGAGGGCTCATTATTTAACGAGATTATGTTTATATCTAATAATATGAACGTCCAAAGTAGGGGAAAAAATCGAGAAAAAACCGAGAAACCACCCTCAGATTCTAGCTCAGGGGCTGTTTACACTAAAATAATATAGTACACGTACTAAACCACGATCTCTAAATGATCTTGTTTACGCGGGATTTTCGAAACAAACGAGAGCAGTCTAGCGCACGTTGAAAAATCACATGCATCGTATCGGATACCCTAAATGGTTGCAGGCTTCTGGCAGACGAGCATTGGAAGTCGTCGAATCACATCGAAGGGATCAGAGGGCGCGTAATGGATAAGAGAAAACCGGGGGCGAGAGATAGAGATAAGGTCTCCGGGCTGCTGCGACTCGGGGTCTCGAGGCCTCGGAATCAATTTAGAGAACTATCCGAGATGGTCGGGATAACGTCGTCGGAAATATCGATTTCTTTCCCCGCAAATTGAACGGTCCGGATGCGTTCGTACCGTGGAAAACGCGTACGTGTTCTCTCTGACGAGGGATATAAATCGGTCGACCCGGTTACGCTTTCAGAGGATACACATTCGGGATGACGGGGGAACACCTGGCTCGAGAGAGCAGCGATTGGCAGTTGGATAGGCGGTCGCGAGAGATCGCAGGGAAACAATTATCCGCGCATGAAGCGCACGTTCGAGCGCGTTGAACGAGACCGAAGCAAAAGAGAAGGCGCGCGGGACTCGATCATCAGAGGCAGCCGAGCGAGGCGAATAGGCAAGGACGCCGCCAGCCAGTGGTGATGATGGTTTAGCAGCGTGATAATGACTGCACGACAGACACTACCTGTTGTACGGTGATCGTAAGAGCCTGGCCAATCGTGTACGCGCGCCTCTAGTCGCAAGCATTGTCGTCATCGGCTGGGAGGATCGCATTTACGACCTTGTCTCGGCTCGAAGACTTGGTCGGTTCCGATAGTAGAGTTTCTAGTAAATCGTAAATCACACAAGCAAATATGACTCGAATTGTATCGTGTTTGGTATCGTTTCAAGCGGAAAAGCGTCGCGAGTATGACTGTGAAAGATTCATGAAATAATTATTAATAACAAACAAGTTTTATTAGGCGTTATACCCTTGCGCAGCTATCAGCAATTTTTAATATCAAATAATCTCGCGACCCGTATCCAACGTCGCACGGAACACCGTCGAGAGGGTGGGTTCTTCAGGTGGGAGGAGACACGGAGAACAAGGTGGAAGGGGCCACGGTTAATTATCGTGTTCACGGCGAAATCATACGGACGCGATAATTAACTCTTTCTTCTTCGAGCACTCCTTCCACGTTACCGGTGCCCTCCTTCGGCTCGAGACCCGCCCCCTCGAACCGTTTTTTGTGCGTTACACGATGCCCGGTGGCCGTGAGCGCGCGGCGTATTAATTATTAATCGCGTTAATTAGACCTCGATTCCCGCGAAAAGCCAGGCTGCCCGACCATTCCGAGCATTGTTAGCGGGGCTT
The DNA here is from genome assembly GCA_028455595.1 of Lasioglossum vierecki. NCBI lineage: Eukaryota > Metazoa > Arthropoda > Insecta > Hymenoptera > Halictidae > Lasioglossum > Lasioglossum vierecki. Next base: position 11,905,087 of record CM052340.1, on the reverse strand, counting down.
CTTCCACGCCGAGGTTCTGCTTCCGGTTTCTGAAAATGGATCTCCGGCCACTGACGACAGCCCCTCTTCAACGTCTCTTGAAATTACAAAAGAATCTTTCACATTTATGAAATGCGCTTTCTTGAAACATTTTTTTCTTAGACAGACTGCAAATGATTTTGTCAGTCACGGTTATGTACATTCGTGATAGAATCAGGAATAAAAACATGCTTGTTTAAACTAACCGGTAGTGAGAACACTAGTGGTCTTTATCAGAAGCCTGAGAGGCTGTCGATACCGAAAGAGAAATTGTTTCTTTACACCGGGTAGTCTCAGTGGACGAACCTTTGAATGACTGCAGGTTTTCGAGGCAGCGAAATCCTGATCGCACATGAGAAAGAAAAATGGCGTCGGTTGGTGCGTCGTCCTCGACACGATTCCGAGGACGCGGTGTATCTCGGAGCCACGGTGCTTCGTCTCCTCGCGTCGAACGTGTCTAACGCGAATAAGCCGCTCTCCCCGCGGGAATATAAATGCGTGAACAGTGTCTTTTGGAGGAAGAAGGAAAAAGGGAGATGGTGGAGAAAGGATAGCGAGAGAAGAGAGGTCTACGCGGGTACATACGCTGCTACAACTGGTCCTCCTAAGGGAGAGAAACACGCGACGCGAGCAGGTCGAGGGTTTGAAGGGAGAGAGGAGAGACGAGAGAGAGAGAGAGAGAGAGAGAGAGTAAGATAGCCTCGAGGGGCCTTCAGGAGGGCTCTCTGCATTGAGTTGTAAAAGCGTTCGTTCGCTCTCGCCGCCAGGCGGCATGGTCGCTTATGTAAAGGCCGGCTACACGCCGCGTGATGAGTGGACGCTGTTCCGAGCGTTTCTTCTTTTAACTCTTTGGTCTCGCTTTTGCACTCTTACCTGTCGTTGCTTATGTACAAGCGAGTAAGCGGCCCGAGACCGGCCCGTATGCGTGAGTACCCGCCTGCATACCCGCGCCAACCCGTGCACCCTCTCTCTTCGTCCTCCGCCTCCGCCTCCCGTCGAAGAAATCCTTTTTCTTCGACCCTCTCTCTTTCTCGCGTCGCTTGCGACGACGAATCGAAGAGCTCCCCTTTCGTTCCCGTCGCGAAACGCTCGTTGCGAGAGACACGCGAGCACGCGAGCTACGAACGCTCGAGGAGGAACCTCTTTTTCGTCGTGAACCGAGACAACGCTCGATCAGACCCGCAAATTGGACCGTTCCCGCACCGGATCAACGACGGCCCCCGGTCAAACCGCTTTTTCCACACCAGCCTACGTGGAAATTACTGGCTCGACCCAACGAATCCTCTCTTTCTACTTGCGAACGCAACTCGACGATAACGAGCTCTCAGATCTTTAACCGAACCACGGGGAAACACAATTGGACGAATCGTGCAGTAGCAGTGGCAGAGAATGCTCATTGTCTTCCATTTTGCGACGTAAATAATATAAAAATTGTTGCACATTGAATTCAAAAACTGTGCCTTGATCTCAGCAGATACGCAATAATTATATAGGTAAAAATAAATTATGTCTCAGAACATTCTCTTCATCAATAATATTTAGTATATTGAATATTAGAAGAGCTTTACAGAAAAATGTATATCATTGTCCTTATGTGTTAGAAGATATCGCGTATTCCAACAAAAATTGTCTACATCTACTTGTTTAATCATCTGAGAATTATATGGAAAAGCTAACAATAATATTATATCAATGTACCCGTAAATGCCATTTTGTCTTCGACATTATTGGTTCGGTTATCAACGTATATCAGCAACATCGTTCGGAATAATACATATCCTGAAGTATCGAGAAATGTATGTGCAATAAGTGCATGAAATCTGTACCTCGATAATGCGGTCTATCCTCGCGATACTTTCTGTCTATGTAAAGCGCGTGTTCAGGGTCAGGTTGGTTTCCGAAGGAGCCATCGTCTTCGCCACGTGCTCCGCAAAGAAATGATAGAAAATCGCGATCGAGCCTGTCGCATTGTCGGCGATCGAAGCCGCGGGATGTCCGCGGATGTATGTCGCGGAACGGTCATGCGATTCAGCGAGAGTTTATTGGGTCTCGGTGGTCGATCATGGTTGCGTATCTATGTGGATCAGGTAGGTGAGTTAGTCGGTTGCCGGTTAGTTCGAGGCGGAGTAGAGGAGCGCGATGACGAGAGAGAGTGAACTGGTTATGGGCGAGGCCCTTCGACTCTTCGTATTCTTGTTCCCGTTCCTGAGGCCGAGAACGGGTGGGCCCCGGGGGACTAGGGAGAGAGAGCGAGGGAGAACGACGACGAGATAGAGAGAGAGAGATAAAAGTAGAAGGGAGGTAGAATCGAGGCAAAGTTCGGGGGAAGGGAGGACGGCTTGGAAGGAAAGAGGGGTATACCAAGTATGGTGGCAAAGAGGATGATGGGGTACCGTGGCTCGCGAGAGAGAGAAAGAGAGTGAGGTGGAGGAGGTGGAGGAGGTCGGTTCCGTAGAGGGAGGAGAGGGTTCGCCGAGGATGGGATGAGGAATTCTCGTTGGCTTTCGCTTCGATGTCTTTATACGCGCGGCTCTTGTATGGCCGTGGGACATATATCTGTCTCGCGAGAGCGAGGCGCGCCGCCAAAAAATCAGATCGAGTGTAAAAATCGCATAAACTCGTCCTGGAGAGTCGAGAGAGCTATGTCGGCCCGGTTGGCGCTCGCTCAGAGCCCTCTCCGTGTCTGTTTCTTTCCTTCTCTGTGTATGCTTCACTCTCTCTCTCTCTCTCTCTCGCTTTCTTTCTCTCTCTCTAGTTGCTCCTTTCAGCCTGTTTCTCTTCTGTGCCGTTCTCTCTTTTCCGCTCACGCGATCTTTTTTCCCCTTGCATCTTTCTCGCTGCAGCCAGGGCTACACGCTCGCAGGCCGCGCTCGCATGACTCCACCTCGAGGAGAGGCCGATCACCTCCCATATTTCCTCTTATTCTGCTTGTCTGCCCGGCTAGAGAGTTATGCGGTTTGCCGCGCTTATGAAGGATCCGCTCTTTATCGACAACCAAAGCGGTCGCTCGACAGAACGGGCCCCGAACAACCCACCACGATCACGTTCTCTTCTCGATGTACACAAGAGAGAGAGAAAGAGAGCAGGGAACTGCGAAATAATTTCACTCCGGATACGGATTGCCTCCTGACCAGCCGTGCACGTGTTAACGCTTGACGTTAATGAAGCGGTTGGCATTAATAAGGCGATATTTCACCGATCGGCTTTTATCTCGACCTGAAGGCTACCGGTCTATCCTCCTCGGGATGCCACGCTGCCTGCTAGCTCGCCTCCCACGCGATCCACGCTCCCAAAATCTCTCGATCTTCGGCAACCCTCTGGACCAGTCATAAATAAAGATTATTTGGCGTATTCACAGCGAAGCAGGAATTATATTAGGCCAGCCACAAAAGGCCTTGCACTTCTCTTTTTTAGACTGTCGAGGGTATTATTTGCTAGGTTAGATGGCAAAACGAAATAAAAATGCTGCGAGAGGGTAGAACGTTTTTGAATACAATAGCCTAGGCTTTCACGAGAAGACTTTCCGAACTACCCGATAGCACAGCTTCATTCGCTCAATAATTCCTCCATCTCGGGAACGAGGTTACGAGTCATGGATAAAGACTGCGATAATGGCCAAGAAATAGTAAAAACATTTAAAGAATTCATGGTGTAATTGTATCTTGCAATTGATAGAGACATGGTTTATTCGAGTCCTTGTTCATCTTGCAATTTGTATTCAATTCGCCCGGTGAGCAATGGTTTCAACCTCTTCTTTCAGTAATTCAGTTTGACCCCCTAGAGCGATCTCGTTGTTAAAGGTTGCTCAAGAACCGGGTGTTCATATTGTTTGCGTCGGTGTTTGATCGCGGGACCATTGCGGACCGGGAAGAAGCTAATTAAACTAGATAAAAGGTTCGGCCACGCGAGCCCTGGAGCCTTTTCGCTCTCTTGCTCGAAACTAGTAGCTGTCTTATCTCTGAAATCCTAGGTGGACTGCCCCGAGCAGCCGTATATCAGCGAGAGGCCAGCCAGCGAGCCCGGGCTTCTCGCTGACTGCCGTGCAGTTTACACGATCGATCTCACGGAACGATACGCAATTCCACGGGTTTACCAAAGGGATCTCTCGAACATTGCCGGGAGAGACTCGGAGGCAATTACCCTTTCCTCGGCAACTGGTACCGAACCCACCGAACAAAGCCAAAGCGTGTTCCGAGTATGAGTTTGTTCGTACCGGGGCGAGAAACGGGCGAAGAGAGGAGAGAGAAAGAGAGACTGAGCCCCGAGAGCATCGAAGAGAGGAGCTCCTCTCGGTTCTCTCTCGGTCTCCTCTCTCAGCTCCTTTCGGACCAGGCCAGGCCGGCAGCAGGATGTACCGGAGAGAGCAAAGAGTGCAGTCGTTGCAATGCACCTCCTAACGAGCTCGCTTTGTTTTGCGGCGCATGCATGTGCATGCTGCATGCAGGTATGGGCTAAAGGTATATATACGTGGTAGAATGTATGCACATACGGAATATAACCGCTGTCCACATATACGGGGTGTCCTGCCCGGTTACTGTCACCTGATCGCTTATCTATCGTCCTCTAAACAATACCTAATATCGCAGCGATTTTTATCTTTGCGTTCGAAGATTATAATTGCGCGCGGACTGTCTCTCCAAGGGTAATAGTAGTTTCAACCCTTGGCCAGTGTTGTTAGCGACTACTTTCGAGAGTCTCGGATCGATGGATATAAAATGATTAAAAACAGGAAATTAATTTACATATATGTACCTGTTGTAGTTAATACAGGCAACTTTTGTTTGATGAGTTTAAATAGACGCGAAGATCAGCATCTTCGTGTCCATCCAGGGGTAAAATCTCACCCCCAGGAGGAACTCACGAAATCCTCCTGGTGGACGAGCAATTACCTTGCGTTTCGGCAAAGATTAATTAAAACCTCGGAACAAGCGTCGTCCCACGGTGTCCATGGGGGCCAAGTGCATAAGGTCTCCGGTTATCCTCGAATCTCCGGTGCAGAAGTTCGCGGCCGGTGCAGCGGTCCTGCGCTCTCGGTGGTGCAGCCGCGCGTAGGAACGTCAGACACACAACCTCCTTCTCTCTCTCTCTCCTCTCTCACTCTGCGCGGCTGTCTTCAAGCGTGAGAAGAGATACGAGTTACGTGGGCGACACCCGGTATATTCCTCCGTGGCCGTGGTATATATACGGGTGTATAGAGAGATAGGGAGACAGAGGGAGACCGGTTCCATACATGGCTTCCGAACGCTTCTTCTTCTTGCGCTAAGACCGCAAGAGAGACAAGCATCAGCTGCCCGTTTCCCTCCACTAATGAGATGGAATTGGACGTGGCCGAGATTTTTCTAGACTCGTCGTCCCTCGGAGCACACACGGCGAATCAACCGTGGGTCCCCATGGGCTGTGGCAGTCTCGCCATCTAGTTCGCGACATTCCCGCGAGCGCGACCGGCGGTGCTCTTTGATACCAATCGTTTAATTGCGTCCCATTAGCCCCTGCCTCGGGGCCTCCCCTTCGCTGAATGCGGCCAGGAACGAAAGTGGCTGGCTGAAAGAACCGAGGGCCCCTCTCTCCGTTTCGTTCTTACTCTTCCGTTCGCCTTCATCTTTTCTCTCTCTCTCTCTTTTTCTTTACTCTGCTTCTTTCTTCTTCGTCCTTCTCGTCCTCTTCTTCTTCTCCTTCTTCTTCTTCTTCTTCTGTGCTCGACTTCGAACGAGCAGGTAGTAGAGATTGGTGCGACGGCATCGTACGCGACCAAGGCATCGTCCAACTTTTTCTCGCCGACGACCACGACGGTTCTCGTTATATCTCGGTAAGAGGCCCCCGCCATTCGGGGCCCGCTACGTGATGTGACGCCGGCAGAGATGGCGACCCAACTCTCTCTCTCTTTCTTTCTCTCTCGGACCCGCAACAGGCCCAACCTACCACTTTTTCCAGGGCCCCAGGGCCCCCTGAATGCCGCGTTTCCTAAAGCCTCCACCCCGCTGCCTTTTTATCTTGGCTTTCTTCCTTTTCGTCTTTTCTTTCCTTGCTGCCCTTCTCCGACTTTTGGAGCCCGGCGCACGCAGCTTTGCGCGAATCCTTCCGTACCCGTATCCCCGCACCCCCTTCCACTCCGAAACACCACGAATTCGTATACGCGGACGGAACGTCGATCAAACCGAAACGGTCGCCTTCTGAGATCGCGCCGGCCAGTTTCGACAGCTCGTCCTTCTCCGTATTCCTCGTTAAGGCCCTCGGCACGGTCCCGATGCAAGAAAAACGACCGAGAAGATTGACCGGGGGCCCGTGCCCCCTATAATTGCGCGCAATACGTCGATCCAGGATTCCTGTCAGAATTCCGACGCAACGAGACGCGGCGAAAAAGGAGGCTTGACGCGGTTCTCGCGAACGATCTCGTAAGATCCGATCTGGGGAGGGGAGCGATCATTTTCGAGGGGTACTGCAGAGAGGGATGATCCAGGGACTAAGAGTGGGTTCAATAGACTATGTAGATGTAACTCAAGAGTATATGTATCTGAAAGATCTGGATGGATGGGAATGTCTATTGGTTTCATACAAAAAGATGATGTTTGAACCTATCAAGATAAATGTCCTATAAATTTAATTCCTGTATCTATCTGTCACTTATATGTCACCAATCAGTATAAGAAAAACCACCTTTCTTGTCCTCTCCACTATTAAAACATTTTTAATAGCAAACGTGGTCTCGAACCTAACGATTCAAATCCGAATCGAAACGTTTGGGTAATTCCTACAAATTAGCACAGAACCTGTGCACTCATAAAATCATTTTCAGTTATTAATTATCTATGCAAGTAAAAAATATGAACAGCTAGAAGCTAGACAATCGATACGAACAATTACAATTTTTCTATGAACATCTGGTAACGTGAAGCCTGACAAGATCCTTGCCATCCTTCACCAACGTTGTAACATTTACAAAAGCGGACAGGCAACGAAGACAAGGTTCTTCTCCGACGTTTTTCGGATCGGAAGAAGAGCGGATCGGATAATCCGCGATTTCACGAGGCGGTAATGAAAGGCCGGGAGGCCTATCAGTCTTCCTAGCAGCTTCTATGTGTCGTCCGGTCGAGCGGTCGTACATCTTTTTCTCCATTCCTCCGTGCACCGTGTTTTCCCTGGTCGGCGGCCGCGTCGTGTTCCGCGAAATTCCCGAATGCCGTGTGGCAAAACCCCGTGGTACAGGGAGCCGCAAATGGCGCGCGGGTTCTCCTCTCCGGCTCTCGGCACCGGTTGATTTAATCGGATCGCTTCGTTTCGACTTTCGTCCCGCGTTTTCATCGTTAACGACCCGGGGACCGGTCGCAGCCGGCGCGTCGCGATGAAGCTATGCGCATCGGAACGCGTAATGAGCGTACGTGCGATCGGCCCCGGTAATCTGCCCTACTTCGGGTACACGTCGCATTAACTTTAACGATCGTCGGGTAAGCGGCGAGGACGAGAGAGGATGAAGACACACAAAGAGAGACGCTTCTTCGTCTACGCCGCCGATCCGACGACGTCCAACCGAGCCGCAGCGCTTCGAAGATCGTTACCCACCCGCTGGTGCAACGGCGATCATCAATCGCACGCCTCGAAATACACCCGAATCGCGTGGTAATCGATGATCGCCGGTGCATCGGTACATTACTCATAAAAGCATTGCGCGATCGTTTGGAATAGCAGTCAGTTCAATGCGCGATTGGCTAACGGCAACAAACTGACGTTCCATCTAATGGGAGAATTTTCTTGGCTTGTTTCAGGTAAGAGACCATGGTTTTCAAGATCGCGCGAGAGAAACGAACGTTGAAGCGGTACGAGTAAGTAGAACATACCAATCTACCCTTTTCGAAGCTCCTGGACCTCTTAGAGGTTGGGTTTGTAGAAGCAACTGAAATAATATAAACTGTTCCCGCATCATTCAAAATTATCGAATAGCTGATGCTTCCCACACATCGTAACGGACCTGTACACCTATCGTTGAACGAAACCCCTGGTCGAAATCAAAGTTGGGGTGCTTGTCCGATCAAAGTGTTTGCGCAACGGCTGCGAACGGGAACAGCGCAGCGAACGGATCTGTGGCGATGGGGGTTTCCCAGGAATCGGTACAATAAAACTCGGCTGCGATTTTAATGACACGCGCCTGGGTGGACGAAACGAGGCGTCCGAGCGTCGTCATTCCTCATGTATCCCGATGGAAGGAACGTTGCTGTGAACGGCCGGATCGGTAGCCGTTCGAACAGGCGAGAGGGGGTTGGGTAAGCTTTATAAGGCGCAAGGGAACTTAGCTCGTTGGAGTCAGCACGACGGTAGCTAGTGAGGATTTACGACCCCCTCTATCTTAGCACGGTTTCGTCGAGCAGCGCAACACGTCGGATCCCATCGGCAATGGGATTATATCGCATAGAAGGTGGCTGCTTGTATCGCATCAAGATAGGTAGATACCGCTCTCGAGAGCCGGAGAGAAAAAGATAGAGAGAAAGAGAGACGGAGAAGTGGACTCGGTGAAGCCAACGCCGGCACCGTAGTAGCAGCAGCAACTGCAACAGCGGTCGTGCCTTAGGCCCGCTCACGTTGCATGAGTTCCGTGACGCCCCTCTTCCTCCATCCTCTATCCTCCATCCCTTCGCGCAACCCTGTCCTTCCTGCACCTCCTCCTCCTTCTTTGCTAAGGTCTTTCCGCCTCTGTCCCTCTTTTTCCAACGTGCGCGTATTCTTCTCCTGAGTTTTATTTTCCCTCAATTCCGGGAAGCATCGCGCGAACACGGTCGAAGGGATAACGGGCACCATGCGATGCCAATGGGGCCCATAAGGGGGGCTACGAACACGTACGCGAAATTTCCATGGCTCGCGATGCCTCTTCGTACAGCGTCTGATCGAATTGTTAGAGCCGTTTGCATCGATTCATGATTTCACGTTGAAACAGTCAGTTCTCGAATTGTAAATTCACGTTAAAATTTTAAACGTCAACAATCAATTGTTCACTTTACTCGAAAACCCAAAATCAAAGGGACCCATCGCCACTTAAAAGTAATCTAGCACTACAAGAAAATAGAGAGGCAAAGATAATAGAAAACCTAGAGTATAGTGTAGGCTGGATTCTAGAAGGTCTGAGAAGCGCAGAGAGGCCTTTTTAGCGAGGTTAGTCAGAACCGTAAGGGGAAAGGTGTTATGGTTATGACAACCCCGGCACCTCTCTCTCCCCTGGCCTATAGTATTCACGCGATCCAAAACACGAATGAAGACCTGGATGCGTAGGGTTTCACGCAATAGTTCATCGTACGGTATATGATGGAATAGCTATGACAGATTAATTGACTGGAACTGATCAATTGCTAACGAGCGCCTTTCTACAATTCCGAGGATTTCGCCGACTGTACGCGCGCGAGAGAGCAGATCCGCCAGGCAAGCCTGCAAGATTTCATTGCGAACGTGTTAGTCGAACGACTCCCGTTCCGTCTGTTCTCTGTAATTTGCCGATGCCATGCACACCGTATTAGGCCAACTGGCAATGATAGTTTGCGACGCGAGACTTTCCGGCGACTGGCTCGCGCGCGTCTGGAACACTACGGATATCTACTTTTCATAATTGGCCGCGAGATACTGGCTCCTAATGAGGTACCGACGCGGCGGTTCGGGCTATTTCTGGTCGATGGTCGGTTCCGTTATCGATCTCCGGCTTCCGTGTTGACTTTCCCCAATCATCGGCTTTTTTTGTTATCAGTTAGTCCAAAGTTCTAGTAACGACCCGGAGAATTAATTACGCAATAGAATTTTAGATGGTCTCTGCATTCGAACATTTATTTTCATTTGTAATATAGAATAATCGCATCGACAAATCGCCAGACGTTGTCTCGGTTCTTTCCACCCGAATTGCCAACTCTCTCTCTATCTTGCAACGAAGACAGAAGGATACAATCAATGGGAGAACTGCAATCACACACGGATCCCAGTGTGATTGCAGTTCCAGTCGGAGTTGATTCGTGGTTACAGTAATCACCGTCCTCTCTTTATTACCCATGCTGCAAAGTGTCCAGAAAGCAGTTGTTACAGAACCCCAACGGGCCTTTGTAATGTTCTCTGAACTGGAGAGTAGCTCCTCGTACAACTCTTTGCTTCTGATATATATACGATACTTCAATTTGTTCTTCATCTCGTTGCTTCAGACACGTTTCGACGTCTTCATTCACTTATCTTCGTTTACTTCTTCATCTTCTTCTTCTGCAACTGAACGGAAACATATGATTTCGAAGATATACAGTTCGGGACGCTACTTTGTTGAATAAAATTGTTCCTGGAACGTTGTCGGCTCTTCTTTGATTCCGAGGGCGTGAATATATCCGTACCATTAGGCTGCTCTTATGTCTTTACACGATGTGATTGCAGATGATCGTACCATTCGGTTCAATAGCGATTTCCTACTTCTGCTGCTCATTTTTCTGAAAACAATGCATGAACTCTACTAATCACTTACCGAGACCGTCGAATGTATATACATTGTTTTGTGAAATAATGCTACCACGACGATCTCCGAAGAGCAACGACGACCAATCGAAGCGATGCTTCATTCTCCGCCCACTGCGATCCCCATCTGTAGCGCGCGCGCGCGGTCGATCGACGCCGCGCCGCGTCCGCGCGTAATAAAGACATTTTCCCGTGGCCTCGGAGATCAGGCCGAGTTAATTAATGCTACGGGTTGGTTCTCGATCTCTGTCCGCGGGGTACCCGGCCAATATAAATAATAATAATTTGGCCGAAAAATGCCGGAACATCCCTCCGATGATTATCGGCTCGTAAATTCCGGCATAAAGATATCGCGAGTAAATTGCGAGCCGGCGGTGTTCGGCGTGCGGAAAAGGGTTCCGAGGCGGTTCGGGGTATGGAACACGGTTTGAAAGAGACGGAGTCTCCGGATCCGGACGACGGGGGGGTTGGGGTATAGACGATGGAAGGAGGTGGGACGGATAGAGAAGAAGCAGATAAACGTAAGAGTAAGAGAGAGAGAAAGCCAGTCTCGGTGTGTAGAGTCCGAGAGCCGAGCGGACTCACGCACGTAGATAGGTACGATGCCTCGGCACGCAGAGAGAGAGAAGAGAAAGAAAGAAGGGTTCTGCGAGGCCGAAAGAGCCCTTTTGGCTTTGGGCTTCCACACTCGGAAGTATTGCGGCGTGGCTCCGGTGTGGTTATTGCAATGTAGACGGGGCGGTAACAGACCAATCACGTGCCGGCTACTAATTTGCTCGACTCAAACAGCTGCCGTTTCTACCGCCTAAGCGAGAGAGCGGCGGAGGCTCTGGACCCGGTTCGCTTATATTCCTTCGCCGGGCGAGTGTATATCTACCTTCGATCCCTGATCGAGGATTCGATCCCCCTTGGACTCACGCTGCGATATTCGATCGTTCTCCTCTCTGGCCTCGTTCCCCGGGCCCTCCTCGTGCTCTTATTCGATTCCTCGGGCCTCTCTCGTCGTTCTCCTGGTTCTCCTCTTCGTCGTTGTCCTCTTCTTCTTCTTGCGACGGTGTACCCTCTTCTACCTACCCGCTAGCCGGACAAAACATTTCTTAATTGGGTTTCGTTCGGAAGGAACGTCCGTCCGGCTGTTGCAGAGGGATCCGGCTGCTCCTGCCGTTACTGTCCGCTGCTTCTGTCGCTGATCCTGGCTGCTACCGCCGGCTCTCGCACGATTATTTATTTCCTCGAACTCGTCAAACGCCGCGTACCCGCCTCGGAACCGCCGCAGACGACGAGCGGCACTCCGCTTTGCTCGCTTTTACTCTCGGTCGCGCGCGAGCACAGGCTAATACAAATAACGAGCACGTTCCGCGCGCGATAAGCGGCGAAACCGGCGCGTTTGTACGATTGCGATCAACCGGCCCCGTAATTTCTATAAATACACAGTTCGAGCTGAAATCGGCCAGCTCGATCCACGACTATGGTTCGCCTAAGCCTCGCGATACGTCGCCGACAGGTCGCAGGTCCTTGATCCAACCGACGACCTGTGCCACTCGGAAAGCGAAAAAGGGAAACACGACGCCGCTCGGGGTAACAATGTATTATTATAATCTGCATGTAATTACAGGAAGGCGTGTAATCAGTACGCCCCGCTCCACGTAAATTGCTAAATACGCGCCGTAAATGATCGACCGGCGATGTTGACTGCGCATTATCGGAATGATTGTTTCCCGGGCGCGCTATGCCGACGGATTAACCGCCGATACCGGACGATCACTCAGAATCGGCCTGCGCTCTCGAATTATACTCTCGTGGTTATTTTAATCGCGTGACCTTGCCCCCTATAGTATATCGCGAGAAGCGCCGTGAAACGCTCGGTTGAAAACGATCCTCGAGAGAGAGAGAGAGAGAGAGAGAGAGATTGCGAGGATCTTGGAATTACGGTAGGGCCTCGTTAGTTACGACCTTCGAGATTTTTTAGGACTACTGTGGCTCGATTATCCACGGGATCGATCGTTTTTCGGCAAATTAAGACAATGACGGAGCGCAACGAGTACGAGCAGTACCGGAAGACCTCGGTACTTGGATTTTTCGTAGACGCAATAATTTTTTTGAACCACAGTACAGCCTGCTATTAGTTCACACACCTTGCAAATCATATTCCATCAACGATCATTAAAAACGAACTTGTATGAAAAGATAATTAAATTATTTTTATTATTATTATTTATTATAGACGGGCAGAAGTCCTTTTTACATAAGTATTCACAAAGAAAAGAAAAATAAGAATAAGAAAGAAAGGACTTACGAAGAAGACATTATTTTCAATACATTGAAAATTGAATCAGATTTGACCGAGAACAAATCTGAAACCGTTATCGGACAAATTTGTTGTCGGTGAAATTTGTATTGGTGATTTGGAAGCTGATTTTTGGTTCGGAGCAACGATCGGGGCAATACCGTAGATGGAATTCGTTGGTGCAACGACGACCGTGACTCACGGACTCGACGTCGTCTGGTGGCGTCGCGGACCTGCCCAGAACGGTCGCGATTAACGACCATTAACAGCTCCGCGTCCCAACGCCCTTATAATTCAGCACGGCTGACAGTAGCTCTTGCGCGCCTCTCCGCTCCGCTCTGCTCGTCGGCGTGGGCCCACGCAACCGGAGGCGCGTGAATAATGGCGCCGCGACGCGACTCCTGCGATATAATGAAATCCCGAGGCCAGAGGGCTGCTTTCCGCTCGCTCGTGAATGACCCTCGGGCTTCTGTGATGCACTGCGCATCCCGCACCCGTCACCCTGACCAGTCCCAAGAAGACTCGGGTTTCACAAGACGCATGGTTTTAATAAGTTGGCTATTAATCCTCGGAATTTCTGACCCGTCGACTCCTACCCTCCGAATATTGCCTCGCGGATCTAAAATCGAAGTATTCGATGCAACTTCACGCTTTCAATGGGGTAGTGTAAATATCAAAGCCTGTATCAGCATCCACTCCTTCTTCCGTAATTGTAACTTACATATTTAGCGGACATTATTATTACACCCACTTGTAGCTCTATAAAATTTCCAGAAGGGTTTCAAATGCTTATAAATAAAAAAATGGGACAGTCTCGCGATCACTGACACGAATGTTCGAATATACATGCGCGCGCTTGGAAAATTGTTAAAAACTTGCCGACACTTATTAGAACGGTTGCACCGTTGCACTAAACATTGAAAGAATGTTCGGAACAATTCGTTCGGCATCGTAAAGCGGTCGCGATAGGTCTGGCAGGGCTACTTTTGCCACGCAGAACAAGATTCGTGGGGTTGTACGTTACTTTGAAGTAACAATGTAGATAATTTCGACTCCGCTCAAGCCGGGTGACCATTAATTAGATTCTAAGATAGTCGACAACACCGTAACGGCTCCCCACGGCAATTCGGAACTCGATAACAGCTTCATTCGCTCAAAGGCATTCCACGAAAGCACGGAAAATACCTGGACGGTCGTCAAGGTTCGCCGGGGACCTCTTGACACCATATTTTTCCGCCGGTCCGCCGGACTCTATGACTAGCTTTCTCCTTTGTTCCGCATAGTTTTTTGCCGCATCCTGGCCGCCGTTCTTTCTCCTTACAGCGCACCCGACGTTCCTTGCATTGTTTCGCAACTTTCACCCGTATTTTCGATACGCGTTTCTCGCCACGCCGCGCAGGGCCGCGCCGAGCCCGGCACCGAGAATTCGTGAAACGGATGGACAAAAAAAGAACGTCGTAGCAATTTATGGGGGAAGCTCGACCAATACGCGGTACGCTTCCGTTTACCCTCGACGACTTTCACCGTCGACGCGTGCCCCTTCTAAGGGTGCTCAAGATCATCCCCTTACCGTCAGGTGGCTTGACTTTCGAAAACCGATTGCACGGCAGTCGTTTTTTTGCCCGCGTCGCGTCGGTGACAGTGAATTTTTCCTCGGGAAATTCCTCCTTGGAAAATTAGTTGGTGTCGTCGTTTTACAGGTTAGTTACTTGGGATTAAAGGGTGTTACGTTGAAATATAAAGGTTCCGCGAAAAGATAACAGCAAAAACATGTTAGGGGATGGATCAAGAGGATTATTTAAAATATTGAACGTCCTCTTACGCTATAAATCAAGACAGAGTGGAGCTTCGTGTCCTCCAATCCTCACGTTTCTTGCCTCTCCTTTAACTTTCTTCAGCATTTCTGAATCACGGATACAGAAAGAAATTTATACAGTAATATACGATAGAGGATTCTGAACGAATTGCATCTCGGTATAGGTGTTGATCGTCGAGGATCCAAATGGTTCTCGATGCGATTCGACTTTCAGGTCCGATTCTTGCAAGATCGTGTCTCTTCCGGCGCACGCAGGTAATCCAATAGCAGCATCGATCTTCCGGCCACTCGGACCATTAGACTCGACGTCAGTTTATTGGTCCACATATCACGCCATCGCCCAAGAGGATTCCCATCTCTCTCTCTCTCTCTCTCCTCTATCTCTCTCTATCTTAACCTTTCCCCGCCGCAATTTGATTTCGCTCTAATTACCGCTCCGGGCCAATGTTTCTCGCGTGTACCGGGAGCAAAGCTCGCCCGGGATAAATCCACCTGCCGGAAATTCGACGGCGATTAACATAATTAGGCCGGCGACGCGATTCCACCGCATAAATTTTCTATCCTAGCCCCGGTTGCTGTTCTCCTAGGCTTCTGCGAGCACCGTGTGTTGTCCCGCTGACTTCATCGACTCTCTCGCGATCCTTCTCCAGCTCTGGATTTCGGTCTCTAAATAGAGACTGGTCTTAATTAACGCGCCCCCCTAATTAAAATCCGCTCCCGAATGTATCCATGTATTTGTCGAAGCAATCGCTCGGTTTCATTCGTACTTGAACTTTCTCGGCCCGGCCGATGTCCGACGGCTAGATGCGATATGTAAGTTGCCTGTTCTTCTCTCTTTCTCTTCAACCAAACGTCCTGATGAAATTCCCTAGAAAGAAGTCTCAGTATAAAAAATTAATAAGATTGAAGTTTGAATTATATTAATTGCCAATGCGTGAAAAATGAAAATAATCGCACTGTGTATCGAACACTTTCGTGGACGACCATTCCGCGACGTTTAACCGAAGATTTCCATGAGAAATCGTAGAAATCCTGGACCAAGAAAAATTCTCCAAACTCCCAGGTTCTTGCTGCGATATCGCAGGATCGAATCTCTCGAACGTTCTCCAGCTGGCCGCTCGATATCGGTTTCTAAACAGTCGGTGTTTCACCAAGCGTACACGGCGCTCGGGCGAAACGCGGCCAGCGGGTTTCGGGTTCCCCCGTGAAATATATGGCCAATCTCGAGAATGCTCTTGTCTGACTTTAGACCCCCTTTCCTCGCGGGTTCGCCCTCGCCGTTTTACCGCAATAGAACAGGGCTGAGGATGGCGTAATGCCTCGCCGGATATGCAAATCAATCCCGCAGTTTCCAATGATTTATTCGAAGCGTGCAATTCGTTTAAGTGTATCCTGATTCCATTTGGATTAGCCGGCCATTTTGGTTATTTGCGACGTACCCCAGCCGTCGACACAGACTGCGACAGCGTGCGGAGATCAACAGAGAAGTTCTGTTACACAAAATTCGTGGCGACCTCTTCGATCCTGATTGCATTCCGTTCTACGGCACGAGATCTTCCGTCTTGAAATTTGAATATAGTATTTTATCCCTGTAAGTCCGCAGCACGGCTCTGCCGAGGGACATTTATTCAAATTCCCAACTTCCTTATTTTTCATTATTTCTTGACTGGACTTCGACGGCGACTGTCCTTCCTCGCGGCCGAAAATTTAATTGTCTATTACACAAGTAAATATCATCGGAATTATATCATGTTTGGTATGATTTTTATTGGAAAAATGTCACAAATATGGCCATCGAAGTGCCATAAAAATATAATAATATGGTGTCATATTTCTCGGCAACCGAGGCTTCTCGAGTTTCTTGGCCCCTCAAAGGGCTATACCCCGCAGTAGTGGGGATAGATCCGGGACATTTACAAGTGAGACTTTTGGGACATTTATGGATAAAATACTGTAAAAGTAAAAGGAAGTGGTAGCCGGCCATTTTAGTTATTTGCAGCGTAGCTCAGACTGCGCAAACAGGGAACGGTGTCAGTCTGCTAGAATCGGTGGCGTCCTCTTCATTTGTCCGTTCTCGGGCGCGACCTTCCATCTTCAAATTTAAATATAAGTAAAAGGGTCCGCCGTCGGCGCAATCCGGGAATAGCGCGTCGCTTTCCGGCCGGGAGGGTTGATTTGCCTTGCATGAAGCTTAAGAAGCTGCCGCCACTGAAAATTCGTTGCATCCCCGTAACACGTTCCACCCCTCGGATCCGTTTCTTCTTCACCGGGAGAAGAATGAGAGGAACGGGGGAAGAAGAACCGTGCACCGTGAGCCCCGGGGCGTCGCGACGCCGTCTCCTCTTTCTACTTCTCTCTCTCACACTCTTTCCTCTCTGTTCATTCACTTTTTGTTCGAACCAACTACCCCGGCCCCCCTTTACCGTCTCCGTATCGCTCTCTTCTCACCAGACACCCCCAAACGGCTCCTCGTTTGAATTATCCTTTTTTTCTTCCCTCCCCTCCCTCTCTCCCTCTCCTCATTCTTCTCTCCCGGGTTTTTCCTCGCGTTTCCCCGGAGCTTTTCGCCCGACGCTCACGTATCAACACTGTATTTGCCGCACGGTTTTATGCAAATGTAATCAGATTATTTGCCGTTTGCTCGGCCGTTTTGTAGACGGCCGCTCGCGTTTCGGGGGCAACGTTTGTTAATAGGGGCGCATGCGTTCCCCGCGAACGAACGCGCCTCGATTCCTTAATCGATCGCCGTTTCCGTGTTCCATCGACGATAAATTCTCGCCCCGTGGCCGCCGCTACACGTAGCCCCCACGATTATCGTGTTGCGTTATGGGGAAATTTCGCACGGGCCCGAGTCCCGACCGTTTAATCGCACGACGACCGAAGATCCCGCACACGAGACGATCCTTGCCGCGGTTCTCGCTGTTTACGACTTCGATAGTTGATACTTGTAAATATTTGCCCTTTGGTGTGTTTATATAATTAAGCGATAATTATTAGACTGTAAATTTTTTCTTCGAAAATTTTCTCATGAACTTTCTTCAACCTGTCGAATATCGAACCAGATCGATCTGTGGAAGAAACATAGCCGCGCACCGGGTTCAAGCCGCGCCATTTTGTATCCCGTCGAGTGTTAATCGTCAGATTTAGTCGGCCGGGCTGGTTTATCGCTCTGTGCCATTTAGTTGTGCATCCAATTTATTTCTAGACCCCATTCAATCGGTAATTTACTCGTTTCCGGGGTATCGGCCGCGATATACGATATGATTATTTATGTTGTTTATTGTTAACGCGAACTCCGCCATTGTGTCGCCGTAATTCTGCAGATTTAGGTGCATCTGCACGCATTCCGAGGCTTCTCCAATTACGTCGACCGATCTTCGCGCATGACATTCGTCGAATATTTTATAAAAATTATGTGGCAACCCTTACCGTCTCCGAATTAAAATTGAGAACAAGATTCGATCAGTTGAAAATTTCAAACACGGATGATCAATAATCTTCTGATAAAGCGAGTCTTCATCGTTAGTTGAATCGCAGGTTTGATTCAATTACGCAGCGATAACGGCGCCTTCCGGCGGTCGAAATCGAATTTAGCGGCGGTAAGATAGCCGGAAGTTTTCGCCAGGCCAAGCGAAAGTTCCTCGAGGGTCTTTTAATCTTGCCGTGGCCGATACACGCGGAGAGAAAGAGGGAGAGAGAGAGCCAGGGTTCTATCGACCGAAGGGTCTGGAGGTCGAAAACCTCGCCGCATCCAGCAACAACCGCCATTGTATCGGGTTGTAAAACCCTAACGACGCTTCGTGTAATTGGAATGACCCTGTTTGACCGCGATAATGGCGAGCCCGGGGACTCGACTTCCGTCGCCACCGAGTTCCACCGAATCATATCTATTGCTACCTTCAAACACCATCCATAACTTTGCAATAATCATCTATCTTCTTGACGGGTACAAATCACCGACACAAATTTCCCCAACACCAGATTTGACCGACGACTATTTTCGCCGACAACGCCTTTAACCGACAATTTAATGATTTAAACAAAATTTGATTAAATATATAAAATCTCCTCAAATTTTATATAAATTTAATATTTTATTCGTTATTTATATTTAATTATTTTGTTCGTTACTCAAATTTTAATTCGTTGTCGGTTAAAGGCGTTGTCGGTCAAATCTGGTGTCTGTGAAAACCGTGTCGGTAATTTTCATTGGATCCGTTAAGACGGTAAATGATTATTGCAAAATTCATGTCAGTAAAAATCGTTGTCGGTCAAATCTGGAGTAGATGAAATGTTATTGGTGGGAAACCGTGACTGGGAAATTTGTGTAGGAGATTTCCATGAAACGGGGATTGGCGATGGATTGCTAGTTTGTTCCTGTATGATCGCAAAGTGTCTGAGTCACATCCAGATTTGACAAAGAAATGTTTTACCTGGATAACATATAACATACAATTTTCCACATCATTATACTATTATTGATAGTATAACACGATTGATAGCGAAATTGGTTGCAGTGAATTTTGAAATATTCCTGAGAGTACGACGTTCCGATGTCGAGGCGGATTAACGTCATTCGAAATTCTCGGTTGAATCAGCTTCGAACAGTCAGATAAAGACCGGGACTATGTGACGAAAGTTCGCGCTAGAGTTTCTACAGAGAGCGCCGCGCGCCGTATAGAAGTTCCCGTCTTCCTGAGTCGGGCCACCGGTTTTCCGGGGCGGCTCGGTTGCGAAAAGTTTCTGCGAGAGACGTTCCCGGTCGGTGAACCGGTCTTATATTTTCGCGCGGTACGTGGAATTGAAACCTCAAACATTGTCCGGCCGTGTAGGATCGCACGGTAGGGCTTTAGATTGGATGTCATTCCGGCGGCCGTTCCCGCGGATTCGCATTTATTATCAGCGATTTAACTACTTCAACATCGCCATCGCCGGCAACGCCATAAATATCAGCTACCGTAGTCCCGGAGAACGATCGTTGTTGCGATAGGGATGCACTAGATCGCGGTTGCACGACTCAACGAAGAGAGCGAGCGGGAGAAAGACAGACGGAGAAAGATGGAGATAGAGGGACGGAGAATCGGGTGAAAGGGAGCTAGAGAATCGAGAGGGAGAGAGACGGAGGGAGAAAGAGAGGAGAGCACAATGAAAAGATAGGTGGGAGCGAGGCAGACGGAGAAAGAGGGTACACAGAGGGATCGTGAGAGGAGGGATGAAGCCGGCCAAGGGGAGGGGGTTGAAAGCAGGGGTGGGCTCCGAACAAAGGTGGAACAAAGAGCCAGAGAGCGAGCCAGCTCCGGTCGAAATAGGATGGCAGACACACGAGTACAGAGAGTCGATTCTCTCTCTTTCTCTCTCTCCTAGTGGTGTACGCTAGAGGCAGGCGGCGGCGGCGGCAACGACGGTGGCGGTGGCTATACTTATATCTATGGGCGGTGGTGCATGGTGTGCCATGATGGCAGTAACTCCGGAATCCCTGGGCTTAAACTCACCTCGCACTGAGGATCAGTGGGGAAACTTCCCGTACCGCGGCTTAAAGGCTTCGTGGTTGCTGCTCCCTTGCTTTCCCCGGACCGAGAGCAACTTTTCGCCATGTTAATGGGCACAATATGATCATACGTGAAGCGTTTGCGTATTTATACGCGGACGACCTCCTCTCTGACTAACCGACTGTTCCCTACCGTCTGTGGGTCTTTCGAGATCTCAGCTAAATTAGGCCATTTTCTTCAGTTTTTGTCACGTGTTCGTTCGAACGGGGTTTTCATTTGTTTAGGGTAGTTCTGTAGCTGTAGAAGTAGCTTTTCTTATCTTTTGATGCTGCTCTTCGTCAACCCTAAACTCCCTAAATTCTCCGAATATCAAGTACAGCACACTTTCCACAGACTTCAGCGAAGTAAGGAGACCAAACAATGGCGCAACATTTCACATTTATTTCGGGCACGCGAGATCGCGCCGAATTTGCGAACACCCTTATAATACGAAATCTCGGTCGTACGTTCCCGACAGGGTATTTAAGGTCGAAAGAATAGCGTCTCGGGCAAGCTGCTCGCCGAAGGGGGTGCAATCCAGCCCGCGATCGCGTATATTTTAGCGAATTCCTTTTTGCCATCAGAGAGAGAGAGAACGATCCGTTTTATGCGCGTCTGAAAAGTTACGGAACTATTCAAGCCGGGTTACGGGTGTAGGAGATATTGCCGGATGGAAGTTGCACGTACGCGTGCGAGCGCGAATTCGACGGAAGAAGGAGCAGTGGAAGAAGTCGAACGAGACGAAGGAGAAGTAAGAAGTCGAGGAACAAGTGGTCCCCCGAATTTCCTCGTCCCCGAAGTATAAAAGTGTAGTTTGCCGTTCGTCGAGGTTCGTCTCGGTGAAAATTCGGCGCGCGACCCTCGCCCGAGTTTCTCCGGTTTCCACTTTTGCTTTTCCGGTGTTTACTCTGCCGCGGTTTATGGTGGTAGCTCTATGGTCCTTCTGCTATAGTCCAGCACGCGGGGTCGCGCATCCTCCCACGCTCCCGGAGTCTCTCTCTCTCTCTCTCCCTCTCTCTCGCGGTGGCTGCGCAAAACCGAGAGAAGAGAGAGGAGAGATCCACGATCGCTAATAAAGACATTAATATTGACTGGCGTGTATATCTCGATGTGCCGGAAGGGCAGACGCGATTCGACTTTCGGATAACACTTGGGGGAATAGAATGCTCGGTCACGACAGGAATAACATTTAAGAATAAAAGATGAGACCACAATGAAACTGCCTATTGCTTATTCATAAGGTGCACGGGAACGGGGTATTGGTATCGTACCGGTTTTATACGCCGGAACGCGTACATAACGAATCGAACCGAGAGCGCGCACTTCTCTCTCCGCGCGCTTGTGTGCGCTCTCCGTTCGCTCGCCGCGCCGCGCTGTTTCGCTCGCTCGGGACCCGGGAAAAAAATCAAATCGAATGCAAAATTGAACGGCTCGGCTTCGACGGACCAGCCGTGTTTTCGATATTTTCATTCCCCGGCGAACTTTTCGTACTCCACGCTCTCGCGAACCCTCGCGAACCCTTTCGAACCCCCCGCGAAATATGTTCGTTGCGCAACTCGTTCCGCGATTTTTCCTTGTCGTTAGGCGCGACCGATATTTATCTCCGACCCCGTTCTCAAACAATTTCTCTGTTCTACATTCTTGTAGCTCGTTCCTTTTAATGGGTTTTTAATTTATTCAAGGGGAGGTTTAATAGAGATTTCCTTTAAAGATTCTTAAACTCCTTTTTAATATTCCTTACAGCGAAAATACAGCGTACACGCCACTAAAAAAAATTCGCAATTTACATACACTTTATGGAATGCGTCATTAACAATTCTGTAAGAAAATTGCCAAAAATTTCACAGGTACACGTGTTCTTTACATCTTCACTTTCCGCCGCAACATGTTTCCGCCGTACATCCATCAATTACGTTAATTAGTTTTAATAAATTCCGTATGCGGATTCCATTCGGTCCGGACCTTACAATGTCGAACACGCGGCGTGGCTCCGGGGCAAAAACCGGTGGTTTACGATGGAAAACGAATGCGTCCGGTTAAGGAAGCGCGCGGCAGCGTTAATCCAATTTACTCGGTGGCTAATTATCGATGATAATTTACTGGTTGGGTTTTGGGGCCGCAATTAACGGCGTCCGGGTCACGAGAATGATGTGTTCAGGCTGTGCGCTGTCCGATTCGGTGAAAGCTGGTCGAGAAGACGGTTTCGGAGTCGGAAGATTTCCTCCCGAAAACGAGCGGCAGATGTCGGACGGGGGTCGACTCCATTGGAAAAACAGGTTTCATGGGGGATTCGGGCTGGACGTCCCATAATGGTCCCACCCCTAGGACGTGTTACCGTTACAAAAAGGGCGAAAGAGGGAGAGAGACTCCGGGCGGCGTGCAGTCGAGAAACGAATGGTCGAATATCAGGTTACTCGTGTACCGGCGGTCCGGTAACAACCTCCCACATCCGTAACAATTCCCCTGATTACTTCCCCACCGGCTTACAATTTGCCAATTTACTCGGAAAACTCGTAAAGCATCGACGCCTGCCATCGCGGCTTGCTCGCGCGCGCGCGCCTGCCTGCAACTCGATGCACCGGGTCCACGCACATATGCAGCAGCAACGGCCTCCGCGTTTCACATTTATCTCTTCCTCGCTTTTTCCCTTTCGCCCGTTTATTTCGGCCCGCGATTCCGCTCACGGACCAGCCCCGAATGACGCACAATGGTCCTTTTGTGCCACTCGCCGTCTGACGGATATCTGCCCCGGCCCTCCGAAAATTTGATTCGTCCGTGATTCGAAACTGCCGCGCGTTTTTCACTTGTTACGCGAGATTGCGACTCGCGAATCGACGGACGCGGTTGCTCAATTCCGCTGCCAGTTCTCTATGGAGTGTACTGGGAAACGTGTTCCCGATTCATTCCAAGGAGATTGTTTATGGGGATGGATGGTTGTGTGGAGCGTTTCGCTGAGACACCGAAAAGACACTCGTTTCATCTCTTTAACTATATTTCTTGATCTACGAACCTTTTTAATTTCCGAATTTATTATTATTATTTATTATAGACGGGCTAAAGCTCTTTTTACATAAGTATTTACAAAGAAAAGAAAAAGATGCAAGAAAGATTCAATCGATAAGTATTATCGTATAATCTTACATAGTTGCATGATAGTGCATGATTGTTGCAAAAATAAAAATTGATTTTCGCAAGCAGAGAAGAACAATCAATATGATTATTAATTAAATGAAAAATAAAGCTGAGGTCGGATATTATTCTTCGAGCAGATTCATTCACTTCTTCACATTCACGTACTTAGAGCTTTTCGGAGATCATATACGAACTATTATTTCAGATTGTTTTCAAAGAGCTACCTAAAGTTATTAAAAACCACCGACAGAGAAACCCGACTGTTTTTTCGACGATCCAAGAAATTCGTCCACGGAATTTTCTTCAGAATTTCTGTTGTAGAGGGGAAACAGCCGCCTCCTCGAGATAGCAGGGCCGAGCGACACTATCGCGGCGAGCCGATTGCGGAGGATCGAATTAGCCCTCTTCAGCAAGTTGCATTACGGTGGCGACGCAACCCCACGGCGTTTGTTTGTCATCTGTGTTATAACTTCGTTCGCCAGCCATTGATTACGGGACCGGGTACACGGTGCCTTATCTTCCCCTTACACGCCTGGGGATCAAGCTCCCTCCCTCCCGGGCCTTTAAATGTCTCGTACATCCCCGAAATTAATATCTGTTGGCCCAATACCGTTCGCTCTCTCCCTCGATTCTCTCTCGCACACTCGCTCCTTGCGGAATTACTTACGCACGGCTTTATTAGACAGAATGTTCCGAATGATTTCGCCGATTACTTCTTCCCAGCTTTCTTCTGCCGGCAGAAAACGAGCTTCTAGGATAGCTCACTCTCTCTTTCTCGCTCTGACTCGTACACTCTCCCAACTGTGTCCATCGAGCAGCTTTTTCGCCTGCCGTCTGGCTCCCGGCCAGTCGGATCGTCTCTCTCGCGGTTACAGGATCGTCGGCGATCATTAGGCGATACTTTGTAGAACCGCAGGCGGTTCTTTGGGGATCCGATGATCCCTTTTTAGGGGGAGCAAGTTTGTAAATTTGCGGCCGGTGAATACATAAGTCGATAAAGCGATCTAGACCGCGGGATATGCTCGATTTCGTAATCAAACACAGGCTTGCGGTGCGCTCCTCTTTTTCTTTCTCGTGGAAGATCACGCAACGATGCCCGTGAAATTGCTCCAGTTATTCCGCATTTATTAGATGTTGCCGCTTCGCCGTGCACCGCAAAACAGCGACAAAATGGCGCTCTGTGTGGCTCTGACCACCCAGAATTGCAAGAAGAAGACATTAGATTCTTCTCGGGAGCAATTATATGTTATAATAATATAATATGTTGTTAAAAATTTCAATGATAGAATGAGTATAATATGTCTGAATTGTCTTCAAAAAGTTGACCTATCCCGTTCTCCAGAAACCTCACCAGAATAGTTCGAAATTCAGATCGTCTCTAAATCGCTCGATAAAACCAATCTTGGTGAATTTTTGCGAGGCCAGTCGGAACTACCGTGTAACGCGTCAGAGAATCGCAAGGAGTTCGCGATCGACGACGGCCAGCATCCCGATGCTCGTTTTGCCAGCTAATTATACGATCGCCAGAAGATACCGAGGACGTGAGCTCCCGGGGGCGACGGTGCCGCGAGAAAACGTGCAAAAGGTAGTCTGGCCGGCAAATTGCATCCGAAAAAGTCGTCTGCAGCCGCCGCCTGGTCGAGCAAGTAGGCATTTTCGGTACTCGAGGTAATTTTTTAACGCGCGTTGCATGCGAGCCGCTGCGTCTGGTCGGATCGCGCGCGCGCGCTCATCGTATGCTTAATAACAACGGCGCGGCGTACGGCGATATTCGGCTCACGGATGATGCGACGATGATGATCATCCGCCATCTCACCGCAACTTGGGAGGTCCGTTCTTGATATCCCCCTCCGCTCTTGATCCCCTCGGCTGGCCTTCCACCCATTTCTTCTTCGTACACGCTTCACTCTTTCACCCTGGCCCCTCCTCGTCCCTCTTCGTCGTGTTCTTGCCCTCCTCTACCTGGGCCCTGCACGCTCTCTTGCTCTCTTCGTCCCTCTTATTCCTTCTCATCCTCTTTCTCCCTCGTTCTCTCGATCCTCCCTGGCCGTCTCTAGATCCTTTACCTCTGCCTCCGATCTTCCATCCCTCTTTCTTGTTGCCGGTCGGCTCCCTCGCGTTCTCATCTTGCCCGTGGCTCACCAATCCCTCTTCCTCCTCCTCTTTTATCTCTCCACCGTCTTCCTCCCGGCAGCTTCTTCTTCCTTCTCTCGGCCTCTCGACGTCTACGTCGTCTTCTCTTCCGCTCAGCTAAACGTCGATCCTCTCCTGATCGGTCCCGGGCCCGAGACATATACCCATGGGAGCGTCGACAGGCTCCGATCATATTTTTTGTATCGGGATACGGGGGAAATAAGACCGTGCCGGGTCCGGGAACCGGCCAATTTCATCTTCTCCGCGACATACACGATCATGCTTTCTCTCTTACGCTGTCATCCAGCATCCGGGAACGGCGCGACTATGCGACGACTACACCATCGATGATCTTATCGCGATCCGGGACACGATTTTTCTCTGAATATCGTACAAGATCTGCCGGGAAATCACTTTCCCGTTTCCAGTCTCGTAACCTTATTTTCTTTGGCTAATTGCGAGTATACTCGTCGTGTAATTACATTCCTTCTGTTCGTTATTGATGTTTGTTCTTGTAACGCCATCTTTCGTTAGAATTTATTACCAGTCGTGAACGCGATACATTTTTGTAAGCTTGTGCTGATGATGAACTAAGATTTTATTGCGATTACATGCACGTGCAATTTTGATGCAAGGGGACACGTTCCAGAGAAATGAGATAGGAGATGCCAGTTAATTCCAACACTGTCGTACAGCCAAAATTAGTCCCCGTTCACCTAACCGAGGGAAAAATTGAACGACGCGCCAAGAACGTGCCGTCTTTTCATAACTTTTCCGCTCGTCCAACAAGCCTCCCCTCGTGAGTCACGTACCTGCTAGCGAAATAACCTTCCAGCTATCACTTTCTCTATATTTCGTCTGTTTCCCATGGTGAACCGTTCACGCCCCATGTCGCTTAGGCGACTGTTTCGCGCGATATTGTTCCAGTAGGGAACATCTGGTCGTGCGAATAAAGACGCCTCCTGGATCGTGATCTCTGGACCCGCACAATCGAGGTCTCTGAAAAATTGGGTATTCTTTAAGTGTCCGTTGCGAGGGAGACACGAGATTCGGGGAATTTATTCGCAATTGTTGTTTGGAAGGTGAGAGAACCATTGATGAGTTGGAGAGTTCTATTCAAAGTTACTTCGATCATTGATAACCTGCAGAGGTTTATTCAATTTGCTGGGGAATTGAGAAGAATCTTTTTCCAGTCTCTGTGGAACAGACTGGGTCTACAGTGTAGACATTCTACACTTCGAATTACGAATGTATTACCACAAAAATCAACAGCTTCAAATTGGTTGTTCAAACTTTGTTCTCGAATGTCTCCGAAGGAAAGATACGCAAACAGCTTCTAAATCAGTCCGAAAGAGTGGTTGCGCGAAGATTAAACAATGAAAAATTCACACGAGGGAAAACGTCCCCTTTAGAATCACTCACAGTGTCCTCTTTTCCTCCGCAGCTCTGGAATTACCAAAGAGTCCCTCTTCATCTCAGCTAAACTGCCTAAAACCATTCTCAATCTTCAACTACGTAGTGAATTTGTTATACCAGTTATTCCAACAACACGTCTTTATATATCTCAATTTCGTTTTTAACAATTTCATAAAGCAAGTTAGTAATTTATTATTGTATTCTGACATTGTACTTAAATCCGTTGTAATCGCAATAATACTGAATTTTCTATTAAAATTGACAGACGCAATGATCCATATTAGGATCGAAACGTTGAAAGTTCAATCAAACTAGCAAAATTGCTTCAATATATATTCTTGATCGAACCATTGCACTGACAACATAGTGAATTATAAAATATTTAATATAAATAGAATTATTATTAAAAATGTGGGTGTGGGAAGTCACTGACGGTAGAATGTAGAGGGTGTTGCTGGCAGTAGTCGTAGATAAATGAACGGTAGGGAAGGGGGTTCACGAGGCGGATCAAAATGGCTCAAAGGGCTGTCGAAAGAGGACTCCAGCCCTCGAAGAAGAAGAAGAAGACGAAGCAGCAGACGTTTGAGGGTGAGGGGAGAGGGGCAGGTAAAAAGAGGCCGAAAGAAAGGTATGTCGAAAGTTCTGGTAGAAGGGGGTCTCGGACGGGGGGTAATCTTCGGTGACCAAGGGGGAACTGGCCGAGAGGGCAAGGGAGGGTGGAAGAAATGGCGGGTCCGAGGTAAACGCAACCGCTTGCATCGATAAACGTAACGTCGGTAATAACCGGCAATTTGCGAGAAGGACTTTTAGTTAGGCAGTACGCGTGCTTGGTTATTCCAGAAGACGGGAGCGGCGAGAGGGGGGTGTACGAGAGGAGAGAAGGACGAACAGGGGGTCGAGACGAGGGGACCAGAAGAGGAACAGGGGAGAGAAAAGGGAATGGTGTGGGTCGCACTCGGCCCTCGATGGGTTGGGAGTAATTGCTATGAGAAGGGGCTGCTCGCTCACGTCTTACCGGGGGATTTCGCGACGATATTGCTGATATAAAACTGGTCGTCGCTGCCGGCGGGTGTGGGGCATACCGGTGGACCCCGCTTCGGAAAATGGAGAGTAACGCCCGGAATCAGCGTTAAACAACTTTTTCTTTATTAGCTTCCTTCCTCCTTTCCTTCCTACGGCGCCGACCTGAGAGCCGAATTATTGCCCTGTTTACCGGATTTTTTGAAAAACAAGAGCACCCGGGACACGTCCAGGAAAATGCATAGCGAATGGGGAACTGAAGACTCGAGATTTTTCTACGTCCACCTGGCGCCTCCGTTCCGTACCCTCCTAAAGGAACTTAAAAATACACATTCCAGTCTTCAGTGAATAATTTTTATTTTGAAGAAAAACCGCTGTCTACTTATTTATACAAATTCGTTAGAATAATGTTCTTTTCAAGAAAATTCCTAAAGATTCCTCCTTTCTTGCGTGTTCCACGGGTAGTACGTTCCGACAGGTGTTTGGTTGGTTTGTGCCCAGCCGGATGCAAATGAGCGTAACGCAGTTCGCCTAAGAACGACGACGCGATGCAACGATCTCGAGGATCGGTCGACGATCTATACGCCGATCCAGGCCCCGGAGGGGGCACACGGAAAAAGGAACGAGACCGAGAACGCCTTGTTTGCTCCGGAGATAACGTACCTGTACCGGCTATTATTCCGGTGAGCCCCGAACGTGTTTAGAGAGCCCACTGTCGGCGAGAAACGGCTAAAGATATCTTCATAACGACTTAATGTATTGGGCGTGGGGCAGCCTAATGACTACCTGCGCGTCGACCTTTATGCGCTAGTAGCACGTGCATGTTGCTATTATCAATCTATAAATGCACCGATCGTCCTTGGCGGATCCTGCCGCGTCGACACAAAATTGTAGATAAGCCTGTAAACGCGCGAGATGCGCGTAGCAACATTTTTCTTCCTCATTTTGTTCCTTATTTTTTCCCCCTCCCTGTATCTTCTTTGTTTTTTTCTATCTACATCGTTCGAGCATATTATACGAGTCTTGCTGGTCTCTTTTTTAAACTGAACTTCTTCGAGCGCCGTTGCTTTTTTCTTCTCCGGTTCTTCGCGAACGATCAACCATGTTGCAACATGGCGGGCTGCGCCAGCCTCGATGAAGTTCGCCTTCGAACAAGCGTTATCTTCGTAATCGATCTCGCAGAGTGCTGAAGCAGGAAAAAAGATATAATTGGAACGAACAGTGCTATTAGAGGCTATTCGGCGCGATTCAGTGTCGGCGCGCAGATTCGGTGAATTGGCTCCGGCCGACTGAGAGAGTGAAAAGTGCAGGTGAACGATTGCACGATGCACTCTAAGTAGATTTGAAATTGTTTTATATCGTTTTCTGCTGTTCTTAACCTGCCCGTCCGAAGTTGTACTGCTTTTTCTCGAGACGCTAGACTATTTTTAAACGGTCGTCTCCCTTGCCAAGTTCTTCTCAAGGATATTGCTCAAGCTTTATGCCGAGTTTATGCTGATAATTTTATAATAACCGTCGCTCGATGGGCAAATCTGTAAACTAAATTCCAAACGGATGCAAGTATTATTGGAAATTATAGTTCGAACGCTGTGCTTCTTCCATCAACGAGTTCGTCATTAGACCTTGCAAAATTGACGTCCTCGACGATTTCTTCTTATATACCAATCTTCTACTTATTTTCAAGTTGCTTTAAAATTAAATCCTCTTACGATCCTATTGTAAGTAGGTAATTATTTAAACGAACTGCTAGAAAATGTAATTGAGTATGATATAAGTACTCCTGAATCGAACTGCACAAGAATTTAAAACGAATGAGCAAAAAATCCAAGTGAAATATTATTTCGCCCGCAATCGACGTTTCCAAATTTATTTCACAGATAAATAAACGATCGGTTACACGAAACTTGACGATAAATTTTCCCTTGTCACTCTCGATTCGGATAAAATCGTCTGCGCTCCTGAACAATATAAATCTCATATAAATTCGTTTTTCTCGACGGTTGAAATTTTCGAATGAATTATGCCGGTGCATTCGCTGGCCGCTTGGGTCAAGGTTTGCGCAGACATGGTTTGTACGAGAGCCGCTCTGAAGAAAAACGAGTCATCGGAGTTCGCGTGCTGTCGCGTTCAAATCGATTCATCTTCGAGTCGCAGATAAAACCATTCCGCGGCAAATTGCTCGGTTTTACAAATTGCGCGAGTGATCGCGAATGGCACGAACCGGTGCATCCGCGCAACCGAGCAACCCGACCGAGCTATTGCAGCTTATCCGGAACGCTTCAACGAGTACCGCCTTTCACGCGTAATCTTAATGCATTGAGATACCGGCGATTTTATTGACGGTCCCGCCACCAGCGCGAATTAAGCCGATCTTAGTAGAGAACGTTAATGAAATCAAACGGCGCGCCGGTTATTAGCCGTGTGGACGATCGATCCAACGGCCCGCAGCATCTCATTAGCGATTCGCCAAGTATCGTGTTAATCATCCCACCGAATAGCCCTTCATTTCTCGCTTCTCCATACTTAATCATTCTCCTATGGTTACTGTAAAAATCAGTCTGTAAATATTTGAATTTATAATTATTACAAATTTCGTGCAGACTTCCCTCAGAAATTCCACGGAATATACGTATTTCGTTTCTGTCGCCATTTTGAGTATCCCATCGGCCGTTTGCGTTCCCCAAACGGCAAGGGTAAAATAAGTCGTCATGTAACAGTGAGGGTAGAGTGAATTTTATTCTAATCTGAAAACGTGGAACTGCTCTCGGGGTGATTTTATCTGTCCGAATGTGAATGTTTTATTTTAGAAGATTCTCTTGTCCCAGACGATAAAAAAACACGTCGCTGACTGTATAATTTTAGGGGTTGGACGAATTTCATGTTTCGGAGGGGGTGCGGATTATCCGCGCAGAATTCTTATTGAATCTTCTAATTACCTTTCCATTGCGAAAAGAGTACAATCGTTTGTGGATGCTACTGAAAATAATTTCCCTGGACACCTCACTCGTCGATATACCTCATCGATATTTCACCGGCTATCTACGTTCGATTGTCTCCCCGGATCGAAACACACCGCTGACCGCAGACTTAAGAAAAATCCTCTCGCGAAAAGTTACGGTCAACGATAAACAACCGGTCCTAGGCAACAGGGTGAAAAAACTTCGCTCGGTACTACTTCCACCCCCTGTGTCATCT
The DNA here is from genome assembly GCA_028455595.1 of Lasioglossum vierecki. Taxonomy (NCBI): domain Eukaryota; kingdom Metazoa; phylum Arthropoda; class Insecta; order Hymenoptera; family Halictidae; genus Lasioglossum; species Lasioglossum vierecki. Next base: position 11,874,081 of record CM052340.1, on the reverse strand, counting down.
ATATCGCATTTCATCCCCGTTCTATACTACCGACGGTTCCAATTTATTTATCGCGTATTATATTCGCAGGAATAGTTGTCACTGGGATCGGGAGCCCGCGGTCTCGTCGCTGCGCTCGCCGCACCGGTAAAAATATAGATTTTCATTCGCTAGTAGCCGGATTTATATCTGTTTATTCGAAGTTGGGAAATAGCGGATCGAACCCCGACATCGGCTCTCCCGCGAATATCGGCGATATCCTCCTTTTAACCGCGCTATCAAACGTTTTTCCGCGGACCACTTGACCGTCAATCGACCACCACCGGGGCTCATAGACAGGACAATACTTCCGCGTGGTTTATACGACCCCCCGCGGAGAGTATTTGCCGGGCCGTGCACCGGCAAATATCACCTCGCTCTCGTATTTCGCGATTCCATTTTATTTACGATAAAGTCGCCGGCGCGGCACGGAGGGGTTGCTCTCTCTTTCTCTCTTTCTGTTTGGCGAGAGGGGCGGGGGTGGAACTGGTGGGAGGAGGGTGGCTCGGTTTTCGACGGGGGCGAGAGAGAGTTGAGTTTTTGCCGCAATAAAACGCGCCTATCTAATCAAGCCCCGGCTCGGAATTGATGGGCCACCGACCATTATCGCCGTTATGGAACGCGCACATCTATCAGCCGGCCCGAAGTGCCGCGCCGCGAGAAAGATTTTCCTATTGTCACTGGCTTTTCCGGGGCTTTCTCGCTCGACGCGTTTCCCGCCACACCGACGACCGCCTGGTCAATAAGCCTGATCGCGTTCGAATGCACTCCGCGATCCCAATTTTTTCTTTTCACCCTTTACTCTCTCTTTTTCTCTACACCGGTTTCGAACGGCGAACGCTTCCGGCGCCTACCAGGCCCGATAGAGGCCGTTGCTTCGTTCGGAAAAATTCGAGCCGCAATTAAGGTGATAATTGAGATATTTCTCCAGTGTTTGCGAAGATTCTAGACAGCCGAATAGTTGAAGCCCTGTCGGAAACTCTCGAAGGGAGCACCGTAGGGACACATTCGTTCAGGAACGTCGGTCGCGTGTTTAAACGTTTGAAATACGGCTGGTCTCTACGCGTGTGTACAAAAGGACGGTCTTTCTTCCGAGCGATTCACTTTCTCTCTCTCTCTCTGCCTTTCTCTGTCTGTGTTGCGGTGTTTAAAGGGGGGCTTAGACCCAACAATGCTTGTTTATGCGTTCTTCGCCGCGTTCGTACGCGTTTCTCGCGAGAGGGGGGATTAACTCGATTAACTTCGAACGTCGTAGACGTAGAGAATGCGATAGGCTGGTGCCGCGAGCGAGCCCGCGCACGACCCGTTTTCTAAGCCGTTCGTGGCTGCTCGGGGGATGATTAACCCTTCAACGGCCGAATACGTTCGTTCAGCACGCGCTTCGAAGCGCGTGAGAAAATTAATTGCGTGCCTACTTTATCCGTATGCAGCTCGCTAGGAATGTTCTCCACGCACGAACACGCCGGGCCTGTATTATCTTTCTTTCGGGGCAGCGGAGAATTTCATCGGGTCCAATTGAAATACAAAGTACACCGTGGAACAGGTGGTTTCATAATATTCTCCACCGAATAGGAGAGGCGAGGAAACTAAAGAGTGTGGAGTCTATTGTATTATGATGCTGGATTTTGACGGGAAGGATTAACTGCATTCTAATTTTTTTCATGATCTTTTTTGTCTGTGTTAATTTTATTCGATTCTTGCAAAGTATTGCAAGTAATTCCTACAAAATAGCTGTATATATATATATATATATATATATATATATATATATATATACAGTGTGTAGAGTTTGATCGAACCTGTGCGCCGCGAATAAATTACGATCCATAAATAATTGATTAATTAATTATCTTAAGACGATCGACATGACAACAATCTAATTATTGCAAACCTTGGGAACGCCTTTATAATTTCAAGAATCGTGGGGCTAGGACGGTCGGGAATGGAATTACCAGATTATTTTACAATGATATACAACTGGAAAAAAATTGGCAGAACTATTTTGCTCGTCTTTAGGACTAGCCGTAATGCGGCACCAAAAATTGGCTGGCCGTTTCTCGACATGCGGTACACGTATGGCGAAGCCAGCCGATCTTTTTAGTCGATACTTAGAACGAATCGGAATGCAGACAGCATGCCCGAGCAGCTTAGAGTTGGAATGGTTTACGGTGTTCGGCTCGTTTGCGGTAAAAGGCAGAAGAAACGTGGAAGAACGTGGATTCCGTGGAAACGGTACCGGCGACCGGAAGTGCCGGCACGGCGCGGCGCTTTCCAGGCCGTCGAAAGTGTCCGATACGAGTGATTCTTGTCGGAGGCGCGAACCGGTCGGTAACCTGTCACCGTCTGCGCGCCAATTTCCTCTCTGCCTCTATCCACACCTCTGTCAACTGTTTCCTTTCTTTTTTCCGTGTGTACACGCAGGCTTCGGTCGCGGGTCGGCTGGACCGAATCGCGGTGGGTTTCCGAGAAAACTCGCGAGAGAGCAGGTTGTTTTTGACATCGTTAATCAGCTCGGTAACGATCCGACCGCGTTCAAATTCGACGTGTATCGGACGAAGAGAGGCCGAAGGCGGAATTTATCGGCGAGACCTGCATAGCGGCCAATCTGGCTGGCAACATGGCGCGTTCGTGAAAAAGAGGGAATGGCGCAGAGGGGGACGAACGCGGTCGAAGGGCGAGAGCGAGAGGATCGAACATTGGCGAAAGAGAGAGGAGGTGCGGAGAGGCAGAGGACGAACAGGAGGATGAGGACGACGAAGGGAGGAGGTGAGGGATAGAATGAAAAAAGAGTCTCGTCGCGGGGGCCGGCCCCGCGGGGACTAATTTTTATTTTCCCTCTTTTCCTGTAAGTGCTCCTCCGCGTCCACCTATTTCTCATAAATTTGAATTAATTTACATGCATTTGAATTTAATGCACCGGCCATACTTTATCAAAGCAATTAAGCTTTTAAGCGCGCATTTGCATTAATCCAATGTTTACAATTACGGGTACGGATCTCTTCTTGTCCAGACCCGAAAACGTCGAGAGAGCAGGGAGCCGAGATAGAGCCGCGGGCGATTCTTCTCTTTCTCTTCGGACGTATCTACGTGAGCGGAGAGATAGATTCCGGTAGAAGTTTCTTCGTGACGAAACACGCCAGCAACGAGCGAAGCGAAACGAGACCAGCGGCGGGGGAGGGCTGTTGGAAACGAAACAGAAGGGAGGGAGGAGAGTGGGAGAAACAGAAGAAAAATATTCCGTGATAGTGTACTCGGCACGGCGTCCCGACGTCGTTAAGTCGACGCATCGGATTTACGGTGTTTCCTGGCAAAAATGCAAACGATCCCTGGGACGTTTTCTCGCGCGCACGCGCAAACCAGCGCGATGCCGGAAAAACGATAATTTCCGCGTGTACACATCCCTCCGTGCCATCTCTCCTCTCGCTGACTCTCTTTTATATCGAATCCTCCTCCGGCCGGTTACTCACCGGAGCGATTAATTAGCGGCCGTGTAGATCACGTTCAAGTCGTTGATAGCTCCGGAGAACGGCCCCGCGGCCGTTAGAAATCGGGACGGGGTTATCGCTAATTGACTGCACCGCCCGGGAAAAAAGGCTTTTGAATCGTAAATGATCGCCTCATGCGAGGAACCTTACGAGCGGTTAATTGAATACGGCGCGTGTTACGTGTTAACGAAGATATCAATCATCTCGCGCTGATCAATATTAATGATTTTCTAGACGGTGTGCCCCCACGGTGCGCTGCTTCTTTGCGATCCGATCTCTCCGCGTCGTGAGCGATGGCGGCGGTTCCCTAGCGATTCCTTGCAAATACCGCCATTCTTCCCGCGTTGGACAAGATACCGGCGTCGGAAAGTATTCGAACACTGTCTGGCAATTTTTGGAAAAAAATTTTAAACCTCAGATATCCGAAGATACGTTTCCATTGAAAAATTGGGAAAATTCAAGTGTTTCTAGAACCGACACACAATTACACACGACACACTTATTGAAGGAAGTTATCGTAAACTCTTTAATCATAATGAACACATATTTACAGAATCTCGTGCCTACATTTCTCTGGATTGAATTTTTTTGCAACAACGTTTTAAAAATTGATCCACGATCTTTTTAGCGATCTTAAGCAACAATAGTGACGAGTCAATTACTTTATTAAACATACTACCCCTGGAGAACGCTTTATTGACACCGGTTCGGTGACCAGGCACGCGTTCGTCGCTTCAATGGCGATATCTGGCAGTGTTGTTCCGATGTCTCGCAGAATAAAATCGTGGCGTGGCGATGATCGGCGAAAAATCGGGATTCGACGTGGTTTCTCTAAAATCGTAAGAGAGGATCGGCCACTGGGATGGTTCCGTAGTTACAGGTTGGTCAGAGACTCGCGGTTAAGATGAACGAGGCGGCGCGGCACGAGATCTTATCCGGGCGTAGCAGCGGCCACTGAATCATCCGCTTTGAATAGGGCTTCGCTTCACTCCCTATATTATACCTATAGGTACTAACCTTCTACCTATGCCCGCGTTCACGGCACGATATAGCCTCGTCGTCATCGTTGTCGTCTATCCAAACCCTTGAGCGAGAGAGAGAGAAGGAGAAATGAGAAGGGAGGTCCCTTTCCAAAGGGACAGAAAGGGACGGAAAGACGTTGTCGGGGAAGGGAGCGAGATCGAGCTACACGGTGTATAAGTGCCCGTTCTACGGCAGAAACCTTGGTGCGCACTAAATTACCAAGCACGACACTGTCACACCGTAGCCGCGCGGCGCTCTCGCAGCCACCTTGCAACTCACAAGTCGCCCTCTACCTGGCCATGACTTACAAGTCGGCGATAGCGGCCGCTACCACAGTCTTAATCAGCATAAATCATACCCGACAATGCGGCAGTGACCGCCTTTAGGAGCACCCCGGAGCACCCACCCCCTTCGCAGCGAAAATGGGAGCTCGATCCCGGCCGCGGATATCGGATACGTTTACAACCGTCCTCCCGTTACACAGAGTGCGAAGGGGTGAGCTGGTTCATTCTACACGCTCGTTCCACCCCTCGTTGCGAATCTGACTTTACAGCTCTGTCTCTCGGCTGCCTGATTGCAATTAGTACGTTCCTGTACAATTGCACCATGTTTTCTTTCTTGACTTTGGATGGACAGTTGTTACATACGAATTATTTGATCGAAAAATACCAATGGTTCTGCCATGAGCAATAATTAATAAAATCAATCATATTATTATAATCTATAATATATTATATATTATAACGCAATTCTTCTTAATCGCTTCACTTCGTCTGCATTTTGACCGGATGTTTAATTCTCGATTTATTTTTATCTTGGCTAGATCAGTGACTCTACGCGTCTTCTTGGATAGTCAGTCTATCGTTCATTGATTATTTTGTGTGTTTCTTCTGCGTAGTGTTTATTCAAATTTCTTCTGAACTATCTTTTGCATTCTTCAGTGATGAACAAACTTCAACGTATATAATAATATAATTAATTCCACGCTCGCATGATATATTTAATAAAATAGATTTTCCTTAACTCTATCACTCGCGATGTGGTACAATATGTGATAATTCAATATTATTTATTAATTATAATATTTGATGTTATAGCTCTTGTGCAACATTAATAGAACAAATACGAAAAGAAATTCTGACATTATATAATATATATGATTGATTTTATTAATTCCTGCTCATGGCAGACCCGGGTGCTTCAATTTTTTATTTCGACTTCTTGGAACATTGATTAAATATAAACATTTCTCATTAAAGGAGACATCTTTTTATCACGAGCTTTATCCAGACATCTGCACGCTTCAAATTCCCAGCAGCGTCTCGAGTTAATTTCTCCGTTGACCTCTCCGCAACAAAATGTAGCAAGAGTGTCATCGTATCGCCTGGCGGTTCCATAAATATTCCGTGTACCGTTGAAGCCTTAGCTCTCGAAACGGGACAGTTAGAGTCTTGGTCGACGACCGTTTCTCCGGCTAGGAGCTTCATCGTTCACCGAAATAAATCCGAAATCAGCGGACGTTCGTTTCAAGTCTCGCGAGATGCACGGCGGGCTACCCCGTGTGATTCCGAGTGTCATACGATCTTAAAATGGCCGCGGAAGCCTCGTGCTCAAGAGAAATGCGAATGGATTAAGCCGGTACACGTGCGCTCGCGCGCGCTCCTCAGACTTATGGCTAGAGCCCGGTTAGGTACATTTGCGAGAACTGGCTAAGATTGCCTTCGTGTTTCCATCGGACTGAAATCCCGCGGGCTTGAATCGGCTGTGTGCGCGCAACTCGTGATCATTACGCGTGAAATCTGAACATTACCCGCATCCTCGTGCCCCCTCGGACACCCCTCTCCCCAACGGACCCAGTGTTTCCTGGATAAAGTCGAAATTGCATGTTTGAAAACGTTCAGCGAGCTATCGCGAGGCCCGGCTCGATCAATGGAATCTCGAAAATCACGCTTGCACTGCGAGCAACGATCTCTCGGAATCACCTCCAGGATACTGTCGAGCCATCATTTTCTCCACTGATCGGTTCCCGGCGGGTTCCTCCGGGGCCCCTGACCTTGGCAGAAATCACATCCCACGTCGGTGCTCTTGTAATTATTAGGGGAAGCAATTATCTCGCACGGATGGAATGGTAATTTTAATCTGCCGCTGAATTATAGACACGTTGGCCATCGTTGTCGCCGGCTTCGAGAAAAATGGAAACAAGGACCGACGATGCGAGAGAGTCCTGTTTCTGCGTGTTTGTTAGCCGGCTCTCGCTATCAGTCTATCCTGCCTGATGTTTGCAGAACCCTCGGACGACTTGTGCGCAGGTAGCTCGTTGTTCAGGTATCCGAGGGCATCGTTAATTCATCCCGATGAAAAAAGGAACGAGATTAGATTCGGAAAAAGAAGAGTCGAATGGAAAGGCAACAGGAGCTCTAACCGCGAGCAACGGGAATCGGTATTTTGACTATTTCCACGGTTACACCTGGGGGCCAGGTTAAAAATTCCATTTTCATAAGGCTTCCTTTTGCTTCCTGATTCCCGATTTGCATAGAACATCCTCCGCCCCGGCGTCTATATCACTCGGCCCGGCAGATTGTAGATCGCCTCGCCGCAATATATCACGTCGAAATCCCGAAAGGTTACCTACTTCCATTCCACCTTCGCCGTTGCTGAACCCCGTCGACGATCCCTGAAAAGCCCACAGGAGAGGAGAGACCGGGCTGCTATTTCTCTCTCGTTTACTCCATCGCTGTTTCATTCTCTTGTTCATAGAAACGTTCTATCTGCCGAAAGAAACCAATTGTTCCTCGTTGGAAATCCTGCGAAAATCGTGATGTAGGACGTTCAAACTAGGATGAAAAAGAGAGAGAGAGAGACTAATCGGTGTCGCCGCGGACCGGATCCACGGGATTTTCGAACGAAGCCAGAAAAGTTGCCGAGGAACACTTTTGGCAGCCGGCTGCCGCATATCGCGGATCGCGGATGTCGTGAATGGAGTAACCGGGGAGAACTAGTTCCGCCGAACTTTCCTGATTTACGCGAGTTCATTATTATTTTCGCGCGACGGAATAATCACGCCCCCGCTCTTTCTCTCTTTTCTCGCTCTCTCCGAACCACCCTCAACCCTCCCACTACCGTTCACGGCCCACGCACCAACCCGAAAACTACCATCGCCGAGGCACGCTGAATAATGGGTCCGATTTCTTTATTCTTTGCGGATCCTCGGCCTCCAGCCGCTTATTTATGGCAGTTGCAGGTTCCTCCGGGGCTTCGGACCAACGGGGACTGGATCTTGCCCAGGTGTTAAAGCACAGCCTTGATTCTTTAACGATTCTTCAACGTCCCCGTCTGCGATAGCGCGCTCTAACAATTTTCTGTAATTTTTCAATGAGAAACATTAAACGCTGTTGCATGGAAAATTACCTGCTCGCTATCGGATAAGCCAATACATCCCCAAAAAGGAACAAGCGCAACCTCGATTTCTTTTATCGCATGAAAGTGGTCGCCAAGTGCCGTATACAACAGTGGCAGATTTTTATTTCGCCTAAAATATAACTCGCAACTTCCGACACAATAAGTGTAGTGTAGTTAAAAATTTACAGTGACCCGATGCGAAGATGTGGCCGAAGATTGGCTGAGTCAACAAACTCGCCGGCCACCAAATAATTTCATAAATCCACAAAAGTTTCGCATAAGAGAAGTTCCCTATGCTTTTTTCTGAAAGCATCGGCAGTCAGTCACGCGACGCAACTTTTCAGAAAATCGTCGGTAGATTACATCCTCCCCGCGGCTATAATTCTACCGTGTAATACCAGGTTACCAACATTTTATACAGAGTATATATATAAAAAACTGATTTACAACACGCGCAGCCAGTGCGCGAAGCCTGTTTTTAGGTGTCCGCAACGGTGCGCGTTAAGCAATTAGCATCGGCGGGGCAGTTCGATGTTAGTCGTCTGTAATCGGGACCTTGGGCCATTTCTTTACAATCACCCGGTATAATCGCTATCGATCACGCTGCCGTTCGTTAAGATGGACACCCAGCGCGCCGACCAATCCGGAGCACCCAAGAAGCGCCGGCCCACTGGGGCTGGAACGTGCAATTTCCACGGATCGAGCCGAAATTTCGTCGGGAAACAAAGTATCGTTTAATATATTCAAGAAACAGAGCGAAAGAGAAAGAAGAGTAGCCCGAGGATCAGGCCGATGGATTTTTGCATAACGTGTTTACGCGAGCGAGTCGCGCTCGGCTCGCCATTACTTCGCTCCACCTCTTCTTCCCGCCGAGTCCCGAAAAGCGAGCGTTATCGGGGGGAGGCATGGGGGTTGACGGGGCCCGAAATTTCAGCGCGCGCGTTTCTCCCATCCGAGGATGAATTCTGGTAATTGAGCGGCTGCGGGTCGCAGGCCGAATTTCGTGCGCGCGTGCGCTGCACTGGGGCCCCGGAGCTGCGAGGGCCCCCGGTAATCATAGTTTCTTGCCGCGAAGCGTGATGGCGTCTTGGTCGTCGAAACCGGCTCTCCCCACCACCGCGAGCACCGAGGCGAGGAAAGGCGGGTGGGGATAGGGCCCCCCGTCGGGCCCGTCGAACTCGCAGGACCCACGGTCCCCCTCTCCTCTCCTCCCGACCAACGCGGTGGTGCCGTCCGGCCGATTTCCAGGGGATTTCGTAATCCGTATTCCCTCGCAAATTACCGAACACTTCTCCAGTCTCGGACGATTCTGCGGCGCGATGTATGTTTTCCGGCGCGAGCAGGGCTGAAGTTAAGTCATTAGCCGAAACGCGGAGCCTCGACCCGGCAATCGGCAATGCGGTTTCCATGGCCGGCATCCCTATTATTAATCGCACGAAAGCGATCCTGATGATATCTTGTAAATAACGTGGCCCGGTTTCTCCAAGTCTTAGGTCCGAGACTTCGCAGAAGCCCTTCTCACATTAAATGAAGTTTAACGGGGCGGGGTGAGGTGTGGGCAGGCCGGACGACTTCGAGAGATCGGTGAAGTTGATTCGCGCGCGAGTACCGGTCTCCGGGGTCCATTCTCCTCTCTCGTTCTCTCTTAGTCTCCGTCTCTCTTGGAGAACCGAGCGGCTAAGCAACTTATCGTGCGCGCGAAACGCTCCGCCCGATATAATTGATGAGCGATCGCCGATTTGCATTCGCCGATTCGGCGTTGAAAGCCGAATAGTGTGGAGGGAGAAAAATAAAGCTGCTGGCGGACGGCAAATCACGGGCCCCGCTTGCAAATTATCGAATCATCTAGCCCCGGTACTTGTTAACTGGTACAAGTTAAGTCATTACTAAGGAATGCAGTCGCGCAGGGGGCATGTATTATACATTGCTGCCAGCTCTCTACCCTGTTATAAGTCTGCGACGTGCTACCAATGACTTAGACGACAACCACCCCACGCTCTCTATCTCTCTTTCCCTTATCCGAACCTGTATAGACGTATTCTAACCTTTCAGGAATTACCGCGAGTCGAACGACACGCCGAAGTGAACTTTGATACGAAAATATTCCGAACCAGGGCCCCGTTGATCTTCTTCTGACACGCTCGCTCGCGGTTACGCGTGAACCATGCCCGCATAGCAATCTGCTGCACAGTGAAATAGTGGAACGTATCGGTTTGATATACAACCGCCGCTTTTCATTGCCTCGTGAGCGCCAGAGAAATGTATTGGGAATTATTTATTAGCCGGCCGATGGATAAAGTCGGCTTTCCCCGCCGCGGAGCAACAATGGCTTTTCTACCGTTAGCGCGTGATATCTCATTTCAAAGGTTATGCCTTGCTAACGCCAGATATTTCGAGTTATTTTGATGCTGTCCCAGTCCCGATCCTTTCACTCCACTGGGGTGGGCTTGTTTATTCTACTGATGGCTGCGCGATCACGATCTCCCGATCTCGTTCTTAAACATTCATCAGTGGACTGTGGATCTTTAAGCAAGATAAAAATCACATTTCCCCCCTTAATTTGAATACATGAAAAATATTGACATCTTCAAATTTTTATATATATATATATATTCGACATTCAGTAAAATGTAGGAGATCGCTAAGAACAGAGAAAACTGAGCGACTCTGTTTTTAATAATTTGGGTAACAACAGGGTTGAACGTTCCCAGCAACGATCCAAAAGGAAGAATTCGTCGGGGAGGTAGATAATTCGCGGGGACGTCACGTATGGGGGCAAAGAATTAATAAGAAAGGCAGAGAGAGAGAGAGCCGGGAGCGCGTTGGCTGGCCGTGATCCTTCATCGTCGGACAATCGTCAGCTGAATTCCTCGGTTATATCGGACAGATATACGAGCAACGTCGGTTCGAGTGGTCTCGGCCTCGAAAAAAGGTCCCGTCGCGCCGGGGACTTTTCTTCTTCCGTCGAGACTCTGGAACGGGCAATCAGGAACGAACGTCGGACACACGAAAACGCGGAGAAAAACATAGCGTGTGGCAAGCCGCGTCGTCCTTTGTGAGCACCATGTGTACGCGCGTGCACTGCTCTTTCTCCTTCGTCCCTCTTTCCCTCTCTCTCTTTTTCTCCGTGTTCGTTTCTCCGGCGTGTCTCTCCCTCTCTTTCTTTCTCCTCGTGGTCTCCTCGACCGAGGTCTGTGCCCATAGAGTTGGAAATAAGGCGGCAATAAAGCATATGTAAAATATATTCTGGAATTCCTTTTAGGACGCAGATATATGGGTGGTTGGTGGGTCGGTTGCCCGCTGGTAACCGCGTGTCCCCCGAGCACGTCCAATGGGGGATATACACGCGTGCTGGCCTTCGTATGCGTGTACCAACCGCGTGAGTTTATAGATGCGAGCCGATGTAAGTAAGACAGACGATCCGTTTCGTTAGAGGGTGTCGCGGGGTTACCCACCTGTATCAAACTCCGCCACCTTCCTCCCTGAATCGTCCTCCGGCGAGGCTCCCTTCTCTTCCGCACCAGCCCCCCCAGATCTCCTAAGATACTTCTTTTTACTCTTGGTTCGCGTCCTCTCGCTCGTCTTCAGCGCGAGCGGGTCTTTCTTGTTTTTGGATGCTTGTTCCCATCGGATGCGACTTCGCCGCGTATGATGTACTGGCCGATTCAACGAGTACAGGGTGAATTCTGTAGTTAAGACCTCCTCACCCCTCGAGAGCCTCTGGCTTCTTACTTTCGCATTCTATTTGTTCTTTATCAAACGATATTCTACACGAAATTTTTGTAGATCCAATTCTAGGACATCTTTGATGATGTCGTCTCAATTCAGTTCCACGTTACGAGTCTCTAAAAATTTTTCTAAAAATTTGAGTTCGTTCAGAGTGGAGAGAAAACACGTCTAGCGTGTCGAACTCGCCGCGCGGCTCTTCAGAGTCTTTTCTTCCCGTATACAAATCCCTCAGATCTCTCCAGCATCGACGCACTTCAACGGGAAGTTCGAGCAGCAGGAAGATCTCCATCGTGGAAAGCTAGCATCTGCACTCTGGCGACAATCCTAGTGGCGCTGCTATGCGCCATTAAAAATCCGCCCGAAAGCTTTCAGTACGTCTAGCCTCGTGCTCGCTGGACCACCTGAGGAGCGAAAGGATCTTTTGAAAGAAACGTCGTGCGAGTGTACGTGACGGAAAGTCGTAATAAATGGAAACTCTACTTGCGGATGGAGTTTTCTTTGCGGGCCAGAAGGGAGACGTGGACGTTCCCGAAAGTGAGTCAGAGAGGTGGAAATCTTCGACGGAAGAGTCGAGCAACAAGAAAACAAGAAGAAGAAGAAAGAGGAGGAGGAGAAGACCGTGGCGTCGACTGCTCGGCAGAAGAGAGATCAGGGGAGAAAGAAAGAGAAAGATATATGGAGCCGCGAGGTGTCGCCTTACAACCGGCTCGGTTCGCTTACCTACGAAGCCTCTTTTGCATGCCATCTCCTCCACCATCTTGGCTCGCGTTGCTCCTTTTGCGCTCCGTTCCTTGGAACGTCCTCCTTCCTCGTCCCTTCTGCTGAAAGAGAGAACTGCCTACCTCTGGGCTGCCTGCTTGCCTGCCTGTGCTTGCCTGCCTGTGCTTGCCTGCCTGGCTGCCTTCGTTCGCGGTGCACCGTTGCGCGTTCGGTCTTTGCATAATTATTACAGTTACCGCGAGTAGCAGCTGGCTCGTTGCAGAAGAGGAGCCCACCTTGTCTCTCTTTCGCCACTGCCTACCTGGTAGACGCTGTCGTCCATAGGTACTACCTGGACACAACAACCGAACTCCACACCACCAGCTAACCAACCCCGTCGAGATCCTACACTCGCGTGTACGCGTTAATTAAATTTCTTCAACGTACACGCGATCCAGTCCACGATGTCCCTTTTCTTCAACCATCGACAGCTTGCACGGAGATTTTTAATATCGAACCAGCACGCTCTGGAACGCGGAATGGACCCGAGGATGGTCTATTCAGCGCCTTTTCCAGACTCCACATGGCGCCTAAGTATTAGCTTCGAGCATATGAGACCTGCCGATCGGTAAATCTAAAGAATCCAAAGAGGCCAAGTGATATTTGAAGCTACGATTTTTTTGGGAGGGGAGGGACGTCTGTCAATTTATTGGTTCCTAGGATAAATACGATTGGCTATGTTGCGTGTCTGGTTTCATTTGTGTTGAATTAATTGATATAGATATTGATTGATATTGTTCAATATCCAGTACTAATATTGATATTGATACTGATTGATATTGTTCAATATCTAGTACTAATATTGATATTGATACTGACGGACATTGTACAACATCTAGTACCAATATTGATATTGATATTGATTGATATTGTACAATATCTAGTACAATATTAATTGATATATCAATATTAATATAGATTGATATTGACATCAATCAGTATTGATTGATATCGACATTGATTGTTGTCTAAATTGAAAGACGCTTTTTCAAGCTAATGAATGCGAGAAGGATTGTTTCGGACAGCTGTTCTCCTGGGTGGAGCAATTTTGAAGGGAATCGATGTCTAAACGGAGAATGGGAATGGCGTTTTCTCGGCGCGTTTCCTCCTCGCGTGCCCCGACCTTTCGAGGTATCATTCAACGCGCCACAGCAAATAATGCTGTACATTTAAATGAGCGCAGAGGTGTAGGGACGGGGGCGCCCCGCTCATCACGAATACGGTACCACGGTATAGTAATCCTGGGGCCCTCTGTGATTGATGCACGAGGACGTGAGTTACGGTCGGCCTTCGCGCGATTTCGTCAACATTCCCGGCGTATACAGTCGGACTACTAATTTCGCGGTCGGAGCTAATCGTTGGCCGGCTATTACCGGTCGCAGACGACCGCCGCGATCGCTTTATGGGGAGGGGAGGCAGAGAAAAACACGTCCGACCAAACTGGCTTCTCTCGATACACCCTCTCCCTCCGTTCTTCCTAAGGAACAACCGATCCAACAGAAAAGAGAAGGAACACTACCTTTCGAAAAGAAACGAGTGGGAGAGGAGAGAAGAAAAGACTCTCTCGCTCCTTCGGTGATCGTTTTCGACGAAGGAACGCCAGTGCCAAGCGTCGCGAGCAAAAAGGAGGAGGCAAACCACCGACAAAATATCCCTCGGAAATTATAAAGGGGTGGCGAGTAGTATTATATCGCGTGCAGCGTAATTTGCCCAAGTATGCAAAAACATGGCGGCCGGTCGCTCTCGTTTTCCGTCGGCGATCCATAACGGACGCGATGCACACGCCCATCGTTTCCAACGAGTTATTATGTCGATGCGGTTGCAGATACCGAGACTCGATGGACGCTGGAATACCATATTACGCTGGGATTGTCGGGCAGCAGTTCGGCTGCTTACACCAGGCCCCCTAGCACCTCTTCCTTTGGTCGAGCTAGATGTCCATTGCATATACTCCCGCGATAGCTGCTCTTAAAAGCACTATCAATCTGTTCATTCATTCTAGACTTCATCACGACGATTTATAAAATTTCTGAAGGAAAAGGGCTTCAGTTTTCTAGCTCAGTTCAGTTTAACACTTGTCCACATTCGATTGTTCAAAAACAAACTAGAAATTCGAATGAATTGCATTGATAGCTTTCTTCTGAATTCTGAGGAACGATTCAAGGATCAATTCCTGTCAGTTTTCCCGTGAAAAGGGCAGCTAGGTACCTAGCTCTGGTTCGTTCCGTGTCGTGTATGGCGGCGTTTCGCGCGTGGGAGCAAAGTCGCCACCTTGCCCGCGGCTTGGCATAGCATGCAGCCTCGCCTCGGCTCTGCTCGGCAGCCACGCTTATTCAAAAGTGGCTGCACGTAAAGCCGATATCTTATTCTCGAATGCTCCATTCGTTCTTCTTATGGTATATCCTGCTGGCTGCCGGCGACATTCTTGTCCGCGTCGCGTAACTTCTCCCTCTCTCTCTCCCTCTCTCTCGGTTTTTCTCTATCTCTCGTTCTCTCCCGGCTCCCTTTCGCATCCGAGCCGTTTCGCCTGATCGCGATTGCGCCGCGTAACGACGAGTTTACCTCGATAGGCCAGAAGAACGTACACCCAGGAGCCTTCCGCGCGGAATAACGATCCCCCTTAGGTACCCGTGGGAAGCCAAACAGAGCCTAGACACACTGAGGAAGAGAGAGCCTAACCGATCACGTTCGATATCTCCGCTGATTCGCAGCCGTTTATCCGCTCCGGCCTGTCGGTTCCGTGTCCTTAGTTCTTCGCGATTCCCTCTTCACGGCCCGCCACGCGAGCAACAGCTACGCTTCCTGTTGTCCAGCCGATCGCAGATTTATACCACGACGACGTTAGGCAACCCAGGTTTTGCCTTTCGATTGGAATTCGCCGCAGTTCCATCTTTTTGCTCTTGTCCCGCGCGCGATTGGATGCTGCGAACTTTGGGCTAGCTCTAGGACACGGAAAGGGGTTCAACTAGGATGCCGGGAAAGCAATTCGTCTTCGTAGAATGATTCCACCGTTCTGGCTATTGGTTCTCTTCGCCATTTGATGTTTCGCGATTTTTCTTGTTGATACATGGTAGTGCAGTGGTTGTTAAATTTCGTGAAGTCAGGCAACGCTTGTGATTATATGAGAAATTTGCAAAAAACAAACAGAATTATCCCGCGTAGAAATAAATATATTATTAAATAATATTGTATCTAATATATTTTGCGGAATTTCGCGGAATACTTGCGAAAAGGATTTTGACATTAGAAAACATTCCCCTGGATTCCTACGTTCTTAGTAATTGAAGTTTAATCATCCCACTACGATTGTAGACTGATTATAATGGTTGCTCGACGGATAAATTGTAAACGAAGAGGATAATACGATGTCAAGCAATAAGTGGATACTACAATTTTTCTGTAACAGGCATGATGGATGGTGGTAATAGGAGAGAATTAATTGATATGCTTTCTGACGAGCGTTAAAGAACAGTCGTTGGTATCAACGCTCTTTAGCTATTCATGTCATCACGCAAGCAGGATCGACGATTGCTCAAGCATTCCGTGCCACGTCCCACAACATGCGATTAGTATAATTGCGAATCGTATATGCGGTTATAGAAATTATCGATATGCAAAACGCTGTACAATCTATCTACTTATGACAGCTGGCTATTTATTTATCTTTTGACAAGAGCGTCACGGGTTTGGTAGCTTCTTATAGTTTCCGTTTCCTCTATATAGGGAAAAATCATTGAATGAAAAACTCAGAAAATTCACAAGTTAGAAAGTGGTTCCTCTAATCATCCGTGAAACGAATAATAATAGGGGTTAGCTCATTGTCTAGATCCACCCTACATAATAAAAGTAGATCAGCCCAACAGCGAAATCCGCGCAGCTCTCGAAAAAGCATTATCGAATCAGTGAGCCGATAGGCAGACGCTGGTGTGCAGCGGCTGCTCCTTATTTGCCTGCACAGCATCCCCGGTTTATTCACGTTACAAGGGTTTACCGCGCTTGTATTTATGGTCGTCGAGGCTTCCGTCGTCACACCCTGAGAGCACACCCTCCCCCGCAGCAGAGATAACAACACCGGCACGTCGCGGCCGCTGTTCGTTAGTCTCGGTTCTACATAACTTATTAATTACAGTTGACTAATGCTTTCCAGCTGTGTCGCTGTGCGAACGGCTCTGTATATACATCTCTCTCTAGTTCCTTTCAACCCCCACATAGCTGGAACTTTCTCCGAACATTTCCAGCCCCTGAAAACGGAGGAAAAGAGAGCAGGAAGAACGGTGCCGAGGGAGGGGGTAGAGTCAGACCTGTGACAGGAGGGAAGGTTGCCTATTTCTGTGGGGGAGGGAAGAAAGAAAGAAAGAGACAGTCGATGGGGTGAAGAAGAAGATGGTGGGACACGGCAAGAGACGCCAGGCAGTAACTCACGCCCCCGAGAGGATTACCTACCTTGCCAGAGCCTGGAGGAGGGTGGTGCCCCGGCTGCGTTGAGCTACGATCTTGCTGCGTAGCTACGCGTTTCTCATACCAAGTGTCTCCGGGACCGGCGGCGTGCCTCGCAAACAGAGTTCGCCGCCGCGGCCGTGAACGTTTCGCGTTTTCGGAGAGGGCCACCGGAAGCCCGAACAACTTACGACACGTGAACAGAAGCTGGACGGTCCTCGCTCGGTAACGCTCTCGGCCCCGCTTCGGGCCTCGGCTCTTGGCCCCTGGACTCTCTTAGTCCCGATCTCTTCCTCTCGTGTTTCCTCAGCCCTCTCCTCTCCTGTTTCGGCGCCGGACACCGAAAGGTCCTCTAATTGCGTCCGCGATTTATGCCGGCAACTTCTGCACCGCTCTCCTTCCGCCACCGAGAATTCCTCGACGGAGCACACCGAGCTGGAAAAGATACAGCAGACGGTAAATTAAATAAACGTGGAGGGTGGGGGAGTGTTTGGACGTCGGGGATAAGGCGCCGGGGTGGTAATCTCTACTGACGGATTGGCTGTGTCCTGGAATTTGTTGGGCGACCACGGGATCTTTCTTCTTTCGGGGAAAATTCGGCCCTGCCGATGGTCCACTTCCTTCGACTGGGTCTTGAGAGAATTTGAAACGGGTCGTGAGATGTAGTATCGCATGGAGGTTCGTATTGCATGATTTTTTAACAGTTCGAACATTTTTTTGTGGGTTAGTCTAGACTTGGAAGTTGTCGTTGGTGATTTAAACTACGTTGGCTTGAATCGATTCATTGATTTTTAGGAAAGTATCAGATTTTTCAAAGTAGGGGCCAGCGGAAAAGTAGCTTCCCAGAGGAAATTTTTGCGAACGTCTAAACCCGTGCAGATCGTGCCAATAACGAATGGGGGTAACTTTTCGGGTTCGACCCGCCATCAAATTAGCATACCGCTCGAGTACGTATCGAGGATTCCGCCGTATCTCTTCCGGGGGACCATCAGTCCCGTTCCCGTCGATAGATCAGCGTGATTCAGAAACAGCCGGGGCAAACACGGTAATTGGTATTGCATCACTATTGGTCCGCGGGGGTTGGTAAAGCCGGTCGTTGCGTGTGTGGGTGGAAGAGATGGAGGAGGGGTGAGAGATGTATACGCGAAGACGGTACCTAAATTGGCCGCGTTTAAATTGACCCCGGGGCGGTTGAATCAACGTAACAAGAAACGCTGGGGTTCCGGATTGATGCGGCCATCAGTAACCGTCTTCGAGGTCTGAAACCCTCTTCGACTTCGGTCGCTCACGCTGCAGGGGTTGTTGCGCCGGAAGCCTACCGCCTGGGAGTTTCGAAACGGAGGTCCTTCATGTTCCCGAGCAATTCACTTACTTTGATTTGATTGGCCCCCGCGCGTATGATCCGGTTTTGGCGTGCTCGCGATCTCTCTCTCTCTCTCTCTTACTTTCGAAAGGGAAAGAGAGCCAGGGTGAGTAGAGCCCGATAGGGTGGTCGAAAGGGGAGGCTTTGGCATCGTGTTTTGCGAACCGCCGGCGCGGAGTTATATCGGCAAATCCCCGGCAGCAATCAACGTATTGGTTGTTCTTATTAGAGTTGGCAACAGCCAAAGTCTCTCTCTTCCCTCCCTCCACCCCTTTTCCGCCCGCTGTTTATGGTCCGCTACGTCGAACCTCGGCAGTTCCTTCCATTCGAGAGGATCCCCGACGTCTACCAACGTCCTAAACGAGCCGTGAGCGTATCCGGTTAAACCCGCGACTCCTGCCACGCTCGTTCGAACTCGCGCTTTAATCTACTCCCTCTTTATGACCCCGGGGAATCCCCGTCTAGCTGGCCAACAGAATATTTTTCAGAGAAAGGTGCTTCGAGCCATTTTCAATTGCACCGACGACTTCGTACGCCGGTGAAATTAAAAAAACAGTAATTCACTGTATTTCGCGCTACACGATTTACAATCTAGCATTTTAATTAAGGTACCAAGACAATTGTAAATTAGGAAATGGCTAAGCTTCGTTTAGATTAACGAAGCCATTAAAAGTCTATTAGACTCGCAGTAATATGTTAGCAGACGATTCTTCGTACTACAGCATTTTATCACTGTCTCGGATGAACTTCCGCCAGCGAAAACTGTTAAAATAGTCTTGGTAGACGGCGGTGCTGGTAGAACCGAGTTCTCTCTCGCGAAAGACAACCCCAGGTTCCTTTCTAGTCGAACAGTGAGCGAGTCGAGCGAATGTGCCACCCAGGGGGTGAGAATTTCTGACGATGTACGAGGAGGAACGTTTTTTCTTTTTTCTTTTTTTAAGAAACCGGTGAGTTATGGCCGAAATATTTCCAGTCTCAACCTCCTCCCTCTCTTTCCTCAGCACGTTTCTCTCTGCCAGGTTCCAACCCCTGTTTCTCCCTTCGCCCCCGTTCACCCAGCGAGATCTTCCTTCTCCCCGGATGAAACACGTTTCACGGTCTCAGCATAAAATTTATCCACCCCCTTGGTTAAACAGCCACGCACGCCTCTTCTTACTTTTCCGGGAGCGTGGCAGTCTTCTCTCCTCCCCTAACTTCGTTTCGCTCAGGATCTCCCACGGGGCGTGCGTAAACCCGGGGGTGAGAAGCTCTGCGATGGCTGACCGGCTCCTTCGAGGGATGGAAACGACGGATGGGAAAAGATCTAACGGCGGAGGCTCCGAAGAATCGATGCGATCCAACGATCTCGTTCATCTTTCTTTCCATCCCCCGTCAGAACTAATTTCTTACCCCTGAGAACAGTGACAATCGCGTGCAAAGTTTGCCTTGCTCATTTAGGGGATGACTGAACCGCAGGATATTGATTTTGTCAGACGTTCGTGGTCTTGGGAAATTGTTTCTCCTCTGCTCGTTTTTGGGGGATGAAAAAATGTTTATCTCGTCCATTCCAATCCTGTGGCGAACCCCAGACTCAACAATAATCTTCGTATCAATGATTTAATTATTTTAATGATTATAAACAAGTACAGAAAATTCCGAGAGAATTTTCAGAAAAAAAGATTGCTGCTAAGACATTTGCGAATCGAGCTCGTTTAAAACGGAACAGCGTATCGGCGAAGTTCCCCGCGATCGAAGAACGCGCATCCATCACGGGTAGGCCGGAATGAAGACGGAGGAGAAGAACAGTCGATCGAAAGTTAAAGAAACGAGTGGGGCGGTTGCGGCTGTACCTTGTAGCGTGGGAGGAAGGAAGGAAAGGAAGGAAGACAGGAAAGGAAGGCTGAGGGGGTCGCGGCCGTCTTATTTTCTGCTCGACGGAGACTTACGAGGCCGGCTTAATTGGCTGAAGCCCCGGTTTTATTTATAAGTTCGAGTCTATCGGCGCGCATCCCCCGCGTTTCTCGCGAGAGAAGCCTTCGAGGGGATGGATGCTGCCGGTTGCTATAACTCTAGGCGGGGTGGTGCTCGCAAGAAGGGTACACTAGGTGACAAATTATCCTTATGAACGATGCAATTTAACTAGACTGTGGATTTTATGCATTCGACGAAATGTTTATATACACAAAGACATTAAAACGAAGATCAACAATTGTGAAAATGTTTACTGCGAACAATTTTCAGAATCTATATCATGCAACAATTTCTTTCGACATTATTATCGAAATCAGGTTATTAAGCTCGTTCATTAAAATGTTCTTATACTTCAGATAGACAATTTTTATTTCGGATAAAGATTCACGGCCTAGCCGTAATTCTGCGGGTCATCCAACAACTTCTTTCAACATTATTATTCAAATGAGGTTATTAAGCTCGTTCATTAAAATGTTCTTATACTTCAGATAGACAATTTTTATTTCGGATAAAGATTCACGGTCTAGCCGTAATTCTGCGGGTCATCCAACAACTTCTTTCGACATTATTATTCAAATGAGGTTATTAAGCTCGTTCATTAAAATGTTCTTATACTTCAGATAGACAATTTTTATTTCGGATAAAGATTCACGGTCTAGCCGTAATTCTGCGGGTCTCGCGAGGCAGCGTGACAGCCCGAAATGAAAATCATGGGGATGTTGTGCAACGGCGAAGGGCGTGGAAGGGTGGATAGAGCGAGGAGAGAAGAGGATAGGGGTGGCGTTCGGACGCCGAGCCACTTGATTACATTGCGATAATATACATGACGCCGATATGAACTCCGGCTCGCCGTGTTGTTGCTCGTCCGACGCGATATTGTGTAATGGCCACCTGGAAATGGTCCAGTCCTCTGTCGCGCGCGCGCGACCGTAGCCTCTGTCGCGCTCTCGATAATAGATCGGCGCGGATACGATTGTAAATATGACGCGTTTATTGCGATTCCGATCCCTGCACGACCGTGAAAGTGTGTACGACAAGCCGCGAGATACCGAAGGCTAAACCCCGCCTGCTATGCGACCCTGTTTCCGCTTGTAATTCCGATCCGAACTACCCCCCGGGAAATTTGTGCACGTGGAACGAGACTCGCGATCGGATCGGTGAAAAATTTCATCGGTCACTGTGACGTTTGCTTTGCTGAGTGATGACAAGGGTGGTTCGTACTTCGATGAAGTCTGGGTAGAAGGTTTCGGAGAGATTGGGGTGGTTTTGTTGAGGCTCCTCGTTTCTACTGGTAACAAGATCGAAATCTGTATGTTTGGGGCGCTTTTTGATATTTCTTAGCTACGGAAGGGTTGGTTGCTTCGAGCAAATGACTTCCGAAGTTAGTGAGATTTAAATCGTACAGTTCAGGGATCTTTGTTAGATGTTTCTTGGATAAGAATGGTTTTATTGAAGCAGTCGACTATGGCAACCAGATTTAAAGCGTAAACTTTAGGGGTTCGATACTTCTCGGCCATTAAAGGGTGGGTTGCTCCGAGCAATAGACTTCTAATGGTAACAAGATTGAAAGCTTACACTTTAGAGGTCTTTGTTGGATGTTTCTGTACCAAAGAAGGGTGGGTTTCTCGAAGCGATAGCCTTCCAATGCTAATGAGATTTAGATTCTTCACTGCTGAAGGTGTTTTCGAATCAATATACTTCGGCAGACGTACCCCAAAACACAGCTAGAACGCAGCGAGGAACGATTCCATCGGTTTCAATATCACCCCCGCCACTTATCTCGAGGGTACCGGCGGCGCGGCGTCCGGTCGGTTTCGGATTAATTATTCATAACAATTAAACCCTTCGAGTGAAATTAATTTCTCGGTTTATCGCGTAATAAGCGGCGATAGATGGGCGTTGGTCGGAACAGGGGGTAAAGGGGTGTCGGGGGCGTGGCGTTTAACCGAAATTAATTGTTCCGAACGAACGAGTCGTAGTTGCCGGCCGCGGCGGAAAAACGAAAAGGGGTCGGGAGCTGAACTCGCGGCAGAAATCGTGGTTACACCACCGTTCCGTTTATACAGTTCGATATCAACCGTATGCGAGCCGTGCAAAAGGCAGAGAGACTGCCTTTACGGGCAAAAGGGGTTGGTTTTCGCCTCTCGCCGCTGGCAGAGGTGAAGCCGGGAGGGTTTTTACGAGGCAGTAACGGCCGATAAGGTGAGCTTGCGCCCCCACAGACGGGTTTATTCCGGTACTGTACCCAAGTGGCTGTTCGACAGTACCTATCCCGGTTGTCGTACACTCCCTTACTTTCTCCCGGCACGGCGCGACTTGCCGCTCTCTATCTGAAACCGTTTACGCGCCTCTTCTCTGTTTCCTCTACCTTCTGCCCGTTTCCACCTCTTTCCACCGTAGAACGCCCACCTAAGAGCATCCTGGCCTCGTCGCGGTCTTATCGTGAACGTTACCAGGATTTCGGAAACCTCTCGGATACCCGGCTCGCTGCCTTGTACCGTGAACGCTTCTATTTGCTGTTCGCCGGCCTTTCAATGGGATCTCCGATCGCCCGATCTCGGATAACGCTACCGAGTGATCACCGACCACTCGGAAATAAGGAACTAGGGATTCGATTCAAGATTTTCTTCGTGGATTCGTTGCGATCTCAACCCCCTCGTATAATTTTTGTTACATTTTATACACGATCTAATAACAATTAGTTCTGGAGCTTCGAATTAGGGTTACCTTCAACGTTCGTTACTATCACCCTTAACAACTTGGAACAACTTTAACACCAGTTTTATGGACTACTAATGAACGACATTTTTTTATAATATACACCCCCCAAAAAAGGAAAATAAATTTTCAGGACCAATTTACATAAAAAAAGAGGTAGCAGGGTTCCTGCAGAAATTAGGATACCGAATCTAGAGTGGGGGTGTGCAGGGTCGCGAGTATTCAGCGTGTAAATGTTATTATTTTGTGGTGGACGGACCGGAGCGGGCCCGATGAGGCCCTCGGGCCAAGTCTCGTCCGAAAAAGACACGCGATCGAGCTCGTTTGACCGTCTCGTTTGGTTTTGTTTGGTTGCAGGGGCGAACGGAATGCGCAGGCGCGGCCGACAGACCTACACGCGCTACCAGACGCTCGAGCTCGAGAAGGAATTCCACACGAACCACTACCTCACCAGGCGGAGGCGGATCGAGATGGCACACTCGCTCTGCCTGACGGAACGGCAGATCAAGATCTGGTTCCAGAATCGGCGGATGAAGCTGAAGAAGGAGATACAGGCGATCAAGGAGCTGAACGAGCAAGAGAAACAGGCGCAGGCGCAGAAAGCAGCGGCGGCAGCGGCCGCGGCTGCGCATCAGCAGCAAGCGGCCGGTGGGGGACCGGAGGGGGCCAACTAGGGGTACGCCCTGCACCGGAGCCCCCCTGACCACCCCACCACCAATCCACACCACCCTCTGCTAGCACCGCAATGTACACAGCTATATTAAAGGTGAGTGACTCCAATCTCCATCTCTCTCATTTTTCGGGGCCCCTACGAGGACCCCCCTCCAACAGGAAATGGTGCTTTTCCATCAGATGATTGTCAAATTCAGTTCCCTCACAGAAGAATCATTTGGTATTACATGTATTGTAATACATGTATATACAGGGTGTTCGACTATATACAGGTGGGAGAAAAAAGGGGTGATTCTCGACGATAATCTAAGACGAAAATGAAGAATAAAAAAATTGCGATTTCGGCTTCGTTAATTAGCTATTAACAATTAAAAATCCGCCTAGAATGCGGCAACATTTTCGACAGAGGTGTACGTTGCGTACGTCACACAGGCGCGCGACAGTCATGTATCAAGTGACAGTTGCATGCATACCTTGGTTCTTATTTGGGGCCCCAACGAGGTGAAAATGTTTAATAAATGGCTGGACGACATTGAACCTACCTACTCGTTAAAATCTACAAGGGCATTTCTAATATCCGCCCTATGGAATTATCGAGTAGAAGGGGTAAATGCCCTTTCACTTTTAAATTTTTCTCGTACGTATCTACTAATCCTTATTTATTGTTCCTAACATCGTACACAATTCGCTGCACTTTGCTATTGTACTGGTTATCGAAAAATATTCACATCTTGTTCAAAATTGGTATTCCTCCGATCGGAGTTCCCTCAGGAGCTCTCTCACGGTGGGGCCGTGAGTGAGTACGGGGAGTCGCGTCCCTGGGCCTATCCGAATCGCCTATAGCTCGGTTAGGCTGCACTCGTTTGTGGTGTTAATTTGGTTTGCTCTCATGAGCTCGTTTTATGATTGTCCGGTTTGCTCTCGCGTGAGCTCGTTGTCTCATTGTCCGGTTTACTCTCGCGTGAGCTCGTTGTCTCATTGTCCGGTTTGCTCTCGCGTGAGCTCGTTTTCGGTTTTGCTTCCGCTAAGAAGAGGACAAAGTAAGAAGAGGACAAAGTAAGAAGAGAGGACAGACTAAGAAGAGGACAGACTAAAAAGAGGACAGGCTAATATGAGGACACCTTAAGAAGTGGACATCAGCAAAGAAGACATCATCACCGTGTAGTTAAGTTGTGTTAGTTAATAAGAATTTATTGTCTGCGATAATTATTAAGATTACATATCGTCGTTGTACACGCGTCGAGTAATTATCGAGTAACTTCACTTTGTTCGTTTTTCTTTTATTTTAACTCCGACACAGTCTTCTACTGTGTCTAAGTCGTGTAAAAATAGTGTATATTAATATCCAAAATTATTTCAAACCTGTTCCCTTCCATAACATTTTGTAATGTCACGTTCCCTTAGTACAAAACATGTACAATATTATTCAATATTGCTTCGAGTCTCGATCTACTATTGTTCTATCACTTTCTCCAATGTCCATGTAATCATCGTGTGCTAATTGTGTTCCTTTCTGTTCCTAGTCCTTCAGTACGCAGTAACTTACACTCATCTCTGGTGCAAAAGCAGCCATCTACACGTAGCCGAACATTTACGTATTCGCATGGACATTCGTAGCTACGTTACTGCAATCCTGCACTCGGGCCTTCTCGTATCGATACACATTTTATTATATAATCATTTTATTATATAAGTGTAATCTTTTGGTGAAAAATAAAGAATATTAGTTAAAACAATTAATGTGTTCTTTCTTCCTTACCCTCCACATGCCTTTCTTCCTTACCCCACATTGGCGAAAATTTTCGAAAACCTCGAAAATTGAACTTTGTATTAGGAGAACATGATATCGAAGGAAGTATCCGTAATTAAGTAGTACAAATCAACGGCAAGTCAGACTGTCGAAAATTGGCGAAAATTTTCGAAAACCTCGAAAAATGAACTTCGTATTAGGAGAACATGATGTCGAAGGAGGTATCCGATTTTCAGTAGTACAAGTCAACCATAAGTCAGACGGCCGAAAATTTTCGGCCGTCTGACTTATGGTTGACTTGTACTACTTTTCGAAAATTTCGAGAATTTTTTGAAAATTTTCGAAAAGTAGTATAAGTCAGCGATAAGTCAGACAAGGAAAATTTTCGGCCGTCTGACTTATGGTTGACTTGTACTACTTTTCGAAAATTTCGAGAATTTTTTGAAAATTTTCGAAAAGTAGTATAAGTCAGCGATAAGTCAGACGCCGGAAAATTTTCGAAAATCAGTAGTACAACTCAACGGCAAGTCAGACGGTCGAAAATTGGCGAAAATTTTCGAAAACCTCGGAAATTGAACTTTGTATTAGGAGAACATGATATCGAAGGAGGTATCCGAAATTCAGTAGTACAACTCAACGGCAAGTCAGACGGTCGAAAATTGGCGAACATTTTCGAAAACCTCGGAAATTGAACTTTGTATTAGGAGAACATGATATCGAAGGAGGTATCCGAAATTCAGTAGTACAACTCAACGGCAAGTCAAACGCTTGAAAATGTCGAAAATTCAGTGATGGAATTCAACGACAAATCGGATGTTTGGGAAAAGATTGGGATTCAACAAATAAAACGGCAAATACATTTACCACACTCTCTTTATTTATTAATTTGATATTCATACAAGTGTTTGTTTTGTACATGTACATATAAATTATATTCTAATCATTATTGATATTATAAATTTATAACAAGACTGTCGAGTTGCTCCGCGAGAACCGACATACGTCAGACTTCTACTGCAATACTGCAATACCTCGATTGTGCTGCAAAAGCCCCGATGGATAAATCTGAAACAGTAATATATTCTATTAAATAAATGTGAAACTCCCAAAGATAAAAAGATCACGTTGTTAATAAATAAAACTATTTTACTTTCGTATTTTTTAACATTATCTACAAGTGTAAATATTCGAAAAATAAGCGGGTAATTAAGAGTCTCAAAGGTTCCGATTGGCTACCCCCAAACGAAGGCACTGTCGATGAGGCGCATGCAACAGATAATTGATGCGTTTTGCGCTCCACTTTTTTCGTTCGAAATCTTACAATTATTTTCATAGCTATTAAAGATTCACAATCACAAATATTCAGGACTATCTGTACGAGGTTAGGAATCCGTATGGGACTAAGAAAAATTTTATACTTTTTAGTCCGGTTTTAAAAACGTGGTATTTTTAAAAATTTTATTTTATTTAAATAATTATTTTACTGCTTTTTAGTCTTGTGTTAGTACTTGTATTACTCTTTATTAATACTTTGTATACTCACTAAGTTTCCTA
Organism: Lasioglossum vierecki; assembly: GCA_028455595.1. NCBI lineage: Eukaryota > Metazoa > Arthropoda > Insecta > Hymenoptera > Halictidae > Lasioglossum > Lasioglossum vierecki. Next base: position 11,847,224 of record CM052340.1, on the reverse strand, counting down.
TAAATTTCACTTGGTAAACAAAGTGATGATGTAGTACTGACCTTCGCGCAGCGACGTACTATCATATACTGAGCTCCGTCGGGACGAAGTGGGTCCGTGGAGTGTCAACGCAATGACAAGTATTACTACGATGCAGAATCTAACGAGAGTAGAGTGACACGAGAAAAACTGTGCCGAGAACAGCAAAATATACTCTTTGCTGTAAATTATAGAGTATAAAAAAGAATGTTGTATCTTTTTTTTATTTGTACATGGGAGAGATTATATTCGGTTTATACAATATATTGATGAGGAAGGACTTATATACAGGGTGTTCGACTACAGGTGGGAGAAAAAAGGGGTGATTCTCGACGATAATCTAAGACGAAAAAGAAGAATAAAAAAATTGCGATTTCGGCTTCGTTAATTAGCTATTAACAATTAAAAATCCGCCTAAAATGCGGCAACACTTTCGACAGAGGTCTACGTTGCGTACGTCACACAGGCGCGCGACAGTCATGTATCAAGTGACAGTTGCATGCATACCTTGGTTCTTATTTGGGGCCCCAACGAGGTGAAAATGTTTAATAAATCGCTGGACGACATTGAACCTACCTACTCGATAAAATCCACAAGGGCATTTCTAATATCCGCCCTATGGAATTATCGAGTAGAAGGGGTCAATGCCCTTTCACTTTTAAATTCTTCTCACACAAATCCATAAATCCTTATTCTGCACTATAATTTTTCGTATAACCGAACTTAAATACTGGATTGAACGCTCTAGCTCTATTTACCATAACATACACACGCACTACGAGTTTACTAAGAAGAATGTGAAGAATGTAAAGAACTGGTAATCCTTTAATGTTGAAACACTGCACTTTATTGAACTTTATTTACGACGCGAGACTCGCATGAGGACCGATTCACCGACGGAACGGATATCGTTGAGGTCATGCGATTTCTGCAAACGGAAATCTTCGACGCGTGCGAGAAGAATCGTCCATACAAGCTAGCATCCGTATGCACACTGATTCAAGACAGCTGATGAGGTCAATGCCTGATATACATATATAATATAACATCGCATTTAACGACAATGGAGGTATACTTCATGAAAAGTCAAAAATCGTATTTCAATATCAAAGTCGTAAGAACATTGAACTCGAGTGTTTTCCTAAGTGTATCGGACCCTATATTGATACATATAATATATATTGACAAAAGGAAATTCAACATTCAAGGTCAACATTCTGAACAACTTCTTCTCATTTCTATACCCGTGGCTATATCTTAATTTCTTTAAATAAATTGATGATTACGAGTATAGTTAATTCTGCAAGTTTCAATGCAGGATATGATTCTCGTTTCGTAAAAGACTGAAAGAAATCTTTTTCCGAGGAAGGAATCGCAAAGATTGCCGATTTCAACCAAGTTGCTCAGATTGCCCCCCGTCAGACTGCTAAACGAGCAATTTCAGTCGGGTCCCTCCATCACGGTAATTTTCTTGCGAGTCGCGTTTATCGGTTGTCCACCTGCCGGCTCGAACCACCTTGTCCCGCGTTCCGGTGGAAATTACGGGGCCCCTTTTAATTCGCTATCATCGAACCGGCATCGTCGTCACGTCAGCCAAGGAATGTATCATCTCGTCCGATCGAGTTTCTTGTAATTTTATATCTGGACGGGGTCGTTCCTCGGTAGTGAGAGAGATTTTCAATTTTTGCGCGTCTCGATGGCCGCTACCGAGAGCGGCCATTATCCGTGGGTAAAATTCGTAGTTACCTCGGCTTCCCATAGTTCGCCCAGTAATTTATGTAAATTCGTACGGCTCGTGAGTTGTTCTTCCTCTGCAACACACAAACTCCTACATCCTAGAACAAAAGTCTTCGGGCGATGTTCGAGGCCCCGAGCGATGTCTCTCTCCGAGGCAATCCATTGTTTTCTTCTTTCCAGACTGATATACGACCGCCACTTTTCATTTCCAGTGACACGGTGGCTTAGAAATGGCCGATTAATTCGTGTTTCTCGTGTCGCCCCGCGAATCTTAAGTCCTGCACGGACTGTTCCTTTGGCTTTCTTTCAGACCACATGTACAGTTAACGTTGCTGGCAATTTTTCGACGGGTTAGACCCTTTAACAGACGATTCGCTAGGGGATGAGACGCGTTTCATACATTTCACCACAATTTTATTCTTCTTCGCGTTCGTTCGCCATGCGTCATTGTACTCCGTAGCGTTGCAATTTTAATGATTCTTTGGTTGAACGCTGTTTGAACTGCTGGACATGTCAGTTCCATCAATTGCGAGACCTTTGTGTATCTTTTCACCGTTCCTTACTTTCTTTCCTAGCTTTCTAACTGCCGATTTATTCCATTGTTGATGCACTGCACTCAAATGTGTTCGTAAAGAAATGTACATGATAGAAGAGACTATATATAACTTCTATTTGATCTCCTAAGGTTTACAATCCTTTTCACAAAACTTCTACTTCCCTTTTTTTCTATTTTTGCTTATCCTTACTTTATTTACACTAATTATAACTAAAGATAGAGAGAGAGAGAGAAATGTTTATGTACAAAAGATACCTTAAAACTGACTCACTACTCCACGCCCCTCCCTACCCTTAGGACTTCCATTTCCGGTCTCTTAACATTCACGCCCACCTATTCTCCTTTCCACCCTCATCTTCCAATCACACCTTCCGATAGAAGAGACTATAAATGCCGCAAAAAGTTGTACATCAGTTATTGTTAGGGAAGATTGTTGCCAAGGGTTCGAAGAGTGGAAATTCACCCTCCGTGACCGAAATCGTGGAGAATTCGGTGGCCTGTTCCACTTCCATCCCGCAATCTGGCGAGTCTCAAGCAAGGTGTACTAGGGAGGGAGACGAGACCACCCTTGGTAACCTAAATTCGAAAGGGTTGAAGCAGACCCGATGGTAATGGATTTTCCCAGGGCGTCGGGCACAGTGTTCCAACGGTGGTTGGCGAGCGCGCATTACGCCTTGATATATCATCGGAGGAAGTTACGGGGAACCTGAAGAAAATGTTGGCTAAAGAGTATTACGAATGTGGGCGGCTGGCTTTTAGCCGTTCCGGCCTTTAAAATTAAGTTTAGCCGGCACACTTAATGAGGATAAACCACCTGCGAGCGTGCCTTCATAATTCCCTAAGTTATTCTGTTTGCGTGCATTTAACTCGCGGCTGCCTGAACCTTCTGCATCTCAAGGGGTTGGCCAACACCCCCCTCGCAACCACCTGAAATGTTGCTCCATCGTGATTTTCGTGTTTCTTCTTTTCCCGGGGCTTTACCGCGGATACCGCGGACGTTAACGAAGCGGCTCCGCAATTTCCTCGATTTCGCACGGCTCTCTTCATCGACCCCTGCGTTTCCGGAAGTGGTTCTCTTCCTCTCGGAAAAGAATTTTCGCTTCTTGATCCTGCTCCATTTTAGACGCTTTTATCTTCTTCGAGCTTAGCCCAATAGCTCCTTTTATTCCCACTTTATTAATTCTTCTTCGAGTACCCTGAAGTTCTCCCTTAACATTTAAAATGTTAAGATAAAACATTCTCTGTTACGCTATGCAGCTAAATTCCGGAATAGAAAATTGAGGGCCGTTTCTGGAGGAAAGAGAAGCCGCGGTTCAATATTTTCCAGAAAGACCCCTTGAAGCGGTCGCACGAATTCCCAGAATATTCGGAACTTTCACCGTGCTTTTCACCGCGCGCGTTCGGTAAAAAAGGCAAAAGGGAAAACGGCTAAAAAAGAAAGTAGAAAGTTTCCTAGTCAGGTAAAAAAAATAGGCGACACCCGTGGAAAACGTGGCGGCGAAGATGCGCCGGTATAATTTGTATTTTTGGTGGAAGAGAGTGTTGGACCATTCATCCTCGAAAAACGAAGGACCCTTCGAATTGCTTGTACAGGGGGACAACATCGGCAGTAAAAAAAAGGTCTTCAGGGGTTTTTTGTGCTTTCGCCGAACTCGCCTAACCCTCGCAGGTTGTTCCTTTATGACTCGTTCCATGTTTCTCGTGAAAAAGAGATTCCTTCGAAAAACGCTTTAGGTTAACTTTCGTTTCGGTTATGTTTCGCGCTTCCGCCATCATAATTAATGGAGTGCGTAGCCGTTAAACGGAACTTTCTTTAGAGAAACTATATACCGGCACGCTCCTTGTTATTGTCTTCGACGCAACATCCTTTTAATAAATTTCGAAATTCATTATATTATGTATTCAGGCTCCGTAAGAAGTTTCATATTTCGATGTTAAAGCGTGGCTCCTCGATTAGTAGACTGTGAATATTTATGCAAATCCGGCGTTTTAATTGATTTACTTATGAATTCAATGGGAACTTATTACCGCGCGTTAAACTTAGTTTACATTTTTATTCAATTAGCCTTTGCCAGTTGCATCCGGTATTAAGGCGCAATTCGCAGTCTAATAATGCGATATGGGGAACATTCGCGACACGCCGACAAAATGGGCACTTACGTTTTAATGGAATGGCTGCCAGACACGATTAAAAACGAAGTCAATACTTTTAATGCTCGATGACTTGGTTCGAAATCTCATTATCAGTCTACGGTGCGGTGAACGCCCGCGGTCGGAGAAATTCCAGCGATAATTCCCGGTCCTCCCAAATCATCTCTGTTCGACGGCTCGCCGAGATAAACGGAAAAGTTTATAAAGTTTCCCTTTGGCCGGGCAGTATCTCATCGGCCAGAGGAATTCGCCAATTAACCCTCGCGAACTGCATCGTAATTGTAGGCTAGTCTTCCTAGGCGCCGATTCGACGATACTCTGCTCGGCGTGATGTTTAATCGATGCACTCGCTCCTCCGGTTGTCGCAGTTCCCGATCGTTTGCCCGAAGGAGCCATTCTCCATTTTCAACCCTCGTATCGTTCGACTTTATACGTGACCGTCACGCGGAAATTTTACATACGCGAATTAGGATGATAATGCCGAATTGCCGGACGCGTTATCGACTGTGTCACGCAGCGCACGTTCTCATGGAAATCGGCCTGCCGATGGACGCTGGTTTAGGGCCGTTTTCGCGCGAAATTGGCCCCGAAACAACCCTTACGACCCTTTTCCATTTTCCCACAAATTGGGTTCCCGTTGGATAGCACCGGATTCCTGAAGGATTCATTTCAATGTTCCACGGGCCTCGGCTGAAATGACAGTATTCGCAAAATCATCCACCGAGCAATTTCGTCGACCCTCTTTTCTATTTTCTAGTCCGACAAGTTAGATTTCAATGGCGAATTTATGTAAAAAAGAAAAATAATCTACTATTACTTACCACCTTCAAATGTTTCTTAGATCGTCATTCATTTTTCCAGAACGATTCTTATTCGCGTCCTAGTTCTCGAAGAGTAAAGACGCGCCTCAAATAAAATTCAATTTATAGTTTATTTTTTATTTTTATTTTTTATAGTTTCTTTTTTATACACATGTTCCAACACGATCTTCGCGTATCGTCCCCTTGACAAGACTCTCTCGACCACCTCTTCGATTTATCGGTCGTCCAGACTACAATGTGATCAGATAATGCAACAATTTTTAACGAGTGCGCTCTCGAGTCTTATTTTCGTGTTTGTACATCGGCGAAGTGTATCTAGATATTACGACGGGCACGATGCGAGTAAAGATAATCGGTGATTTCGTAATTCGCCGGCGAAACGATTGTTGATGTCTGTTCCATAACGACGGTTGAATATCATGCATAAATTGAAGGAATGCAACTATTATTATTTCCTCCACTGATCACGACCGGTCGACGGCAGGGCGGTATTACATCGAGAGAGGCGCTCTTTAGAATTTTGATTACAAGAAATTGTTTGTTCGCCAGCCGGAAACAATCAGTTTCTCCTTCCCACCCGTCGTTTATTTCGTCGGCTGTATTCTTTCTTGGGTCGGTAGGGTCTCTTCTCCTCTCGCGTTCCTCATCGTGCTTGGGCGAGAGGGGCGTTTTTCACCGGCGCAAAGTAGATCGTTAGCCGGTGCATGGAACACTGCCAGAAACTATAATCGCGTCACGCTCGAATAGTAGCGGTCGGCGGTGGAAGTAACGTCGGTATCGGGACGGGAAATCGATTAGCGCGACGATAAATTCCGATTTGAGTTATATTACCATATTAATTACATATTTATGACGTTATTTGTTAGAAGCGGCGGTGCGCGCGCTCGCGTCCGCTCCGCCTCGCGACCGTGTTTCTGTTGCATTGTTTCGCGCGCTCATTAAATCGCGCATTGATAGCGGGCCGCATTAAATTCGCGACCACGCAACCATGGCCTGATAATATAATGAGATATATACATATATTTCCCTTTCCTTTTTTCGTTGCGTTCGTCTCCCTCTCTCTTCTCGCCCGTCGAATTTGCGTTTCGAATTTACATTTCATTGTCGGCGGGCCCCGGGGGCCTGACGTTTTTGTCGTTCCGCGTGCGGGGGACAGTGTCCAATTAAGAAAGGCCCCGCGCTATCGTGGCGGCGGAGTCACGGCCGAAGAATTTGACGGACCTCTAGCCGCGCTTGCTTCCATACGTCACCTTTTTTCCTCGTCTAAATAAAGAACGGGACAACGGCGAGCTCTCTCGCGGCGTGTCCCAGCCAGGTTCGGCTCGGCCCGAAACCGACCCGGTCCGCTCGACGATATACGCCAAGATAAATTTTGACAGTGAACAAGAAAAGGCAATTTAGAGGAATTTCGGCGATCTACTTTTATATAGGAAAGTTTGCCCGTATATAGCGGTGATAAATCGCCCTTGCGAGTCTGAAACCTAGAAATATTTAAAGGCATCCTCTTTCTCTATACCTCTCTCTTTCCGATATCGTGTTTCCGAGCGCACGGCCAAAACGCGGCTGCGGTTTTCTTTGTGAACGAACGTTTTCATGCGATCCCGGTCGAATAATATACTCGTCGATGGGAGAATCATCGAGCTCCTCCTCGCGGTATTCCCCACCGCTTATTTCTGGGATCTCGTACATCTGCGTTAACGATGGAATTGGATATGAATGATTCATAGAGAAAAGTAGAGCCAACGTTGGTACGAGGAGTGGGTCGGCAAGTAGTATGAGCGATCCTTTATACGACCAGCTATCCCGTTGACGGTATAGCGATGCCATCTAGTGGCTCTAACGACATCTGGCTTAATTATGGCCGCCTCACCCCTAGCTCTCGAGGGCGTGGTTAAGGCGGGGACGCCCGGCGACGACAATTTCGTCGCATTGGCTCGTCACCTTTCACCGTCTACCATGCCACTACATTTTTCTCCCGTGAAAATAAAATTCCACTGAGTTCTTTTCGTTCCAACGATCACCGGGAAACGTCTGGGAAAGGTTGGAAAACAGGTAGAACGGGTCGAAATAATTCTCTGGTTGGTGTAGTACTCCGCGGCACTATTTTTCGTTAATTGCTCGTTTCCGTCGCAGATGGCAGCACGGGTCAACGCGTCGCCGGTCGACAAAGTGGTCGGTCTGCCTTACCGACGCCTCAATCGGTACGGGACGTAATTTAGAGCCGCTCCTACTTACCGTGCTTAACGCCATTCCACGGTAGTCCAATGATTGCCGGTAATGCGTTTTATGGTTTGTTTTTATCGACGCGGTCGTACAGTAACTTACAGTGCTGTTTCTGGTTCTCAACGTCGGGCTCCCCTGTTCCGGACCCAGGGGAATTCCCGGCTCGTGTTTCCACGTAGACGCGGCCGTATATGTGCACACGAGGTTATGTGGTCGAAACAAGTCTGGACCTGCCGCGTTTTCTCTCGCATACTGGATTCTCACGATTATTCGTAATGACGTCGTCTGGTAATTTAGGCGGTCCTGTAGCGTTCCGCATAAATAAAACAGCGTGCGATTTTATTGCCACCGGTAAACTCTGATTCCGACAGATTGATGAATCCTCATCGTCCTACTCTGTCCCCGCCCCTAATCCCACCACGTTTCTCCATGTTGCCTCGGCGGGTTCGAGCCGACTGCTCGGTTGCTCGTCAACCAACGGGCCCGGGGATCTTTATTGGCTGTAAAGGAAGACATTTTACGATCCATAAAAGCGTTTATAGCGCTCGAGCAGTCTTACCTCGGTTCTTACACCCCAGTTATATCCATTACCCCTTCCGCGGCCTTTCCAAGGGCGGCCACCGGCACGCGCGCGCTCTCGCCGACGCCGCCTTCGAGATTTACAGGTTACGCTCCCGGTAACACCTCGTAAACTTGGCTTAACGACTTTAACCGGGCCTAACTGCTTCCTTCCTGCAATCAGACCCTGACCTACCTCCCGCGCAGACGTCCTAGAAAAATTTCAACGCCGCCACCTGCCGCGTTCAATGCCATTGTCTCGTCCGCAACGATTCACCGAGTAATCGCACCCTATCCTTTACAACACCTGCAAACCCTTCCTTCGACCGTACAAACTACCGGGACTAATGACCAACCCCTTTGACAATAGATAAGTAGCCTTCCGACACTCAAGACCCACGGGAGGTAGGCGCAACGATGATCTGTTTTGCCCAAAGGACCTTGGTCTGTCACAACGTTTTAATGATACTGTTTATTAAAGACCTAATGGCCTGGGGGGTTTGTACATAGGCTTAAAGTCTAGGGATCAATACCTGACGATGAGGACAACCACCACGACGGTGTACCTTTTCGAGAGTAAGACTACGGTCATCAGCTACCTGAGTGACGATTATTTGTGAATCAGAGTTGGCTAAGAAAAACAATGACGATAGCGCCATGTGGATTGTTAATATCCCCGCGTGCAGCAGGTGCGTAGAATCCAAGTTCGAAGCGGGGCAGTTCGCGTTTCCGATGGCAGAGGCGTGGAACCGCTGGTGTCCGCTGTTTTATGATTTGTTTTGATTACGGTTCATTACCATTTTACGCCTTTCGCTGCCACGTAACTGGCTGGCAATAATTCTTCGTTGTTGATTCTATCGCGACGTTTACGACCGTCATTATTAGCTGATACCACTTGAACTCTCGTAAAGTCTACGCCCGTGCGATCCGGCTCGTCCGGGACATCCGCCTGCACGCCGGCCGTTGGGCTGGCCTGTGCAGGGGGCTTCCCCCTGATCCATGGGGTCCCCCCTCGTGCTATGGGGATCACTCTCCCTCTCCCTCCCATTGGTTTGGTGGAGGGGAGACTTACGAGTTACGGGATCGTCCGGCAGATCGCGCCCTTGTACTTTGGCTACGTCTTAATGCCATACTTCATTTATCGAGGCCTCTCTCATTCTCTCTGGCCTCTTATCTCGCCACGAGGAATCATCGTAGCCCTGAGCCTCTGCAACGATCTCCTCTACGGGGCTCTTCGTTCCTCCCTCTCCTCCCTTCCACTCGCTCTCCTCCACTTATTATCTTCGCTTTCATTTCGTGCGCGCTTACTTTCTGTCGTAAATTCTGGCCCGCGAACGACCGGGAGCGTCGTATCGGACCGATCTTGATGATTTCCGTATAAATCCAACACGCCGAGTAAATTTATCTCTAGCCGGACGGACGAATAATTGGATTTTGAGAAATGTCCTTGCCGCCGTGATCCCATCTCGCTTCGGAGAATTCTAGTTTTTCGTCGCTCGTCCCGCAACCCGCATCGGCGATCTCTTCACGCTCCGCGCTCGGTTCGAGACCCTGAGGTTGTACTGAAAATTATCTTACTGTAATTCGAAACAATCTTTGCATCACTAAATATACCACAAGCAACTCGCTCAATTCTTCTTTCTCTCTGGCATCTGGAGTGAAAATACAAAATAACAAGTTCTTTATTCCAATTTCCCACTCGCACATTTCGTTTCGTTAGTGCAACTTGCTGCACCCAATGCACAGTCACGGTCCCAGCGGCCGAGGATTAGAGACGACCCAACAAAGAGCCTAGCAGTTACACGCAACCTTGTGTAATCCCTGATTAAAATTCCGGCTTGAAAAGCGGTTTCCGAAGCTGGACCCCCCAAAACTCTTTCTAAATTCGTCGTACGCAATTACTCGAACGTTTCCCGCTCCCCAAAGAGCACTGTTAAGAACCTTTCACTCGGTTCCCCTGGGATTAAGTGTTTCAGACTTATCAACTTAATGATCGCGATTTAAATACAAAAGGTTGGATCATATTGTAGTTTCCATAGTGGTACTGCTGCTAGTAACGTGTTTGCCGGCGAAGGAGGTCCGCCTGTGGCCTGGCCAAACAGGCATAAACAAAAGCTTTTTCGCGGCGCTTTGATAGCTTAATAACCGCGGCGCTGATCCGGCGGAAGGCCCGAGGAAGTCGCGAATTTCGTAAAACCCGGTTTTGTACAGCCGGGTATTAGCATTTAAAACGTGAACAGCGCCCCGTCTGCCGGCGCCATTGGTCCGCATTTACACAACAATGAGGGGGCCGCACTCTAAAAACTCCCAGAATCCCCGGGCTCCGAAGTCAACGAAGGAAAGAGCGGCAGAGACGGCGGATGAAAAAGAAGAGAGAAACGGAGAATCGTAACGCCATCTCGATCTTTTCTTTGCTCTCTCGCTCCCCTCTCGCCCACCCTATGTCCCCCTATCGTCTCTCCGGTTCTCTCTAAAGTCTCACCGTCTCTCTTCGCCTTTCTCTCTCTCTAGCGTCCCTCTGCCCCGCTGCCACGGTTTGGATTTCGAGTTAGGAGGACCGTGTGGGTCGTAGAACGGGACAAGAGAGGCCTGACTAGAGAACCTCTCGCAACACAAAACCTCAGGTTTCCACGAGGCTCCTTTTTTTTTACTCGGTTTTCGGGTCTTGGCTAGCCGCAGAGAGGAGATGGCATATACGCTTCGTCTGGCTGGATATTTCTAACACACACGATACACACGGACGTACCGTCGAGCCTGATGGCCGGCTGCGGCGTTGCCAAATTATCTTACGTAACCGCTTAATTTTTCTCTGGGCAAGGATCGTTCCGATTTTTTTTTCGACCGCCAAGCTCATTCACTGTGATCGCCATTAACACTTTTGCGGTCGACGATGTAATTGGCTGTCCGATCTACAGATTATGGCAGGTGGGAGGGCTCTCGACTCTGCGTCACACCTTCGCAACCGATGACGTTCGATTATGCTTCTTCTTGTTGCGTAGGTGGTTGATAATCTTTGCGATATCCGTTGTAATTAAACGACACCGAGAATGTACTGTGTTAATCGGTTAAAGCTGGCTGTGGAATTAATATGTGCTACGATGAACGTAACTTGAAGTACCTGAGGTTTAAGTAACGATTAATATTCTAGAATACGCAGATATGATTTTTATAAAATTAATAAGAATGTAGTAGGATAAAGTCGATTGATATTTTAAATATAATAAATTTGGAATTGCGCCCTCTATGTTAACAATCGTTTGGTATCGAGCATAGTCTCGCCTTGGACTCTGCGATTCACGACTTGTCGCGTGGTTAAGCGCCGGGACGAACGTTTCACGAGCAGTTTTACGCCTTCTTCGTGCCGGTGAACAGAAAAAGTACTGGCTCGCCGGTTTTCTGGTACGTGTCTCGTGTGCGCGATTACACGGTTCGTTTAACGCGGCAAGAATGACCGTGCCGCGATGTCCATCAATCTCCAAACCCGCTCATATCCTGTCCTGGTCGGCGAATAATTGCCGGGCCGATAACGCGGCGTCGCCCCAGCGCTAATTAAAAAGTGAACGGCCGCGTTAAAACGGATATCGGCTCAGCCGGGGAACGAAAGAGACAGAGAGAGAAAGAGAGAACGAGACAGAGGCACACACGATGGTTGATTCCAACGCCAACACCATCTCGCTCGTTTCCAGTTTCGGACGCCGGCTTTATTTATACAGACCACCCGGGAGCAAGATCGCGTTGAAATAAAGTGGTACGAGCTAAACGTTCCTTGACCGCGCGAGCGCGTGATAAATATCCCGCGCGGAATTTATCATTGTTCACTTTACTTTATCGCGGGCCGAGATTAACGTCCGCATGGCGAGCGACTTCTGTCAATTTTCTCGTTCCCGCCTCGATCTTCCTTCTACTCTATCCTCTTCCTATCGTTATTTGCTCCGAATTATCTACGAGCGGTTCCTTTCATTTCTCCGAATTTATTTCGAGGATATTCTCAATTTCATACTCAATTTTATGAAAATTGAAAACTGAGAAAATTTTGTTCATTACGGTTATCTTCCACATATTTCGATTCCTGTTGAAATATGGGTATAAAAAAGAAACTATGAAAACCATACAAACTATAAATTGAATTTGATTTGAATCTGTATAATTGAATTCACGTAGAGAGGCAAGTCTTTACTTTTTGAGAACTAGGATGCGAATAAGAATCTACTAAGTAATAGTAGATTATTTTTGTTTCTTATATAAATTCGAACAATTCCGCACTACGACTACAATGATCGAAAGTGCTTTAGTATTCGACGCGTCTTCGAGCCGGACTGTAAAAGGTCCGAACGAGGATAACCTCAACATCCCATTACGATTCGTCGAAGTTTCGGAAGAGTCGTGAAAGTCCGAGAAATTTTATCGCCGGCGCAGATGTACGATCAATGAATTATAGTTAATGTTAAAGCGTCTCTACGAAGATTCTCGGTGTAATGCGTTCATTGTGCGGCTCCAGGACCCTCCAGTGCATCAGCTTTTCTTCGTCCCCCTTGTACCGGTCGTCCTCTCCCCGGTATCTCGTTGTCGTCGTCACACATTGCAATATTGAAATAACCTTTCTAGACTCTTGGTAAAGTTCCCGCAAAACTTTCTTACGTTCGTGAACCCCGGCACAAAGCCGAGCAACTTGGAAATTGTGTGCGACCGAGAGGGTGGAGCACGTTGCTTAATTGCGATACACTCCGCGGGACGCCTGGCACTCTTGAAAGATGCACTTACAAATGCAAAGAAACCTCTTTAAAAAAACGCTGGATGCACGTGGCGCCGCATTTTTTCATTTTCATGCTGCCCTTCTGGCTGACGGAGCACGATTTTCAAATGCTATCTAAAAATAATATTTGATAGTTATTAATCCACTTTTACTAATTCATTTCAGATTAAATTAATTTTACAGTTCTGATGTTATTTTCGATTTTATATTTTTATGAATATAACTATAAGGGTTGAATGCGTGTATGTATGGGTATTAGCAGACGACCCTATAAGTCCAAATAAATTTCTACGAAGTTCAGAAAAATCGTCGAATCGTTTCGACGTCGAACGGATTTAAATCGAACGAGTATAATATCGTTTTACCGGCAGCTTGAATCCCGCTAATTCGTGTCCCGCCGACTTCTAATTACCTTGTCCAGCCGTAGCACACGAAGAGCGCGAACGGAAGGGGTTGTCCCACAATCAGCGGGATCCATCTTCTCCCTCCGATGGCGTTGAAACAGTGAAGAGGGGTCGGGACTTCATAACACGGCAATTGGCGAGGCGTTTGGGGGTTGCGGAGGTGGGGTTCAGAGACAATAGCCCATACACTCGACGGGCACAGAGTAACCGTTGGCGTGGGGTATCGCAGCGTGGCAGAAGGTTTAAAAAGAAGCGGGGGCGTGTTTGGCCGCTTCCTGCTTGTCCCCTTCGTTATTCTAATGCCCCGCGAATTTCGCGCATCTTCGTAAATCACTGTGGGAGGGGTCTAACGGTAGCCGGTGCATCCTTCTACGAAATAATCCCGACATCGGTATGCTTCCCCCATGAAATTCCCGACGAAAAGCGGACGCGAGTCGAATAAAAGTTTCGAATGAAAGTTTACGTTTCTTCGTCGAGTAAATCATATTCTCCGTAGCCCTACCCTTAAAAGAGCGTTAAAAGTTCAGGTGGTGTGAGCGGTGGCGAAATATGAGAACTAATTGCAACGCACTCCGCGGGGAGTTGAATCTGTAAAGGGGGTTGGAATTCGGGAGAGGGGTGGTCCGTCGGGGTGGTGGTAGTGGTTCTCTTCCTCCTCTGTCCGTTGGAAAACTTAAGAAGGAACCGGAGACGTAAAAGGGGGACGGACGCAGCCAACAACATAGTTATATGCCCGAGCATGCTGCCAGCTACGCCGGCGTGTTTTTCATTTTCTTTATATCACCCTTGACGCTCGTAAAACCATTACCCGTGACCGAGCGAACGCAACTTCTATGGAAACCGTATCGGTGTGCACACGTCCACACCGGCGCGCTGCGCCGATCCGCGCGCGGTCTTTGATGATACTGGAACTTCTTCTGGAGCTTCCTCCATCCCATCTTAAGAGAGAGAGAGAGAGAGAAGCGAACCCAATTTCCTTGGCGACAAGCACCCCTCGGATTTCCTACGATCTCGAACTCGCTTCCACGAGCGAGCATCGGTGAGCTCTCGTTCGCCCACGGGATGGATTCAGGCTTGCTCGATACCGATTACTCATGCTCCTCCCTCGACGTTACTCTACGCTGCGCCGTGGATTTGCCTGATGATGACTCTGTTTGGTGCCGGGACGCTTTGGATTGGACATCGAGGGGCTATTATTTAGGGAAAACGGTTCATTCTTCTTATTGTAGGGTGTGCCTTTGATACTTCGTACCTCTGGCTCCCGGACTACTGTTCACGATCATTTGATTCTATTGATACAATCGCAATCATTAAAAACTTCAATTACACATTACCTTGAAAACGACATCGTATATTAAGTATAACAAGAACGATTAAATGTCCATTCTATAGTCCATAATCGTTCGCTAGATTTCAGGCACATCTTTTTCTGCACGGATCATTATCGTAAAGCATTGGCGATAAAGCGTCAGTTTAATTTCTTTATTGGTTCGATAGTTTCCTCATAGCTTGTTAAACTCGTACCTCCGAAATACTCGGAACAGTCCATTACACTCGAGTGTTAAACGAGAGAGAAATAGGGAGGAAAAGAGAGTGAGATAGAGGCAAAGAGAGCAAAGGAAAGAGAAAGAAAGGGATACTCCGATGTGTAGATAAGTCAGTTAGCGACTCGCTCTAGCGCGTTCCAGTGTCGAGGCTTTTTTGCGTAGCTCGCTCTCTTATTGCTCTCCTCTCTCCTTTGCTCCTGCTCACTCCTGGCGGGTGATTCATCATCGGCGTCGTCCTCTCTCCTTTCTCTGGCTCGGTTGGCTGGCTGGTCTGGCTGGCTGGCTCGCTTGCTTGCTTGGTTTCTGGCTTTCTGGCCCCTGGACCCCTCTATACCCTCGCACCCCTTTCTCACTCGCTCTCTCTCTCTCTATCTCTATCCCTTCTCTGTGCTTCTCTCTGTATCTGTCTCCTCTATCACTCGCTCCTTCCTCCTCTTCCTTCTCTCGGACCTATGTACTCGTTTTACTCCTACACTGGAGCCGTACCAACATGCAGTTCTGGCTCGGCAGGGCGCTCTTTCTCGCTGTTGGCTTATAGGTATTCCCGCATTTCTCCCCGGCACATCCTGGAGTCTGCGACCGCCGAGATATCTGTACTCATCCGCTTAAAATTTCAAGCGGACTCGCGCCGCTGCAACCTGCTCGATTCACACCTCCCCGTGACGGTTTAATATCATAGATACCGTTTCCCTCTAATCAGCTTCGGGGAACCGGGCTAATCAATTCCTACTTCTTGAAATCCCAATGGTCCACCACTATCGAGACTTCTTTCTGAGAAATAAAAATGTTCAATGTTTGCAATGCTTCAAATTGCACCTACCATTTTATGGCTTCTAAAACTTTTCAAGATATGCTAGAATATAAAATTCCACGGAATTCAATACGATTGTTATTTATTCAAGATCTATAAAGGCTACTACCACTGAAAATAACATTTCGTTTGTTCCCACTTTTTTGAAGCTCGCCTGCATAAAATTAAAGATTGCATAAACAGCTACTATTTTATGGCTTTTAAAACTTTTCAAGATATGCTAGAATATAAAACTCCACGGACTTGAATACGATTGTTATTTATTTCAGATCTTTGAAGGCTACTACCACTGAAAATTAATTTTTGCAGGCAAGTTTCAAGAAAGTGGGACCAAATTAAATGTTATTGAAACTGCATAAACGTCAGCAGTTTAGTAATAACCTCAACCCGTGATCACAGTCTGTAAGCAATTCTAGTCACACTCTTGCTTTACGTATATATATAACGCTACATCTTAATTCTTCCACGTAGATTGTGGAAGAAATGAAACATTAACACTGACTCGACGCCCAACCCTTATGCACACCCCTGCCCGGAGCGACGCTTTGGTCAAACACCACGGTTCCCTTTCGACCCGAGGACATTCCCCGATGTATCCCGTCGCACCCGGCCCAAGATATCTGCGCAGCCAGGTACACCCACTATAAGGGCGAGTGCGCGTCGCTATAAAACATACGAAACGATATATTACCCGGCGATATCACTCTCCGGCACGAGGCGATACGGTAATATTTCGCCGGGGGAGAAACGCGCTTGGAAATGTTGCCAGTGTCGGCGGTGTAAACACTGCGGGGGCACGGCAGAGATCACCGTTGCCCGGGACTGGAATAAAAGGGGGGCCTCACTCTTATTTCCTACTCACTCTATCACTCTCTCCGTCTTTCCCTCTGGTTACTGACGTGTTCCTTCGTCAACGCGATCGAATATGATGCTTTTCTACCGCGGCGCAACGTCCGACACCAACGATTCAATTATACGAGACACGGAACTGTGCTCGTGCCCGTTGCTCCAACGATTGATAGCCGTGATCCTGGCGACACACGCTTCGGGTTCCCTTAGAATCGCGTGGGCGTCAGCCTGCGAAGTGTAGAGACGGTAGGAACATTTTCTGAAAGTTCAAGGAAGTCGACTTTCTTTGGCGACGTTTATTCCTGCTGCAGTTTTCTAAGCGTAACACGAAAAAATCACTTTAAATGAAAATTGTAGTGATGTGACTTCCAATGTGGATGCGCCTTAATGGAGACAGGAGGAGAAAGAAAGAAAAATGAGATCCTCCAACAGAAAAATTCGAGTGACATATTTGTTCTACTATTATAAACCTATTGGATTCGATAAGCAAGAAAATGAATTCCTTGTTTTAGTCTGGTTTGTTGCAATCGAAGTATCAAGTTTTTATATCGAACAAAGATCCGCAGTCTGCTTATGAGCGAATGTCCTCGTTTCACTTACCCAGCCACCAAGGGGGTGACTCAGCAAAGAATCGTGCGCATCTCCAACCGCATGTTCCTTCAGTCGGACTTCAGACTTGATTTGTTCGTGGAGCTCGATAAGAGCGAAGGTTTGGGACTGTCGATTGCGTGTATCGAGTAAAACTGCGGTCCTGAAAGATTTCGTGGTCGCCGAGCGGGAAGCTGGTAGGATAGCTAGGACCACCTTCGGTTCGGAAGGTGGGATTCCGGTAATTCGACGCGTTCGGTAGAACGGAGGAAGACCGATGGAGCCTAACCCCATAGGGGAGCGAGGAAGAGGGTTTTCCTGTGGGATGGGGATGCCGGGGTTAGACAGGGACAAGCGACAGGGAGAAAGAGATGGATAGATAGAGAAAGCTTGATACAAGGAGAGAGAGAGGGATAGTGGGTTGGGTGTACCGGGGGATAGAGTAGGGGCGGGAGGGCGTTCCACGGCACCCTGCATGGGGTAGCTTGCAACCTCACGCGACACTAGAGCCATCTATATCCCCGGAGATTTATGAGTTCCTGGTGCAGCGGCTGCTCGCAGCAACTACACACCGCCAGGAGAGTATCGGGTCCGGGTACGGTGTTGGTGCTGCCCCCTGTCGCGACGGGCGTGCTGTTGCCCCGCGGGGGTTACGCGCAATTCGCGCTCGTGCAACGTCGCCCTGATAAAAAACCTGCGACTCGATCTCAATCCGATGCTTCTGCGAACTTCCTCTCTCTTTCTGCCGAGGCTCCTCGCTCTGTGTCCCTTTGAGCCCCACACACCCCCGCGCGGCGCAGACCATCGCCGACACGCTGCGCCGAGCCCGAGCTCTGCTGGTCGGTTCGTTTGTTGCTTCTCTCTGTCCCTGTGCGTTGTTTTCCCTCTCTTTTCCTCTTTCTCTCTCTCTCTCTCTCTCTCTCTCTCTTCAGTTCATTCGGTTTCTCTCTGTCTCTCTCGCTCCTCCGCCTCCTCGCGGTCTCGGAACTTGAAATATCGATCATCATTGTGTTCCCCGCGCGTTTATGGACTGCGAACGCATTGAAATTATAGTTCCACGCCGGTGCGGGGGCTGCGACCGCGAGCCCGCTAGCCTCGCGCCGAACTCGGCCTCGTGAAGAATGATCACCGGCGTCGTTCATCATACTTCCGTGCGTTTTTTCAATTTTTAAATGGTACTGCCTGGTGGTGATTGCGGGGCGGTTTTGGTAAGTAGTGGTAGTTGCCGACGATCGCGCCGTCGACTTTTTCGGGAGGGTGGAAACATGATTTTGCTCTTTAAAGTCTGATCTATAGTTATATCGAGACGTGTTCTTTCAATTTTTCACTGGTTCTGGTGCTGTAGGGGTGGTTTTTCGAGTAGCGACTGTTGCCCCGTTTTTTATGGGCACGGTACTTCTTTAAAACCCACCCCGAGATTAGTGTTTCATTGTAGAGGGGTCTGGGAGTGTAATAGGGGATGAATCGGTTTTTAATTCGCATCGAAGTAAGTTGTAGACACGAGTTTCGATCTTGAAAAAATACTAACTACGATATATCAAAGGACAATAATATTGAAAATAGTAACATAATAATGATAATAAAATAATATGAGAAACTAAGACAGAGAAAGAAAGAAAACTGACCAATATTCGTATGTATAAATTGAAGCCTGAAATACAAAGATAATTTCGAGTAAAAAGATAAAATGGAGGAGAAGTGGTGACAACAAAGAAGTATAGGTTGTGAAGGAAAGGATCGTGGGATAGAAGTGTGCGAAAGGAATCGGGATGGGAGGAATCGACGGAAGGAAAGGCACTCGTGGGTCGAGATTTTTCAAGTGCCCCCTCGACGCGGCCGTCCATTCGCACAGCCCGCGATATCCTGCAGGGGTAACCGATGAAAATAGCGCGAGAGTGGGGTTTACCGGTGGCGGCACGAGGGTACGGTACGACGACAACGATATGAGTACCGGTATCTACCTACCTATGCTTCTGCTCTCCAACCCGAACGCCCCACCCTCTTGATGCGGCCGGTTTACGAGCAACCTGTGGTAACGAGAGCGATAGATAATAACCGCTCCGTGCTCAACCCCATCCCCTTTCCTCTTCCTCTCATGCTCTATCTTTCCCTTCTTCCTCTCGCACTCTCATTCTCTCTCTCTACTATTTCCCGATGCCCGGCCCCTCGCACGTTCATATTACCTTCGGTTATTTTTTCTCGATTCGCTCGATACGATTTCTTCGACACTTACCGTCCCCGCTTTGCAAACCTTGCGCTATTCAATTCTCGCGATTCGTTTCCGATCTCGTATTCGAGGTTTTCACTATTTTTATGCTCTGTTTGCTCATCGATTTTTTGGGATATACTAGGCCATGTGATTGTCATAAAACATTTGTCAAACATTAATGCTAATTAAAATTCCAAGTCATTATATGAATACTTTTTTTGCCATTCACAGAAGATAAAGACTGGAGAATAAATATCAATGGTAGACTTGTTGAATCGTCACTTCGTCACGGATATTGATAAAATTTGTTTGACAAGTTCATCGTGAAATTTCAAAGAATCCGGCAACAGAAAATACTTTTTGGGAAATAAATGTGGGTAGCGCCCAAAGAGGAATTTATAGGGAAGTCATAGTTATCCGGGGTGTGCCCTGATCCCAGAGTGACGGATAAGGTTGTTTTGCCGGGCGTCGCATCGAGATTTGTGCTCTCGGTTTTTGCGAGCTTTAAGCAACATTAGACTCTCGACGTAAAGGCACGCGGAACGGGAATTTATTGCGGCTTAAAAAGTCCGGCTTCCTTCGGAAATCCTGATAAATGCGCGAAGAAGCAACGCTCGTGTACGTACATTAAACTCACGGGTGCCTGCTCGTTGCGCACAGCTACGCCGGAGAAGCTAGAAGGCGATGTGACTCTAGGCCGAAAAGCAAACTACGCCAAAAATGAAATACCGTCGCGGTACAAACAAACCTAACAGTTATGGGGGCGGTTCCTGTAGCTCCTTGAATAAATTCCAGGGATTTCTTCCTATTCGATGGCGACATCTTCGTGCGACGTCGCTATAATCCCTCCTCGACTTCTCACGTTTGGCCAATTTTGCCATTAAAAATTACAATACATTCACAACTGGTAAACATCAGCATTTAATTTCATTATTCTTAAAAAGAAGTGGGTCATAATGATATGTACGAGACATAAAACTGAAGTGAATGAAAAATGTTGTGTCTGATTGAATACATTAAGTCTAACGAACTTGCATTTCGATCTAAAAATTTCAATCGGTGCTACAACAAAAGAAAAATCGTATAACAGCATCGACATACATTTTCTCCCAGAACGGTTCCACCCTCGCCCCAGTAAAGACATTTAGCTCGACTAAATTCCGGGCAGTAAAAAGGTAAAAATCAATTTCGATGGGATTACGTGAACTGCGAAAAAATCAGTCGATAGGAATAAAGGAAATAAACGGGAGCGCTCGTCGAAGACGAATAAGTTCGGTGGGATATTCGTAGACGAGCTTGGAGAAGGAGGAGGAGGAAGAAGAGGAAGAAGAAGAAGAATAAGAAGAAGCGGGTCGTATAAGAGGGGTAGATTGAACAGTTGGCGCGAGTTTGCGGCTGTAAAATGTGCCGACCTTGCCAAGACCCGGGGGAACATCCTCTCTCCTCTACCTTTCCGTTTCTTTATCCGCCTTTGTCAGAACGGCCGGCGTGGCGCGGCGTGGCAAGGCAAGAGCCAGGGCAAACAACTTTTTCGAAATCTCGCTGCAGAAATAAAGAGCAACGCTTCTGCTTCCGTGGGCATCCGTGATTCATCCTCTGGCGTCCACGATCGCGAGCGCCGCCGCTCGAGAAATGACAAATAGCGACGGGAAACAGGGAAAGAATCGCGCGGGAATATAAAGATAAACAGAAACGATAATGCCAAGGATATTGTGCTGAAGAAACAACTTCGGAATCGCGAAACACCGAGATCTCATCTCGGAGAAACTTCGAGAGAGTGACCCCTTACCTCCTCGTCTCAACCCTTAACAATGTGGCATACTGTTGTCACGCGAGTAGTGAGTCAAATGGCGTATAGACACATTGGTAGAATTATGGTAATATGCAATAAGTTGGTTGATATTAATTAAGGAATTTGTAAATGGAGAGGCTACCTGGTTGGCACTCTTCTTTGTCATAAATATTTGATGAAATTGATTAATTCAGATGCTCTTAAAACTTTCGTAACTGAAACTGCATTAAATAAAATTCTTTACTATCATTCAGAATCTAACTAAACGTAAAAAGTCACCCTCCGTAGCTAAGACAAGCCATCCAGAAAGATTTGCTAACACGGAGAGCAACAGCGGTAGCGAAACGAGACGCGAGAAGGAAATCTATTGTTTCCGTTGGTAGTTAGGAGAGATCTCACTTTCTCCGCGATTCCTAGCGAGAAGCTAGTGGATCGTCCGGAAGCTGTAAGGGACTGTGAAAGGGCAGTATCATCGACATCTTCGGGCATCAAAAGGTGGTAAAAGGGTGGCTTCGAGGGGAGAGAGGTAGCAGAAGGCAGAGCCGGTTATAAAAAGGAAGACAAACGACGGGGAAGAAGGCAAGAACGGAACTGGCAGCGGATTGGCAATGCGCTGGCTCGGTGTCCTCTGCCATTCCCTGCCTCTGAGAGACCTCCACCCCGTTCCAACCCCTTTCGCTCTTAACGCGGGCTATCGATATCCCCGAGATACAGACACCAGGAAAGCTGGGGCTCAACGTGCGTGTGCCTGGACAAGGCACCACGTGCATTCATCCCATTACAAAAGGAGCTGAACCAGCGCCGGACGACCCGACCCGTCGTGTCCTCGACACGTTCAACATATGAACGTACCCCACGTCCAGTCGAACCTTGAAACGACCTAGCTGCACCGACCAACGATTCGCCACCCCCGTTTCCCTCACTCGGGACAGAGGAAGCCCATTTTATTTAGTTGAAAAATCTACCCCGTTATCCGGTGGAACATCGACTGGTTCGCTTAACGAAATTTAGAACAGAGCGATTCGTTGTGTACGTCGTCGTCGACTTCTTTGGAAATGTTGAAAATGCGTCATGGTGACGTAGTAGACGGGCAGGACTTGTACGGTGACGCATGAGCAGATTAGATGCTCCGTTTCTTGGCCCTGTCTCCTAACGGGACCAGGGCCAAGGTGCGACGAGAGTCTCGGATTGAGAATTTCCTAGTTTGTAGGAAACTGTTTTAGACTGTACGTTATTAGTTACGTTACGCCACTAGGAATTTCCTGGTTGGCGAAACAAATTTTGTGCAACGTAAGAATATAGTTAATAAATGAGAATGATTTTATCGGCGCAAGGTTCGATCATACTCTACACACAATAGCTAATTTGTAAGATTACCCAACCATAAGTCCTCTAGCGGGTCTAAGACAAAACACAACCTTCTATTCCTTTACTATTAAACATTCTAATATTAAACGTGGTCTCAAACCTAATGATTCCACCATGAATCATTCTAATTTATTATCTTAATGTTTACGATCGAAATAAGAAAAATCCTGTAAGAATGAATTGGTTGGTTTTGAGAGGCAGTCCGTTCGACATCGCGTCACTTAACCGCTGCGTTTCTGATTTCTGTTTCAGGTGAGTGGCAGGCTGCATCCACTGTCTCTGTAATGCCAAATAGATGGTCGATGTGCGTATCTGTCGATCGTCAATTTATCGGTTGCGGCGAATCGGAAGCTGCACCCGGTGAGTGACGAACCCGCCTCCCGCTCCCCCGCGCCAACCACCACCACCACCATCACATCACCACCACCACTAGCATCACGCACCCCCGCATCTCCCCAGGAACCTCCTGTAGCTCACTTTGACCAATATGCCCGCAGACCAATCAGTATCCAAGTGCACACTGACGTCCGTACAAGCCTAGTATTGTCGTAGTCCTCCATCCGCACCAACCCCTAAATCCTCCCCCTCGCCCACCCCTGTTAGTGGTCTCTCTATCTGTAGTTCCTGCTTTGGCGCAGTAGTGTGTAGATAGAGGGGGTGAGTTATCGGAGTAGTTCCACACTTATACCGATCTCTGGCGAGTTTCAAATTGCGGAAGATCGTCCGGATGTGTAAAAAGCAAATAAGAATGAGAGAGAGAGAGTGAAAGAACGAAATCAAAACAGCAGAGAAATTGAGAAAGAAACGGATAATAAGAAAGTCGGGAAAAGAAACAAGGAAACAGAAATCGAAGGGACAACGCACACTCGGACGACTCGTCGTTTTCCCCCGTTTCGTTTCGTTGTTCTCTCGCAGCCAACGTTGTTTCGTTTTTTTTCTCGGCGGTTTACGGTGCGGTAGGGTGCGCGCAGCTCATTCTCGAGGAAACCTAAAATACGTAAATACGAAATGCCTGAAGGAGAGAGGTACACTTTAGTAAGTTAACGCCTAGGAAGTAGAGAAGCGTCCGCGAGCGTCTGCAAGGCGCGAAAATTCACGAACGGGCGCAGGGGGTTGTTTCAGGGAATGAGAATCGTGTTCAGCGATCCGCGTGTTTTCCCCCGGTGACGATTTTTCTTTTTGTTTTCTCGCGGATCGATGTACAAAAAAAAGAAGAAACGAGATTAAAATAAAAATAAACGCGGTCCTCCTTCCCCCACCCCCTGACTCGTTCGCTTAGCGTACTTCCGTTTTGTCGCTTCTCGATCGTGTGACACACCACTTCCGGAGCGTGTCGCGCTACGACTGCTGTTGAATGTTATGTTTTTGTTAATTTTTTTTTTTTAATCGTCTGCGGAACGACACGAGAACACGTTTCCATCGTCTCGCTCTCAAACTCTTCGATTCGTTTTGTAAATTCTACCTTATTTTCTTCTTCAGCGTTTAAAAACACGGCGGACGATGCGAACGTGTGTCTTTCGATCGGTACAAAATATATATGTTGATGTTCGATGATTTTGTTAAATATTATATAGAATCGTTTATGCGCGCGAGACGTCCTCTCGGGTCGGAGTATAGCTTTTTCTTTGTAGTAGATTGAAAAGTGTTTCGTGAAAAGGAAAAAAATGGTAACCGAAGATTCTGATCTTCCATCTGATTTTCTATCGTCTTCTTCTTCATCGTCATCATCTTCGTCTTCTTCCCAGCTGTTTGTTTAAACTTCCCAGCCCCTCCCCCACCCCCGGAATTGACTCGTCGTTAGTGTTCTCGGTGAAGCGAGTGACGAAACGAGTGATAGAGACTCTCTATTAACGAGCAACATTAATAACATTGTACGTACCTACCTAGTACCTAGACGCCTACCCAGACACGAGGTTGTGTGTGGCGCTATCCTAAGCAGTAACAACTATTCTAGTTAATGAATGTATACGAATAGCCGCTAAGAGACACGCAAGAGTAAACAGTTAAACGCAGTATTTCTAAGAGGAATGTAATGTTAATAATTATTTATTTTGTGGATCTCGGTGATACGAGCTAGCATGCGAGAGAGAGACTGTGCGAGAGAGAACCAAGAAAAAAGAAACAATACAAAATAGAGCGAGTGACCGAGCGAAAGGGAGAGAGAGAATGTGAAAAAAAGACAGTGAGTGAGGGATGAAAACGCGTCGTTCAACGATGGACTCCTTTTGTTTTTTAGGCGAGCGTTAGGCACCCCTAATTCGGGGGTGGAGCGTCTATAGCGTAGCAATATCTCTGTAAACGTCATCGGACGCGGCGAGAAGAATGAACACAAAGCAGCAATCCTCTTTTGTAACATATTAGGGTATTAATTGTTTACCAATTCGAATCCTGATTGTATGTAACCCGAGAGAGGGAGAGAGCGACCAGGGCCGCACCTGCTGCCTATATCGTGCGTGGACGTTGTAACGGATGCACAGACATTTAGGGGCGGTTGCTGTTCTGAACGCTGAATTGTAATATTACCTTGATTATACGATTACTAAGAAAAAAAAGGAACAAAATAAATGCGATATGTAAACCTTGATTACTCGTGTTTCTCGCCTTTTTTATTTTGCACGGCCCTGGCCGTAGCCGATCCATCTGCGAACCAAACCAACACCAACCAACCCTTTCCACGCTTCCGACGAATCCGTGTTTCCCGTGATAATTCCTCCTACCGTATGCGCTCTGATTGCTCACGCGAGAAACCAGCAGCTTTTCGCTCGGCTTACTTTTCGAACTTGCACCAGTAGATATTGTATACGATATTTTTATTTTTACCTACCAGTAGAGTGTATGCAAAAATCATTCTAAAACGCCTAACAATAAGCACGAGACCCAAGTGATTTAAATTCGCAATAGCTCGAAGAAGCGTTTGGTCCGGTGATTTCCATAGAAGCGGAGCCCCGTCCGCCATTCAGTTTTTCCGTAGACAAACGGCGTGCTATTTTCATCAGCAGATTCCATCGGTGTTACGCTCGCGGTTCCGTCATTCGGTTACGCAATACGATCGGTTACGTAAGACGGTAGGAGGAGAGGCTGGGTGGCCACGATAAATCCGGTCTCGGACGGGCTTAAGGGTAGTTGGTGAAACGAGGGAAGGATATTTCGCGGTAGTATCGTTGTCAATTCCTGGCCGATAACCCGGGGGCCGGGTTGGACGTGCAACGGTTGCTTTACGACGCTTAAGCCGCGCGGTTAGGCGTCCTCTTCCCGTTGTCCCGGTGGTGCGGATCCGCCTTAACGGGCGTTGCGTTGATCCAGGGTCGAGGCACCCGTCCGCGGAACCCCCGGGCCCATAAGTCTCGCGATGCTCCGGGATATTAATATGTTATTGCGGAAAGACGCCCTCATGAAAGTCGACAAGGACTGGAAAAATATGTCTCGCGCGTCCCGACGACGACGAGCGTCGCCGACGTCGAGGCTAGCTATAGGGCTAGGCGGACTATACCGGAGGGATGATGCCGCCCGGCTGCTCTTCGCTAGCCTTATACACACCCCTTCCCCTCCACACGCTCTCTCTGCTCTTGTTACTATCGTGCGCGGCGCGGGGTGTGGCCCGGCCAGAATTCACCAGACGCCATTTGTATTAATGAAGCTCCCGACAATGGTGCACGCTCGATGAATTATGTACCTCGATTCGAACCCGAACGAAACGCCGCTCGCCGATCCGCCACGGCTTCTACTTTGCCAGTGACCTCGCTCGCACTGGCCCTCTTTGCCGGACAACACCCACCTCTCCTCATCCCCTAAGATCAATCCCAATTTTCTAATCTCCTTGGTTCGACGCGCGCTCCATTTTTCGATAATCGTAGTGGACGTTGCCGGTCAAAGGCCCTGCGATTCTTTGATCTGGACATTTAATATTTATTCGGTAGTTAATAAACAATTTTTCGTTATCAATTGGTGATTATTTTATTTCCACACTCCTATCCCGTTTGTTTTCAAGAATCATTTGACGCGAACGTGTTGAACGTATATAATTTTAAGAGAATCCTCGACGCCCTTTTGCTAAATTGTTTAAATATATCATAAAGCAGGTACGTTGCACGTAACGCTTGAACATTGAAGACGAGCAGCGAAGCTAGATCCGAACACAATCAGACAACGTAAATAATCTTTTCTAACGAAACGCTGCCGTCTTAAGCTACTTCGTAGAAATCGCGATTGGCGGATGCTGAACCGGAAACTGACCTTGACCAGCAAGAAGCAGGTTCCCCAGCCTTTCGTTACCGTTCACGCTTGACCCGACAAGATCCCCGGAAGCGGTTTCCGGTGTAGCAGGAAGAGTCTTCTCTGTGCCAGCTAAGCCGAAGAAACACATCAAGGCTAATCCACACGTGGCCGTGATCGTTCCCTTCGCGACGGCGAAGGGGGTCTTCGAGATTTCCATCAAAGATGGAGAGCCTCCGTCTGCGTAAGCGGGACCCATTACCGAAAGACGTAGCGGGCATCCATCCCCGGCGCTGGCGCGGATAAAACGACCGCTTTACTTCGGATTACAGGGGTGCAATTTACAGCAGACGCGAGAGCACCTGTTCGTTCTTGAAGAAATGGAAAGGTGGTGGGTAGAACCCGAAGGGGCGGGACCCCACCGAGGGGGTGTGGGAATAGCGTGCCTCGCAAACGTTGCGGTAATTGAATCCCAGTAACCTTCCCCTTACCCTTCACCCGCCTTAAATATATACCATCTCCCCTTCAACGTGCTTCTTTCTCCACCCGTTCACTTCTTCTTCGTCTTCCTACCTTACAGTATTCCAACTAGCGTCTTCCAGCGATTGATAGCGACACCGAGGACATCATGAATAATTCCGGAAAGACATTTCCTGAAAATATCATCTCGGGAACTACGGCGAAGTTCGAGACAACAGCTGGCCAACGGGTAGTTGCGAAGGAGAGCCCGAGGCGTCGCAACCGGTGACCTCCGCAACTTCGAGGGTAGTTTCGGTGGAGACATCGCTAGAAACAGCTCGGAACAGTGTATCCCCTTGCCGACATGCTATTTATCCCGTGATACCACTGTGGCCAGGAACAGTCTTAGGGAAGCTGCGAATTGAATGAAATCGTCCTGCAAAATTTAGTCAATCCTCTATATCTAAAATCTTGAGAAAAATTCTTCCCAGTCACGAATCCCCGAAACCAAGTGCTCCTTCTCGAATGAAATAGCGAGGGTGAAGAGTCTGTTGGTCGACGAAGATCCTGACGCAGGGTTCTCACGTATCTGGCGGGGCAGCTCTGCCAAGCGATACGGATGTGCAAGGTGTAGACGAGTCCTAGGTAGCGTGCTACGCCCTCATATAATTACTTCGCGCTCCGTTCTCGGTCCTGCTCGCACACCTCCACGATTTCCATCCCCTTTTCCCGCAACGCGGACCGTATTCCACCGGCGTACACCCGCGCGTGTTCTTGCATAGGTTTGTAGTTGTTTGCCCGCGCGTGCGTGTGTTTGCGCGCCTGTCTTCCTACTACGAAGCGAGGTTAGGCGAAAGGGTGTGAGAATAGGTTGCCGGCCGAGAGGGAGGGAGGACGGCCGGGGGGATCGTTGCGGAAGGGGGGTTATTAGGCAACGCAGCACCTCATCCCTCATCCGCGTAACCGCACCGCAGCGTGTATTATGTAACAACACGGAAACGAACTGCGGGCCCCGGCCGGTCGGTCGTCGAGACCCGCCGAGACGCGCAGGGATAGCTCCTCTCTCGCCCGTTGTTGCTGCTGTTGTTGCCCCTGCTGCTGCCGTCGCTGATATTACACGCCGGGCTAACAACCGTGCACCACGCGCCCCCAAATAAGTGTCCGCTGCACCTAACTCCCTCTACGCTTCGGTACATCTGTAGACAACGCACTGATTCCACTATTTTTAGCTCGCCTAGCTGTCCTTCCTTTTCCCCGTATTCACCTTCGGATGTTTAACTTTTTTCCCAGTTATTTGGCAGAACGAATAGATTTATTTTCTTCCAGTAAATTATATCGTCTCGGTAGATGTTCATCTATGAAATTTTAATCCAGCTAACGAAGGACCCCAAAGGATATCTCTCATTGTTCACCCCGCATGATTTGTACGCCGTAGGCTCCTCCAGCGTCCCACCCACGCTCGATTTTCCCCCTTCTCTCGGTTCCTGGAACGGGAAATGTATTACCATGTTGTCGACACGTTTCTTGAGGGTACGTCGTTGCGAGCCCCGTGGCTAGCAACCCCAGGAGAGGCTCATTATTCGAACGCCTCTTCTTAGACTGTTCTTCTTGTCCCAATTTCCGGTCGACGAAACACGTTATTGCGGCCGTTGACACTCATCGCCGGCTCTTTTCCGCGTTTCGGTAGCGATCCGGATTGGCAGCGAGCAGTTTTACCCGCGTGTCGAGCAGCGTATTTTTAACTTGTCGCCGCCTCTAATTTCGTTGCCGTCTGCCTATAAAAATGTCGCGACTGACGCACGGTCCTCGTTTCCCAGTACCATTCCCGTTTCGAGATAACGCGATTTCGCCGGTTCCCGATCTCCCTCGTACCCCCGGGTGTTTTCCATGTAAATAGTGAAAGAAACTGACATCACCTGCGCAGACGCCTTTGATCCTGGCCATCCGGCCAGTTAAGATGTCAGGGCTTCTTATTAAAATAATTTAAGCCTCGCGGCGACGACACCCTTCCACGAAATATTCCCGTTCCGCTCGTCCACCCGACCCTCTCGAATAAAATCGAGGATGAGGAATGGTCGCGGAGGCCGGTTAGTTAACGGCCGAGAAACTCTCCTCTCGAAAGCTTTCGCACGGGGGACCTCGTTATTTTTGCGGGCCGGCCTTCAATTTCCAGCGAGACGCAACACCTCGCTGATTTCTCTCTGCTTATGGACATATCCGACCGAAATTTCGCGCCGCGGATGGACTTTATCAGCGATTTATCGTCGCGTTTTTGTCAGCCGACGTTCACGCTACATCCGAAAATGAAGATGCGCTTCCGTTGATGAATGGAAGTCGGTAGCGAGTGTATCACGGTCGCGTACTTTTTGCGTTCGCTGACAAGAACGAATGGGGTCAAAAACACGCCGGTGAGAAGTTCGCAAAAAACGTTCGAAGTAGATTTTTATTTCTCGTGGAGATCCGCAGTTTGTAATTTCGTGGAAGCAGCCGCGAGTCTTTATTATTAAATCAAGAAAATTCCAGCGAATTTCCGAAGTGGCCAGATGCAATTTATAGCGGACGAAGAGGCCCGTGAGACGTTCGTTGTTTTCCATCCCTCCCCGATCGGTCAGCGGAATGGTCCCCGGGGGTGGAGAAGAGGTCGAAGCGCGGTCGTCTGAAAAATTAGCGCCTATTAATCCGGATGGAAACCGATGTAGTCAATAGCAGCTGGACCACGTCGTTGTCTTGGACGGGGTTGTCCAACTAAGGAATAATACAAGCGGGCTAGGAAGAGGAGACCGACCTACCCCTTACTATCCGCACACCCGTCGTCCGCAGATAAATCTTCCCGCCCTCTAATTGGCCTTCCCTCCATTTCCTCGTCCCATACCCTCGCTCGACCTATTCCTTCTTCTCTTCTCTCTTCCCTCTCCTCTGTCTCCTACTCTCTTCCTTTCCCTCTTCGTTCTCTCTTCCCTAACCCTCCTACTACCTTCTCATCCTACTTCAACCTCTACCTCATCCTCCTCCATCCACCTACAACTCGAACGTTTCTCCTCTTTCACCCGTCTCATCTTGGTTCCACGTCCCACTCTACAGGCCGGGCACGGCTCCAGGAAACGTTCTCACCCCTACGATCTCGTACACCACCCTTCCCAAAACCCCCAACTCTCCCACCCACGTACAACCCTGAACCTCTGGCTTCGCATCCAACCCGGCGAATTATTAGAATTATTAGACATTATATTGGCCGCAGTGTGTCCGTTACACCGCCAGAACTCAATTATGAATTAAGTTATCGGCCAGAGGACCCCGCGAGATGTATTGTTCCTCGGACGCGGCAAGACCGGCCAACCCCCGGGGGTGGTTTTAACTACTTTGCTTTCCGTCTACTTCTAACGACCTTGCGAAGCGGATACGAACGATTCTACTTTCCGCAGGAATCTCATTCAGTCGCCGTTCGACGCGGTTTCCTCTTCATCGATTCTTTTGACGGGCGGTACCCACCCCTTGATTTCCAGTTACACACCCTTAACTAGTATCTGGCTGATTTACGCTGCGCGCAACATTGTACTCGTGTAATTTTTCGTGTAGTACACCATCCGTGCTACTGAAATACTTTCAACATCCGGTTGTTAATATTGCCAGAATAATTAATGGTGCACATGGAGGGAATATTGTTTTAAGAATCGGAGTCTTTTCTGTCTTATGAAAGTTATTTTGTGTCACATTATTTTCAATTTAATTAGTTCAATGTAATTCTTACGATATTACCGAGAATTATAACCGTCAGATAGTGATTGTTATTTCAACAATATATGAAATTCATTTAGTGTTTGTCAATCCATTTTCCTTTAAGTTATTTTCACAATTATGGGCACATGTGAAAGTGTAATATCAAGCGAAGAGGAGCGTTATTGAAAAAAACCAAGTACAATTTTAGAATAGACTATAGTGTTCGAAATTCTTCCTGCTGATTTTGTTGTCCCTCGATGATAATCGCAGATGTTTCACAGAGACGAAGCCGAGTCGTTTACGGAAATGAGTCATTGTCCGGCCGCTAAAATCATTTTGAAAGCCTCGGACAGACCATGGTGTTCAGAAGATTGTAAAACGGTCTTTCAAGAACTGGCGGTGGCGGGACCTCGGGCCTTAACAAAGAGAAAATAGAGCAACTCCGCGATTTACCTGGTCAGTAAAACTTGACCTCGAGCTGTCTTGTATTTTGTCGAGTATGGCACTGTTTTTATCTTGGCGAGATTCATTGGGACGATGGGACTTGTTCCTCGGGAACCTTGAATTTTGAATGGCCACGGCTTTTCTCGGAGAGGACGCTTGTAAGCTTCGATGTTCGCACCGCGAGAGAACTGCATGGGATTCACGCAATCTTTTGTTCGCAACCTTTTTATTCAATAATTTTAAAAGACTTTCTTACCGGCGACAATCTCTTGATACATTGCCAGCGCGACGGAATGTAAAACCAGAAAGGTAACAAAATTCTCTGTCCTCGGAAATAAAAATTCGTCGAATATGTCGGTGTTATTCAAAATTTATATAATCTCTTTCATCCGTTAAAAATAAATTTTATAGTTCGTTTAATATTAACATCGCGAACATTAATTTCCTGCCTGTCAGTGGCCGTGTGGTTCATACCGTGCTGGATTTAATATTAAGAAAATATTGTCGATTCTCGACTTCGTTTAGACATGTCTGATTCATTTCAACAGCTCGTTCCAACATAATTAATTAGCTATTAGATTGTAACACCAAATATCATTCCATAGATGAAGCGAATAACAACTGAAAACAATTCTTGCGAAATCAAGAATTAAAGAATGCAAGTCCTTTATCATGTCTACACATAAATTAGTTCCTATTGAACCACAAGGGGACAAGATCCACAAAAGCGGCGAAAAATCCCGAAAAATTCCATTTTACCTGCGAAACAGCTTCCCCCGCAATTAGGTGTATCTAACCTGACCTCGAGCAAAGCACCCTCGACCTTCCACCGTGCCGAAAGCAAAAATTCAGAGGCGCCTGAAAAACGGAGGTCGGAAAATCGTAGGCGCGCATGGTGTTTCTCAAAACTGTAACAATTCGGGAACCTAACGGGACACGTCGGTCGAGGATGTTTGCGGAAACGTCGCCGATCGGCCCGTCACGCGTTAGCTGCTTTATCTCGCTGGCCAGAAAAAAACGGTACCCCATTGTCCCTGGGAAATAAAGGCGGAATAGGGGGCCCGGGGTCCATCGCCCTATTTCCAGCGTTGCGTGGAACCAATGAAGGGCCTCGTAAATCTAGAGCATTCCGGGTGGTAGCTTTTTGCCGGCTTATTCCTCCGTTTCAGACCGTTTTTTCCGATTCTTCCTCCTGGAACACCATCGGAACTTCCTTCTGGAACACGTCTGCCGTCCATCGATGTTCATCTAACGTAATCTGATTAATTCGCTTTTCATTCGTTGCATTAGGTCCTTCGGAAAGTAATTTGCCTTTTCATGTAGATAGTTATTATTTAACTGTATCATAAATCGCAAAATGGTGGTAGAGAAAGTTCGATATTGAAATGGCGCGATTGTATAATTTTCTAGTGGCAGCCTTCCGGAGGAGGGGGTGTGTTCTTCAGCTGTGGAAATTTGATTTTATAGCTGTGAAGTTTTCAGGATTTAATTTGATCGAAGTTTATGCAGATTCGATTAGAATTTTTCAAACAGTTGTCACCTGAGAAGCAGCAGTAGAAGTAGTCGAGCAACCACCCAACGAGCAGAATCAATGAGGCCAGGGGCAATCAGGTCGTGGGATGATTAAGAGCTCGTTGCCATTCAGCGGGCACTCTCGCGGCATGATTCACGGTACCGGGCGAGCAGATGAGACGGGGCCCGGTCGCAGCCAATCTCCCGGCAAACTCGACACAGGGGAGCAGGTTGAAAAATAAGCGGAATTTCACTCGCCCGGGGGACGGTGGGGGAAAAGAGAAGCCGCGCGCCGATTGCGAAACAAAAGGCACGATAATTGTAGTCGGCCCCGGGGGAGATCGAGGGCGTAAAAGGTTTCGCGAAAGCGTCGACTGACTATGGTATAGCGTAGAATAGAAGGGACGGTGGTTGAGCGTTGTAGAAACGACCGCCATGCTCGTTCCGCTCGTTCGTAATAAACTCGAAGAAGCGGCACGTTAATTTGTAATCGCTTTTGCGGTTGGCTGATGGTCGCGCCTCCATTGAGTGGTTCCCGGCGATGGAGAAGGGCTGAACAGAGGAGCCGAACAGGGGTGGTTAGCCGGTTATGCAGATCGACGAAGGGTTGGTACGGTATCCGACAACGGCGTAATAACTCGTTCAAAGCTGACGGAGAAATAAAGGGCAACCCTTTTCGCGGGGCGTTAAATAATTTCTGGACAGCACCGTGACGAAATCCGATTCCGCGGCGGCGGCCCACCCTAGACAACAATTTTTATTCTGGTCCCACCCTTCGGGGACGAAAGCTGGAACCACCCTGTATACAAGAATGGTTGACGTGGGAGGAATTGAAAGACGTCAAAGGGCTGACTCGATGATTAACTTGTTTTGTACTTCTCGCTGAGAAATCGCGGTGTCTGACTGATAGCAGCCGGTTCTCCGGGCAGGCAGCCAAAAATTGGCGGCAGAAGAAATTTTTCGGCGTCGAGCGCTCGCGCGTTTCCGCTGCGAAGGGATGAACGCGTCGCGAATACAACGCGGAATACACCGAGCTCTACTCCGCAGCGTTCCTGGCCACGGAAGAGCGATGGAAGGGACTAGGGACGAAGAGGAAGCGATATTGGTCGAGCGAACGAGGAAGGGTGGAGAAACGGAAAGAGGGAGAGGGCGAAGAGGGAAGAGGAGAGAGGAGAGAAGCGGGGGTGGCTGAGCGGCGGCGGCAAAAGGAGGAAAAAAGGTGAACCCGGCAACAACGTGTACGTGATGTATTGTAGCGTCGAGCATTCGAGCATCGAGAGGAGGCGACTTCGAGCGGCGTCGGCGGTGGAGCGGAGAGGAAGAAACGTTACCTTGGTCGGGCGCTGCACGGTGGAGAGCGAGAGGACCAGGGTGAGGAGAGACGGAGAGAAAAAACATGAGGGAAAAAAAGGAAAGAAGGGGTTGCTCGGTCGAAGGAAGAAGGAAGAGACGAATGGGTGGAGTGAGGGGCTGGGGGCGCAGCTACTCGCGCTACCCCGTACGAAGAAGGAGGAAAATAAGGGGTAGCTCGGCGCCGCCGCCCCATGCTTGGCTTGCAAACTGACTTCCGTCCTCCGCGCGACTATTCAGACGCCGTTGGCGTTTTTACCCGGGGCGAAGCCCGACAAAAAACGGCCGAAAAGAAAGAAAGAAAGAGTAGGCGAGGAACGAGAGGAGAGAGAGACAGAGAAAGAGAGACGAGAGATATATAGGGCGCGGAACTACGGATAGAATCTGCTCTCGCTAGCTCGCGGCTCCTAGAGAGCTGCTCTCTGGCTCTCGATGCTAGCCCCAGCTAGCTCCTGCTGGCTCCTGCTGGCTCCTCTGGTCCTCGTTCCCGTCCCGTTCCGTCGTGTACGACGGCCACCGTGTCTATAATATATCTCCCGCCTTATCTGCCGCTCGCTGTTTACTGCCCGATAGACTCCGCAGATAGCAGCGACCCTGCATCACCGCCTCGCGAGAGACCCGAGTCACTTACTTTTATATATGTTGTTACTTACGTCAGGGAGCACGCGGTAGGGAATTCCGTGAGACAAGTTGGAAAATGCTGATGGCCGACGCCAGATACCGACAGCGACGCCCCGACGACCGCCACAACGGCAGACTCCAAGACACTCGAACGACAAAAACGAAAGACCGACACCGGCTAACCACCGGCGACCTTCGCCCCCGAACGTTCCTCGAACACCGGACCACTACCAAACTGTCCAGGAAAATGATTTAAAACGCACCCCCGACGACGTATCGCGCCATGGATTCTTTATGCCCACTTCCCTGATCCGGGACACGTCGGTCCGGAATATACGAGGCGACGAATCCCGCCACCTTCGCTGCCAGGCCTGCTGAGGACCTGCATAGGGACTGGATTCACGATGAGGAACGTGATTCTTTAGTAAATTGAGGATGGAGGTTGTAAAGTGGATCGGGTTGTTGGATTTTAGTTTCTTGGGGACTGGTTCCGTCTGCTTTCATCTCATCAGATAAGAACCCACTACCTCCATGAATCATTTTATAAATTGTAGACAAATATTAAACTTCTTCGCTTAGAAACTCTTTGAACAAACGTATTTTTACACATCGAAATTTCTATCGGACATCATGGACAATAATCAATGTGTAGACAATCTCTTCAAACGATTCCGATTTGAATAGTTTTGTCCCCAGCGATAATTCATCGTTTTTACGAAATTCCGAAAGGAAGCGTCCATTAGTATCAATGTTCTCAACGTTCTCGCGTCCCGTATAAGGGTAACGCAGCAATTAGCGTGTTAAATTGACGTAAGAGAGTCCGTTTCATCCGCGGAGGGATAGTAGCGATCGGAAGATTGATCGGTCCTGCCAAAAATGACGGTGTACGATTTAGTAGAAAGTTGGTTCGGAGAAGGACAACGGGTGGCAAGAAATTGAAACGCGGCCGGTTTCGTTCGGTTTCGGCCGGTCTAAATCGTGCTTAAACCCGATGCAAATGCCGCGCGATTAATCATTTGTAAGTGCAGCTTGAAATTACATTTAGAGACGAACCGGTAGAGCGAGGTAGAAGAGGGAAAGGGTAAAATGGTAAACCGCGAGCTTTATACGGGAATACGAAATCCCAGTTTCTTGCCGGGCTGATAAGTTATACGGAGTTCCCGAACGTAGAAGATTTCTTCGTGCAGAAGTCCAGCTTCTTTTTCGTCCTACGGAAACGTGGCACCGGTACACCTCCGAATGCCGGGGGCTTCTTAACTTCTGCTTTCGTCATCAAACTTTCATGAGGTTCCGAATGATACGTCGTGGGGGGACAACGGGGAGAAAAACTTGCCTCGAAATTACCCGTCGCGGTCCCCGCGACCGAGAGACTCGAAAATCAGGACGAAGAAACGCCGTTCGACCGGTGGAGAAGGGACCGAGGGGACTGGCGAGGAAGGGCCGAAGGGAAAGGGCGAGGAAGAAAGGGGAGGTGGATCCCGACCCAAATCCGAGAGACGAGAAAACTTGGCTCGTCGATCAGCCGCCGGAAGGAAGGAAGTTCCGGTACGAGGACCGACCGTAGCTCGCTCTCCTTGTGTATCTTTGATACCTAGCCCGTTGCCACCCTCTTTCGCCGGCTCATTTTCTTTATTTGCGAGCCAACCGACCAACCCGTACCACCACCCACCAGTTCGATTGTATCGCCGGGAAAACCGCAGACGCTGCTCTGCAAATCGATTTTGGATTTTCCCGTTGCGAACCGGCCGTTCCGAGGCGTCTGATATTCTTGGTTCTACACGAACAATATGTGCTTTCCAAAGTAATACAATAATTATTTCCACTTGGATAAATATTAGGAGGGAAAGTTCTGTCGTACTTCGAAGAAAACGTTCGAATCAATGGATGAAAATTTATTTTTTAATATTATCCAATGATATGATTTTCTATATTTTTTTCTAGCCTTTGATTATTAAAAATGTCACGTAACAATGAATTTGCATAAACATCCGCAGTCACGATGAACGAAATACGTCCTCCGATGACAGACCACGAGAAAAATCAGAAAATGCAGCTGCAGTCGAAGCAGAATGGCGGTGACCGTCGGCCGAACACAAAATGGCACTCAGCGGCGTGAGAACGTCAACGGAATTCTGTCATTAGTCGATATGGATATATTTCGTTCGATTTTTTGGGAAAGTGACCGACGTCGTCGGTAATTTGGACTGGAAATATCTTTTCCGTTTCAACGACAAACATCGAGAAGAGCCATGTTTCGTCGTTCGAGACCGGGCATCGGAGGGGAGAACGGTCCTCGTCGTTTCGTCCCCTCGTCTTTCGAGCAATAGCTGCTCGGAACAGCTGTTGTCCTATGGTGAATCGTACTTTGTTCGAGCAACGAGGGAATAGGTCGGAGCAAGTTTTCCCTATGTAGAGGCATTCCCACCCCTCCGGCCATTTTTAACTGTGGATTTTTCGGGGCTGACGTCAGTCCGTCTTGAGCCCGCAACTATGTTTATCGCGCTAACGATCGCGTTTATCGATTCGTCTCGCTCGTCTCGACATCTCGTCTTCTTTTTGGGGCCTGTCTGATCACTTTCAGTGAAAATCGTGATGTTCTTAATTTTTCATTACTCGCATACAGTAATTACAATTTCATATTGATGTTAGCCCAGGAAAAATATTAATGATTTCGGCGCAACAATTTTAATAACATCTTTCATTATTTTAATTTCAGACGCAGTTTTTCTCCTTTCTTGAAAATGATCCACACAATGATGGAAACGTTAAAAGTTCAAATTAATTTGTAAAATTGCTTTATAGTTGAACCGAAATCATTAATATTTTTCCTGTTTTAACATTCATAACAATAACAACGATAACGACATTAAATTTAGTGCTAAATATGGAAAGAGTGTATAAATAATTCGAAATAGATTTTCCAGTGTTATCTTGATGCAACACAGCCGGCGTACATAATTTAAAAATGCATTAAATCGCAAGAGGAGTCTACGCTGAAGTATTACAAAAGTTTTACCAAGAAAGTATGAAGAGATTGGGTGCAAGGGATGGCTGAAAAATTGAAGGCACCGCTGAATCATTGATTTTTAATTACTCGCCGGACGGCGCATAAATGTTACGGAGCTTGATCAGACTGTAAGAGGCACGGTCGCGGGAGACAAGTAGCAGTTTTTCGACTTTAGGTTCGCGACGTCGCGTTTTTGCACGGTGCAGTGTCGCAACGCGTTTCTTGCCGGAGTTGCACGTGCAGCGAACACGCGCGTCCCGGCCCGAGATGACGAACGAGCCGAAACGGAGAGAAACGAAGCGAGATGGCCGTGTCAGCCAGCGTTTTTTTCCGGAGTCTAACCGCTCTCGGCCGTCTAACTTATCCACCATATTTGCAGAATGGCGACGGAGGATATACTCTGCCTGCCGGCCCGTTTTTCACCCGACTCCATCGCGTTAAACCCCGAATCGACGAAACGTAGGTGAGCTGAATCAACATCTCGATAAATTCGATTAATCTATTCCGAGGGAGGTCGAGCCTCTTCTTTCACCGACACGATTATCCGATGGCTGCCAAGAGCAATGTAGCGGTGATTTTCGTTCAACGGAAAAATGGGTCGAAACAATTTCTCGGTGTAACACAGAAGGCAACAGGCGCAGAAAGTGCAGGTTTCCTTTGTCGGGTTCACGCATAGATCGTGCCGCACCGTCGTTAATAACGGGGCGTTCTTATGATGAAAAATGGATTGCGAATACCTGAAATATGATAATAAAGGTGAAATATCGAGAGGACCGCGGAAAGTGCCCGAGCGGCGGCTTGCGATCCTTCATCGCACAAAGCCTTCGATAAGGCCGCTATTGGAATCTCGATAGATAGGGGTAGTAGCGGGGGTGGCGTTACGGGGTTGTTGGGAGCGGTGAGGGAGGGGTGGTAAGGGGGTGGGTCGTGCCCGGAGATCGGATTTGAACCGTCTCGAGGGAGAAAGGACGAACGGGGACAGCGAGGATGCGAGGAAAAGAGGAGAAGCCCGGGGCTTTGACGGTGTTTGTGCGGGCTCGAGCGCCGATCCTGCTCGTCTCCGGCGCGTTCCTGCGCGAGTATTCTAGTTCTCCCGGGGATAAAATGTAGATGGATGAGCCATAGATTTATACCGAACCCCGTAATATCGTATCTGCGCCGCGCAGGAGGGGCCACCACGCCGAAGAGTGGTCGGAGGGGGTTTGTCAACGCTACGCGCCATGATGCATTGCGATCAGCTGCTGATAACGCGTCGAAGATCCATTAAGGTTCACGGTTCTCGCGGAGTCTATTTTAAAGAAATATACATTTTTAACGGACGATCGATTTATTAAACGGTCGTACGCTCAGGGGTTGTTTTATCGCATGTCTGTTCTGCCGGAAAAAATGTAGGGGCTGGTTGATGCC
This sequence comes from Lasioglossum vierecki, assembly GCA_028455595.1. Taxonomy (NCBI): domain Eukaryota; kingdom Metazoa; phylum Arthropoda; class Insecta; order Hymenoptera; family Halictidae; genus Lasioglossum; species Lasioglossum vierecki. The sequence goes on along the minus strand of CM052340.1, from coordinate 11,808,110 downwards.
ATTTGTACAGTGCTTCTTTCGCGAGTCTAATGCGATTTTAATTGTTACTTTCACAAAATTTTGTACCTTCAAATTTTCTACTCACTGTCTGCGTGAAAATTTCGCATACGTCACACCTTCATCGCAAAGACAGCAAAAGTTCCGACTAGTCATCCGGAAAACGTGCTTCCCAGTGTACAGTGTAGCTGTCCGTAAATTGTCCCGACTTATCAATCATTCCAACCCGGGAATCTGTGGGGGTATAGTCGAGGGGTAGGTGCGGGGATGTCGGAGGGTGCTCGTCAATCGGCGATATCGTCGAATAACAGTAGCAAAAGGTGTGGGATGGAGTATTGTCGACTGTTTCACGGACGGACAGAGGAAAGAAGGGACGCGCTCGCGAGCGGATCGCACGCGGTCGGCATATGCGGCGCGGCCATAACTGTGCCGGGATCATAAGCGAGCCGGGGGGATCGCACTTTTCGGCCGGGAGTCGGGAAGTCATTGAAAAAGAGAGGTTTTGTCAGAATACGGGATATACCGGCGAGGATTGGGTCGAAATTGGGATGAGAGAGAGAGAGAGAGAGAGGAGGAGGAGGAGGAGGAGGACAGGAAGGTGTGTGAGCTCGCGCGCGCGCGCACTCTCGCGAGTGAGCACGCGGCGGGGATGGAAGCAGATATATATCCACGGCAATGCGTTACGGGTTCAGCTAAATCCGCCATGATGAATGTGTTGGCGGGAATAAATCCGCAATGCACACCCCCACTGCCTTCATCCTCCGCCGTGCCGGCCGCCCCCTCTTCCCCCTGCAGCCGCACCCCACAACCCCCCCGCTTCGTCTTTCCCACCCCTTACCCGGGACTCTCTCGTACACTTTCGAAACGCGTCTCTTCCTTCCTTTGCTTCCCGTCTCTCCTATCTTGCTCCCTTTTCTTTTTTCCTTCCCCTTTCGCGCCCCTCCCCTACCCCGCGACCGGTCTCCTTCTTCTTCTTCTTCTTGTCCTCTCTTTTGCTTTCCGGCCCTGTTTTTCTTTTTCGCCTCGCTTGCTTGCCCGCCGCGTCTTTATACCGAGCTGCTCGTTTCTCGCATCTCCATAACGCTCATCGACCTCCACTCTCCAGAGATTCGACGGTCGTCTGCACGAAAATTCTCAAATTTTTAGCGTTCAACCTGGTCCGACTTTGGTCAGCCTGGAAAATCACCAGTCTGAACACGTCGAAGTAATTTTATCTCTTTTCATTGAATCAATTGGGTGAAGAATCTATTTTTCATCGACGCAGGGTGCGAGAATTGTGGATATCTTGTCTCATAGGCCAACAGGGTGGGAACCGACGACAGATTTATCGACGAGAGTTTCCTCAGCGCTCTCAACTGGAAACAGTCTTAACAATCTGAATATCTCCAAGTGATTTCGCCTAGCATTTAATACCCATTTGTTACTAGACTCGCCAGCGTCGATTATGATGACCGATTGGATCGCTCGCGTCCGACGCGAGTAGTAAATTTTTCATCGACGAATAGAGGATTCCGCGTAGGGTGCTCGCACACCGTCGACATTTTGTTTCATAGGGCTGGGGTGTTGGACCAACGACGGATTTATCGATTTGTTTACATAGCGCATTTAAAACGCAATTTCCCGGCGGGTTATCAATCGTATCCCGGGCATCTTTTTGCGCTCCTCGCCGGGCGCACCGTCGCGAGCACTCTATTCTTCAGCGTCCATGATGAAGCTGTGCGCGCTTGCCGCGCTCTGTTGGGAGCGGGGTCGCTGCGCACGCATACAGCAACAAGCATATACACGGCAGATGTATGTACACGTACATGTGCAATACAAGCGGGACACGTAGGAGAGGTATAACACGGCCGATCACGCTGCTCTCGAACACTCGAGCTTTTATTTATGTACGTCTGTGCCGGGCAGGTAGACGTTTATTAGGATTTATAGAACGGATCATTTCACGCTCGGCGAGCGTTTTTTATCGGCCGGCTTAAATGAGATGCAACGATCACCGGGCTGACGCGCCGAAGAAGGAACGAGCGCGGTTCACTCCGCTCCAACACGGTCCGACTCGCTGTTAATGCGGCCGCCGATAATTTATCTCGCTATTCTTCGTAATCTTCGTGCGGGCGACGCGCGAGCGTAATTGCGCGCGGTAAATCAAATATCGGGCGACACGCGACGAGCCAAATATTTTCCATCAAAATCGCACCGGAAAAAAAAACGACGCGACGAGTCTGCGGTGGATTCCCCGTTGAAGAATCGCGGCAATTCTATAAACAAATCTGAAATTCGTTCGACCGCGTCTCTTACTCGGATTCTTCGGACCTGGTCGATATCGAACAGCGGAATTACGAAGGGACCCGAAAAAAGGCCACTGTCGTTGGATATTATATTTAAGAAATTATGAATCGCGAGCCGAGTCGGTTGCTCGCAAGAAACACGGCCCGTAAATCACCGACGGGGAACAGCGAAACTCTATGAGCCACGAGGAAGATATAATTGACACGCCGGGCATAAATTCCGTTCACCATTATTAATGACGTATTTCTCCATTCATTTTCATTCTTCGGGGTTATAACCACAACTGGTTACAAACTGTTTATCATCTTAGCCATCCGTCCGATGCGCGCTCGGTCGCGCGCGCGCGCGTCGACAATTTATGTCTTCATCGATGCCCGGGCTCCTTGCAACGGCTCGATGCCATGCCGGCAGCGAGTATGCCATACTATTACTTGTATACTCGCGAAGCAGTCCTGCCGACGAGCTTCCCGGTTCGAGCAGCAATTATTTCATTGCCTTCAGTATCAATTTCCATATTTCAAATGATTCGACGGGCTCGTCTCGCATCGCGCTAAGCTCAATTAGGCGAACCTCGTTCCTCGGCTGAACCCTTGCGCTACGGCTGCTTCAGCTGGAGGTGAAGCCATTGGAAAGGATAATTATTTACTTTGAGGACCTCCTCACCGATTCTGATCACCTTGAAATATGTTGTCAAGGTCATCGTTCTGAACCACTTTTTCAATATATTGAATTCATTAACGGCGTTTCTAATGAAACACAAAATGTATAACACAGGTATACAATATACAACATATACATAAAAGGATTTTCGTATGCGTGTTCTTCGCCTGTAATCCGGAATTTGAACTACTAAGGGAAAATCATACGAATAGAATGAGTTGTGGTTAGGTCAGGTTTGATTTGAAATTGTGGCAAAAATTATGCGATCAGAATGAGTGTGTTTGGTCGTAGAGGGGGCGGAGAGAACGCATACGAAAATCCAGGAGTAGCCTTCCAAAATTGAAAGCTCACCCTATATATGTATGACCAGAATGAGACCCTGTTTAGAAGTAAAATGTAAACAAACGTCGAAATACTAAAAATTCAATACAGTATTAATAACAGTATTAATGACCTTCACAACGTCATCAAAACTGGTGAGGAGGCCCATAAAGTAAATAATTACCTTAGAACGTCTTTCTGGTTCACGATGACCAAGAGAAAAATGAAAATTAATGTCTACCTTATGTTTGTATATATATATATTTTTTTGAACGATCGTCTGACCGGTCCTCGCGAAAAACAGAGGTGTCCGGCGGAGGCAACGGGTCTTTATAGAAAAGATCTACGATCTTGCCCCCATAGCGAACAAGTCGTAGCCGAAGGTAGCCAGAAGACTGTAGGAGGCGGCCGTAGGAATAGGAGGCGCAAGCCCAGACACACACCGGTCGGGTTATTTATTGTAACGAGGACTTATGGCGACAGATTTAGGAATTAGGGTATCGCAGCAGGCCCGGCCCCTAGCAAGGGTTTCCATGGAGAACCTGGCGTACGATACAAACACGTGGGTGTATTCCACGGCATACAAATACGACGTCCTAGGGCACATCCCGGCCGGTGGAGCACGTATGGACCCACGTGATACCGCAATAATCCACAAGGATTATCCTTCGTGTTCCAGCGCGAGTACGTACCCGGGGCCGAGGGCCTATCTGGCCACTGAACTGCCCGAATATTCGTATCGTACTCTCGAATGCGGCCTACGAAATCTGCCTGGTAACCGTTCGAGAGCCGACTGTTACGCTCCCGGCCCATAAATAACCGACGCTATCTCGAAAAGAATCGCGATACAGACTAATGACCTTGATATTGCACCCCCGCCCACCCTCCCGACCCCACCCCCGTAGCACTGTTCACGTCAGCTGGTCCATCTAGACGCCGTTACGCGCGCCTGCTTAATTAATACTTAATTGTTTCGACCGGGAAGCCGCTTTTTTAATGGCCGCTCTAGCGGCGCCCCTTTTGCCGCGAACCTTGGATTTAAATATTCCGCTTTCGCGGACAGAGAAGCCGTACGAAACGTTCTTTTCGAGATGTTGTACCGGTGGCGTCACGAGTGTTCAATTAGCATACTAGCGATGATCGTTAGTCACGTGTAATGTTAATTATTCGACGAGGAGACTGTGAATTACATGAATATATAAAAATTAGTAGAGACGGATGAAATGAATCGAAGAGGCAAGTGTTCGATTCGATAAGTGTCTATCCACCACGAGGGAATGAATCATAATCAAAGACTCGCAAGTTTGCAATTACTCGACTACTTTGTGGTCAAATTACAGAGTATCGATCTTCATCCTTCGATCCCGAAAGCCACCACTTAGCTCCTGGCAGATTCTCGAATCGTATCAGGTTTCTGCAACGGTCCGATAGCTAAACAGAACCCTAGAGGAGCCTGCGAGATCTCGATCGATCTCGGATATCCAGGACATCTGTACCTCAAGGGCAACCGGGGACGTCCCATCCTGCCAAACAGTCACTCATAAATTCCCGATAAATACTTGCCCGACGGCGTACGTCGGATAATCGATTGATAATTGCTCGAACAAGTCACGAGGGGCTCTCGAAACTACATGTCACTGATGTTGGAAAGCACGTTGAGTCATCCACGGAGAAAACGTCCGATGGAAGGACGTCGGTTGGGGAGAATGAAACCGGCCGCGGAACAGAATCGTGGCGCTTAGAATCGCGAGCTGCATGTGAAATGAGCTGGACGAATAAATAACCGACAGCAATAAGCTCGCGTGAAATTATGAATCCTGTCGTCCCTCGTCCTGCGATGTTCTATCTTGGACGCCCTCTCGATTATTGTCCCTTTTCCCGTGGATCCGGATTCGCAAGGGGGAAACGTGAGTTACGGGGATGATGGAATTTTAGAACGACCTGCGAATGAACTAATTAGCGATTCTCATTTGCGATCGCATACGTACCGGCTTTTCCACTCCTGCCAGTCACTGTCCTTCTCGCAACATGGTTAACTGCTTTCACTCTGACAATGGTGAAAACGTTTCCCCAGTTGTTTCTAGAAAAATCATTCCCAGCAAAAACATCCTGTAAACAGGAGCCAAGTTCGTTAGGTTAGAATTAAAAATTTTTTTTTAATCCAAAAGACTATACCGTATATGCTTTGGGTTGAGCCTTTTGAAAATGTTGTAATTTTTCAGGTGTAGAATTTCAAACTTTAATAATTATTCCTTCGATGATTTGTTACGGTGGACCTATGTATTAAATTTCAAGCTTATTGGTCAATGGGAAGCACCCAATAGGTTATGATGATCTGTCAGTCGGTCAGTCAGTGTCAAATTTAGCGATTTTTGAGGTCCTATATCTCGGGACCTACTAATGTTGGAAAATTAATGTTTTGTTAACATTCAGACATGATAGCATTTAACAATTGTACGAAATTACATCTCTCCATCTGCCTCCAGTTCGGAGTTACAAGCTTGTAAGAAATGGCTAAGTTGTTACCGTGCACCTAGATTCAAAAAGAATAAAAGAAAGATTGCATTTATTTCGCACGGAGATTCGCAGCCAGTCACTGTCCTTCCCATAACATGATTAACTGTTTTCACTATGGCAATGGTAAAAATGTTTCCCCAGTTGATTTCAGAAAAATCAATTCAAAAAGAATGAAAGGAAGATTGCATTTGCACGGAGTATCGCAGCGAATCGATCAGTATTCCTGTGCTCGATCCTGACGAGACCATTTCGATCGTCACCCAGGTCGCCGAAAACTGCACGTTCGTCCGATCGAAAATCGCGGTGAACGAAACCGGAATCCCAAGGGCCGAGGGAAAAGGGTTCGGCCCGCCGAGTGGAATTCGAAATCGGCGCGAGGATGTCGAAGGTACACATCGCGGCACAGGCCGGGAAGTTTTGCGCCGAAGTCGCGCGAGTCGAATCCCGATGCACGGGGACTGATTTATGACAGCGGCTGGCAGGATCAACAACCCGCGAGTGCTGTTTAGCCAGTTGCATCTCATATTTATTTATCGTTGGTGGTTCGAATCGGCTCGTAGTCGCGCGATTCTGGCGCGTGCACGCGAAAACGGGTCTCCCTTTATTTTTCTCTCTTTTCCTCGATCTTGTTCTATTCGCTCCTTTTTCCGACGTTCCGGCCGTTTCGACGGCGGCTGTTGGAACCCGACGGAACGCAACCGAGCCGAGAGGCAACCCGCTGGAGGAAGTTGGAGCTGGAGCGAGGGCGGAAGTGACGCCGGCGCCTCGACGGAGCCGAGTCAAGGCGCCGGTGCGCTCCGATGCCTTCCTATCGCATCCTCCTCTGCCAGTACTGTGTCTTCGTTATGTCATCTCGCTGACTTGCTTCGTACTCGTGGCCGACGGTCCCTACACTCATTAATGTTAACCCGTCGCTGGAATTCCCTTCGTATCGACCGATCTCGCCGATACGCTAAAAAAACCCTCGACACCCCTCTTATACATACTCGTCCACCGTACTTTGCTCCGTGGGTGTTCCGAAGTCTCTGATCAAGCCGATTTCACTCTCGGAATGATAGCTATTAATGTCTCCCGAGATGATGACTCTAGATAGACTCCGGACAGACGTTTGACATTTCACCATCCTCGTAAAAACGTCACCTTCTTCCCTGCAACACTGAACCGATTACTCCCGATCCTCGCTTTCTCCAGCACCCGTCAACCACGTCTCTATTAGTCAAGACTAAACGATAACGCAATCAGCCAACGTCCAGTAATCACAGACAGTAATCTACGAAACGATTAGCAACGAACGGCCCGCTCGAGGAAGCCCGAGATAAGCGCAGCCGGTGCAAAAACTCTGGCACCTTTCAGCACATCGGATTCCAACGAAAAGCGAAAAGAAACGTTCTCGCATTCTCGGGTAATTATCGGCATTAAGCAATCGCGCGGCTTCGGATCACCGGTTCACTTTCCGTATTGAGCTCGCGCAATCGCGGGATAGTGTGTCGTGAAGCGTTTATCTGCGGCCGTATGTTATTTCCCTCATTCCTACACGCATTCTCGGTATCTTAACGACACCATCGAGTCGTCGATATCTCCTCGATAATCGTTTGCAGAGCGGCGGTAAGCGGCGCTTGCGAGGCGAAAGGAGGCGCGCACACGGCCAAACGGCGGACAGGTATTCTCGATCGTGATTTCCTGATCGGAGCGTGTGCACGCGGATCGGAGCGTGTGCCAGGGGGCCCCGGGGACCGTTCCGTGAGGGCCCCGAGGGCCTCTTAGTATGTGTCGATCGTACGGAAGATCGACGAATTCGATGCGCGTCGCGTAGACGGCGAGACTCTCTCGGCCCCCGCCCGCGCGTTTAAAGTGTTCCGTTAGCGTGGCCGTGTAATTGTTGCCGGTGTGTCCCGTGCGCGTTCACGGGCCCGCGGAAATTTATCGCCGGCCGTGTGCGTGACGCGTAAATTATAAACGGCGGACTATTAATTAATCCCGCATAGATTTCGCGGCGGTTTCCGTTGCTTCCTGGCCGATCAAAATATTGCCTTAATTGATGAGCCACGCCGCTACGCCGACGGAAAAATATATAGAGCCGTGCAACCGGGCTCGGTTGGTCCGCCCGTTCTGCTCTGTTTTCGGACGCCATCGCCGTAGACAGAACGAATCGAGCAAATGCTACATTTAACGTGAGAAGCGCGCAAATAAATAAATACGGGAGCGATGGATATCGTTGCGCGCCGCTCCCGCAAGTTCCGGTGATATTTCAGCGAAAAAAGTGTCCCATCGATCTGGAAATGCTGCTCTTCGTTCCGTTGTTTGTTTTGCTTTGTATTACATTTTTTTGTTTCGCTTGATTTTTCTGCTACACGGAACGGATCCTCGAAGGGAGCGCTTTTGGGTTTATAGAATTTTTGAATATCGTTCAGCTGGGTTATGGATCGTTCAATGCGAAACCCGGAATGTTACCGCCGATGGTGATGTAACTTCATTAGCGGAGGAAGCGTAACGACTAAACCCGATAGGAAATCATTACGTTCGATTATGCCGTTCGCACCGCGTGCTGCTCGCCTACTTCGCCGTTGACCGTTCGATTCCTCGCGATAGCAGTGGGCCACGATACAATTGTTTCTATACAGGGTGTCTCAAAATTCCATAATATGGTGTGAGTAATACCTTTACGTCAAGAGAACACCTGACGGCATTGACAACCCACTGTCGTTATATAAAATAATAACAGCACAGTTCAGTTGAATAGACATTGACATATTATAGTGCATATTGTGGTGTCATAATATTATAATAAATATTCCTTCAAACTAAGTATTCCTTTAGAAGCAACATTTTCCTTTTGCAAAAATGGCATCCGAAACAGTGGTTTTCGATAATAATTTCTTAACCAAGCCGCGAACGTGATTTTTGTAAATGAAAATGTTGTTTCAAATGAATTGATATGATATTGAAGGAATTTTCAGACACCCTCTATGTCCATTTTTAAGAGAAGCACTTCGAACAAACTACTCGTGAACCGGGCAAAGGAGATCCCAGCTTAACGCAGACAGATCTGCGAACACAGTCAGCAAATACGTTTCCTGAAGGAGTAGAAAGCCGAACGACGAGTACAGCTCGCGCCATGAAGCTCCGGCCAACGAATACGGCTCCGTTTGGTTAATTCATTCGCATATTAGAGCTCTACATCACGGAAGACGGCGTCTCTGGCTGCTAGTCGCGTACAGAGCGTCACGAATACGCTCGCCAGCTCTCCGCTTCGCTCGCGCGAACTTGTTTGCGGGTAGGTACATACTCTGTTCGCGTGTATACCTATACGCTCTCGCAAGTTGCTTCTTGGCCGCGTATTCTATACTACTTCCACACCTTCCGCCCCGTGTCGTTTGTACCGTTTGACGCGCGGAAGATTAACTACGGGCACGTAGCCTCATCTGTCTATCTCACAGCGTGTAATCGCATGTACGCGACTAAGTGCATCGCAAGAGTAATCAGCAGCGGCCCGGCGACGCAGCTTTGATTAATTGAATCCGCCCTAAGAGACGCGCTGCTTTATACCTGCTGGCACGCACGCACTGCAATTCGTTCATTCACCAACACCCGGCTCCTGACCGCGTTTAATTATACCAAACGACCATTTCTTTCGCCAAGGATTTTCTGTCGTCCCCTTCGACGACCATCAAGGATCTCGCTCCGCTTGCGGGACCCTGCAGCTATCTTCCGACCATTGCTAGACCAAAATTCCTTTCATCTCCAAGGATTTTAACAATCTAGTCCTCAACGTGCTTTATTTTACACTGATATGTGTATGTCACCTTTCAGTATAAATACGTTTTCCAAATTGCCTTCTAGCATCCCGTGAACAAGGCAAGTCCCGCTAGATAGCCTCACTGATGAGTCCTCCAGCGGGTCTAGGACGACACACCTCCTTCCTTTTCTTTTCCATTGTCATAAATGATCGAACCAGCGCGCCGCGAATAAATACTTATACTATCATTAAGATAAATTGCGATCGAGAATTAATTAATTATTTATTTTGCACTGTTCATCCTGTTTGCTGTCGAGTTTACTTCCACGTCGACTTATCATACCGAGTTAACTAGGCTATCTCCCAAATTGTTTTCTTGTATCTCGATCGACAATTTTTGAATAAACTAGACATTATGATATTGGCGCAATGGTTCGATCACTTTAAAAATGTACTGAAAAAGAAAGGAAGGAGGTGTTTCGTCCTAGACCCACTCCTTCCTTTCTTTTTCAGTACATTTTTAAAGTGATCGAACCAGTGCGCCAATATCATAATGTCTAGTTTATCTCCCAAATGTTTGACATTTGGCTAGTAGGCTAGTAGAATTGTATTTGTGTAACACCATCGTTAAATAGAAAATCTTTCTCTCAAGACTCCAACGAATTTTCGTTTGTCTGTTGCTCCTCTCGCTGCAACCAGTTCGGATCCACCCTAAACCCGTTCGATAAAATCGATACTTGCAGCCGGCAACCGGAACCACCCCCGGTTGCAAAAAAAAGAAATCCCTGGAAAAAGGTAGCCAGTTTCGAGTCAGGGAAAAAGGTGCATTAATCTCGCCGGCGAATCCGTAACAAATGGCGCGTATCGTTTGCGCTCCAATCACATTACACGGGCCCGTGGCCGGTCGGCCGGTAATTAACAGGTAATTATTTATAATGGAACAATGGAATTTAAATTAATAGTTTAGTTTCATTAATAACACCGCGTAATTTCGCCCCCTCCGTGCGTTGTCAGTGTTAAATAAAATATATGTACCGGTGAACCCGACGCCGCATTACGGTCCGGTAATGCGCGTGCTGCATCGCAAAACAGCGCGCCACCCCCTCGCATCCTCTCGGATACCACCCCCGACACACAACACACTCCCCCGTCCTCCCTTCGGCACACATCCCCACCGTTCGCCGTGTGTGCAACAACATCCCCTCTCGCACCCCCTGTTCAGCGACTCTGACACACACGCCGCGGCCGCCGGAATATAACCACTCTACGTCACGTCTGTTATAAACGCGTAAACACGTGCTGGTACCCCTGGAACCAGGTTGTCCACTATCAAGTAAATAATGGCGCATTAAGCTTTTTCATTCGTATTCAGATATGTGCGCCGCGCGTTCAGTTCTCTCCCCGCGCTTGGCTCGCGGGCCACGTGTTCCCTCCCGTTTCTCCGCACACGTGGAACTCGCGACCACGAAAACCTGGGCCCCCTTTCTCTCTTCCTGGATACGCGATTCCCGCGTCAGCAGGTTGTTGAAGTCAACGCTCCAGAGAGAAAAAAAGCCGAGGACTTAATGGATCCTTATCGCGCACCAATTAGCGGATGACAATAATTACTCGGCCGGCATTGGATGCGCGCCCGACACACGGAGCTTCCTCTAACGAGCGCCGACGGCTCGAGGATGATGGAGAGACGCACGATTGGTCCATGGAGGTGTTGATCGTCCAACCACTGTGCTCGATTCTGGCTAAGATTCGCGTACATTGCTAAAGAACAAGCAACGTACTCTAAATAATTTTTTGAAAAATTATTAATTCTCACCAAGTGTACTTATATCTATAAGACGTAAAGATGTTTAAACTGTTAATGTTTATTGAAGAAAGCACACCACCCTGAATAAACGTAAATTCTTTAACCATAATGCGTTCGTATTTCGTATTCGTATGGCATCGTATTTTAATAAACTTTGATGTGAATTCGTTTTCGCTTGTCTTTTTTCATGTCAACTGTTTGTTTATGCCGTTGGTTGCGTTGCTATCGTATTGATTCACTCACACGTATACATATACGATAAACACATACAAATACAATTGAACATATATTTACAGCATCTCGTTCCTAAATATCGTACAATGAGTATACTACCAGAAATAAATTGTAACCACTCAGGATAGACGAGTGCCACGAAGACCCCCGACAGAAGAATACCAGCAGCGTCTAATTGAAACTAACCGTTCTCCAAATTAACCGTGCTCGATCCTTACAAGCTCCACCCTCTACCCTCGCTGGAGGGTTCTTAAAAAAATGTCGGTATTAAATCACCGTCGTCTTATTCGTCTACCCGGTTGTGTCCTGATCGTGGAACAGGCTGCGGCGAGAATCTACTTATCTCGAGAGACAAGAGAGCAAGGGGAAAGACAGACTCCTTTTTTTTATCTAGTTAGGCGAACAGCGGAGAGGGGCGACGAGACGTTCCGAGAGACGTTTTACCAACACCGTTTGGTAAAAGGTGGAACGCAAAGACGGAGGGTTGGGAATTTCTGGGGAAGAGGGCGGCCAACGGAGCGAGGGTGTTATCTGGGTGGCGGAGGACCGAGAGCGGGGCAACATAAATATTAGGCTGCTCGTTAATGCCTCTGGTAGCTACTGGCGTTACGTTTCGCAGTAAGTAAATTACGCGATATGAAATTATTAGCGCCATTAAAGAAATTTATACTTTTTCGACGGGGGGCCCCCGGTGTCGTTCGCCGTCTCGCGAGATCGGTGACGATTTTTCTATTTTATCTGGTTCCCGTTTGCCTCGCTGCCTCCGCCTGATATCGTTGGAAAAACCACCCCCTCACTTTCCATTTTCGCGACTTCTTCCCTCGAACGGGACCCGCCCCCTTTCGCACCTCCCCCATTCTCACTCGTCCTGTACCGCCTAATGTATTTGCAAGAGCCAATTCCCATCGTTATCCCCGGCTATGATCTACGGTTACTGCGCTTTGATTGTCAGATATCTGCGTCGTTTGCCTCACCTACCGGCGGTGAAATGTTGCCGCGCGGAGAGGAGCAGCCAGAGCTACGCGATAACCCACAGGTGGGAGTTTACGGTTCTCTTTAACTTCCTAATATTTTACCGCACTGTCGCGCCCGACCCCTAGCGAAAATTTTCATTGACACATTGTTCCGATTTATTTTTTTCGCGCGTATCGACGAAACCGGCCGCACCGGCCGGCAACTGTTTTCCGCGCAGCGACGAAAACGCTCGCACTCCCGTCCACATAAATTCGAATTCCATGGAGATTGTTTCGAACACACGAGTGCACTGAAAAAGTGAATCGCCGGAGACGAATGTCCGTCGAGGCTGTGTACGCGCTGGAGACGGCATATAACTCGATTTGTTGCAAATAAAAAACAGAAATTCGACGAGCATGGAATCTTCAAGTTGCCTGAATAATCGCAGGAGATCATAGACTAAAATGACGTAAAACTTCTTTTAAATGTCTAGTAATTTTATGCAGAAGATATTTCATGCAGCAACGTAATATATTATTTTTAATCAGCACCGAATTGTAATGGAAGGTTGCAGGGCATTGTTAAATGCATTGTTTAATGTAAATTCGTTTAATGTAGAATGTAATCGGAGCGGAGGCGCCCTTTGTGCGTCGATATTTGTAATTCCCGTAGAAATGTGACATTTGAGCGCGAGAACAATTCATAATTCAAAGGGACACGTGTATATTAATTCTTTAGGATATTCAGCCGTATTCATACCGGACCGTATTTATTAAATCGTCGCGAATTTGCATTCAAACTGCCATTATCCCTCACGGTAGAAATTCATAGTTTAATGGCAGCCATTCGATATCTCTTTGTATGATAATAAGGCTGATATTTATAACGTTGCGGTGATAACCCAACCCGCGTTCATGATCGCGTTCGAATTATCCGGGAATTTCTTTCGGCCGCGAGAAAAACAGATTGACTCGACAAATCGCGGCAAATTCAAATCCCATAAAGAAC
>CM052340.1:11774333-11794493 GCA_028455595.1 Lasioglossum vierecki | reverse complement strand
AACAGACAAACAGACAAACAAGAAAGCGAGCTAATAAAAACGTGGTAAAATAATTTCATTCCGAATTAAAAGACTCATCTCGAGTACAGTTTGTAAAGCGTTATTTAAGTAAAATGGTAAATTAATTAATGTACGAGAAAAAATTTACCATTTTCGACGATATTGGATTCATTTATCGCTGTGATCAATTGTGAAGAAGGATATGGGCGAACAAGGGATGCCAGAAAATCAGATAATAAATTCGAAGAATATTCGTTAGCGCCGCTTGATCCTCGGGCGATCCGGAACGTAACGAGATCAACAATTCACGTGTATTCTTGGATCGGCGCCATGATGCACTTCCCGTCACGCGTCCGCTATCATCGGAAGTTATACGAGCATTTGAATCGGCGCGTTAATTGTCCCGTCGGTTCCCAATAGGAATCTCACAAATAACGGTCAAACAATTTAACATATCCCGCGACTCCGCCGTAATAATGCTGTCCAATAAAACGGCAGCGGTCAGCAGCAACGGCGGCCGGGTCCGGCCGAGCAAGATGGATAGGAAAATCCACCGGCGAAACAGCGGAACGAGAATTAATTGGGCATCAAGAAGAAGCGATGGCCGAAAAGTGGCCCATCCGTTTCGTCTGTCGCTGGCCACGATGGATCGCGAAATTCTCGCTGAATATTCTCTGGCGAAGCGTCGCGGGTTTCGATGGAAATGAACATCGCCGCGACCAGCCAACTAGCGAACGAAAGAAGTGCCAGGCAATTATGCTCGTTCACACTGGTTAGCAACATGCGACCCCTCTAGATACAGCCAACAATTAATACTACACAACGAATTCTTATACAAAATAAACATTTTCCACCTGATTTGCAACAAACTAGAATGAATTAATGTTCTCAGCGGTTCGACCAAGAAAATACATTAAAGCAATTTTGTTAGTTGGATTAAATTTTCAGCGTTTTGATCTCAATATGGATCTTTCTGAAGAAAGAAGAAAACTGAGTCTGAAAATTTTTAATATAAAATTCAGTATTATTGTAATAACAACGGATTTAAATACAATGTCAAAATACTGTATTAAATTACTAGCTTGCTTTATGAAAATTTAAAAAACAAAAACGAAATTTAAATTTTTATGTAATTCAAATTGACGCTCTATAAAGTGTGCATTATCAATATTTACAGAGAACATTCTCTATCAAATTCCTTTAACTTCTACATATCTTTAACTTCTACTATTTACGAGCACGCCGAGACCCTCTACATCAAAAAATAAAATGGGTATCTCATCTTCTTAGCCTCTCCTCTATTTTATTCACTTTCTGTGAATTCCAGAAGAAGAACAGAGCAAGATAGAAGGAGAAAGAGATAGGGTGTCTGGTGGATCCGTCGACGTAGGAGTCGCGAAATCCCGACGGGAGGAATACTATCCGAGCAGGGAATTCCAATGAAAATTAATCGCGAGTATCGGGGAAAAATGGATGGGCCGAAAGTGGCGCAATCCTGGCGAAGGTGTAGATCGTGGATTGGTCCGAGGGTGTAGGTAGGAGCCAAGAGGTAAAAGGGTCGCCCAGGAGGTCACTGCCGAAGGAGTCGTAAGAGAGAGGGCGAGGAAAGGGGGTGGAGTAAGGAGGAAGCACAGGTGGGGAAGAGGGTTAGGCGAAGAGGAGATCGGCAAGGGGAACGGGCCGGGAGGTTGCCCTCCATGAATCACGACACGGAGGCTGATTTAGGGGCCCCGAAGTTACCGCTATAGGTACTAGCTGCCTTCTGTAACCTCCGCGCGAACCTACCACTGTACTCTGCGCCTCCGACGGATATTATAATCGGACACTTTTCCCGCTAATTACGCCACCGGATCACCCTCTCGTCCAGCAGACAACAGGTTGTCTGCGTCTTCCATTTTCTAATCCGGCACCTGCGAAAACATCATTCTGGAAAAATGCATATTTTAAAAAGACAGACATTTCGTGAAAGTATTTCCAACAATTCTAAACATGCGCATATTCTAGCAGCCTTCAATTGTCAACGAGTAAAAACAGTCTCTATAAATCTGACCAAATCCATATTTTAACAGCGTTCTCTACAATTTAATTTCACTTTGAATTCTTTACTTCGAATGCTCGAATTGTTTTCCAGATGCACGCGACGCGCACAAAAATTGAACACCGATACAATATTTTATATTTTATAGACGGATAGAAGATTATTTTCATGAAAACTCAGATCGTGGAAACAACAAGACTAAAGATAAGGGACAAGTGATGCTGTTTATAAAAATATTGAAGAACAGAGCATTGCGATTAATAATGTTTCATCGATAGCAATTTGTCCAGGTGTACAACGAGTCCCGTGGATCCACCTGCTTCTTCGCAGCTCGAGAGTCGCGTTATAGAAATTAGGGCGATGCATCATGGTTGAAAATGATTAAAGCTTGTAACGAGTCGGGCCTCGGTACCGCCTCGACAAAATCGTTCGAATTAAGACGCCGCGATATCAGGGCCCCGGAGTCCATGAAACAGACGAATAAATTAGAGGCAGTACCTGCCCATCGAAAGCACGGTACTGATAAATCTCGGGGCGCGCGCACACGCTCGCGCAGATGCGGACCGCATGTATTTTACATTCTCAATTCGGGATGACCAGATTTATTGGGCTTCACCAGCCAACCTCCCTCTTTTCAGCCCTGCCTATCCTATTTCTGCGGGAGCGTATAGATTCATTCATTCGCGCGAGAAACTGCGCGAAAACCCTTCGAACTCGAGGGTGAAACGTACACGACCTTACATTTATATCAAATCATTAAATATATCTGGAAAATGATTTTTACATCAAGACTAAAACATATAAATTATTAAAATACGATTTTAATTCACAAACTGACTGGAGTTAATAATATTATGTTCAGCAAATCTCCATTCTCGTAATCCAGTTCAACACAGAAAATAATCGAACAAGAATGCCCATGTTTCACAGGTTTCTTTCATCGATAATCTTTACTTACGCAGTCTCGGTTGCTTCGAATTCGAACCTAATCGTGTGGAACACTTCCCGCTGCATTCCGCCAGCCCCATCCCCATCTCAGACACCCATCCCAAAACCCGCTGCACTTCGGGCTGCATTTTCCGCCCCGTGGCCAGGTGGGGATCCGATTAACTTCGTTCGGACTGTGTTAAGAGTTTGGACCGCGAGCGCGTGGCTGAACCTTATATGAGCTTCTAATGCATTGCACCGGCAATGCTGAAGAGAAGAGCGAGAGAATGAGATAGAGAGAGAGAAAGAGAGAGAGAGAGAGAGAGAGTGCGAGAGAGGCTCGTCGGGGAAGCGGCGCATGCAAGCTCGCAGGCCGGAATGGAGTCGTAGGATAGCAATTTCGACCGAGCAGTAATAAAGCACGTCTGCGCGCCGAAATCCTGATGAATGGCCGCGCTTAGGCTTGAAATGGAGAAGCGACGAGCCACTAACACTTACTCTGCCCGTGTCCTCTATCTCTCTCTCCTCTCTCTCCGTTTCTCGTCCCCGTGGTACGCGTGCATGATCCTTCCAACCCCCCTGAACCCCTTCGTCCCCCCTTTTGCCCCCGTTCTCTCGGCGATCGAGCGTTCCTCTTCCTCTCGTTCCATCGTTCTGATCATTCATGACTCTGTCCTCCTCCGTCCCGATTCGGCCGGCTTTATCCCTTCGTCTGATCCCTCCACATTTCAACGTGGCCCGGCGCAATTTATACATTCGATTTACTATCGCCGCGTTGCGGAGGTGTCATTGTTTTATCGGGCTTCATTATAATGAACCGAACACCTCCGGGGAACCTGCGTCCTCCGATATTATGATGCATCTTCACGAGTTGCATTGTCTGATCGTGACCGCTCGAGGGGGTCCTGCGTCTTCATCTTTTCAGCCCTTTGTAGTCGTCATCGTTCCGGTGGAAGAGGACAATGGTGAAAATCGATCGATCTTCAATGTGGCTGACAAAGAACACTCTTCACAGGACACAGTTGTGCAGGTTCCAAACACAAGCCTTGGACGATGCATATTTTGAGCAATTTCAATAACACACGACACTACAGAATAGGTAGACAGGGGTGATCAGCAGTCTATAATGAACAAACCGAAATTGCGGTGAAATTACCGGGCGGAAATTCCTTGGGCAAACCTCGGAGTCCCTCGCATCCCCTAAAAGCCCTCATCACCGTAGCTAAACGAGGTCCGGCCGATTCAGCTCCTCGCCGCCACTTTGTCCTCGAGCTGTTTGCCTTCTGGGGTGGTTGGTTTCTTAGTGTTTACTGCGATCGTTTCGGGTCTAAGCACGGCCGGTTAGTCAGTCGGCTTGGTAATTAAAGAGGATCCGATCCATTTTTCGGTACGGGAGGATTGCTGAGCGGTTCTTATCGTTTCCGCCAGGTTGACAGCAGCGCCTAGGTCGCACGCGCGCGAGGAGTGGCAGTGTTTTGTCCTTTCTGCAGCGTCTGTTGGTTTTTCCGGTGCTGGCCGGGTAATATTCCCGAATAAGTGGGGAAACTCTTATCTTCCTAAGTGCATTACCAGAACCGCATACATTACTCCCTTACGCGGCCCTGTCGCGTGTATTGGGTACATACAGCCGCGAGGAAGGTTTACGAGGAGGACTCCGAACCAGAATATTTTCAATGTATGCAAGAACACGTTCCGCCCTTCTCCTAAAGCAACCACTGCGAAGTAATCTCCCTTTCATCGTCCATGAAGAACTGACTCGTGTCGTTGCTCGGCATAAAAGCTCACGCCTACCGCCTAACGTGCCCCGCCGTCGAACAAATTACAATATTATGCCGGAAACTAATGGAACCCACCGTCCCACTTCAAGGAACAGAAATGAACCGCGAGGAAGCCACGCCACGATCCCATCTGCCCCTTTATGCACCTTTCTCTACGCTTTCCATCACTTTCACGATTTCGTATCATTTTCGCCTGACAAGTCAAACGAAACGCTGGAACTGTCCTCTGGTTGCTCTTCGAGTATTCGTGGTTAGCCTAGGAACATTTATTTTAATTATTACACCATCAAATGAATTCAATAAATAAAATATATACCTTGATTTGTCAAAAAAAAATTGTTGAACTTTGATTCCAACATGAAAAATTGCAATTAAAGGCCTGAACCAAACTGATCCAGCCAATACACAAAGGATGAAGACAGGTCGAAGGTGCAGTTGTAAAAAAGGACGACCTCCACAAGTCCCTTCCAACGTCCGACAATCTTTCGTCGCCAGCGAACATTTGTCTGGCCGCCGTTATCTTCTGTTTGAATAAACGGAAAGTTAGAGCATATTTGCTGACGTGCAGCGTCCGGTGACTTATGGGCAGTATTGCATGAGCAATGGCGCGGACCGTGGGTGTCCGATGGAAACCGTGGGATATTCGAGTGGACGTGGGCACCGGGAAATCGGGCGAAAAGACTTGTGTCGCGGACGAACGACGTCGCGTGGTCAGTGGAGCATCCACCGTTGATGTCCACGGTCAAAACTATAATGTGACAGCGGCCGCATTTCGCGGCCATACTAGCTGGGCACGGTCGCGATAATAATCGTAAGTCCGCGAAGGAACGCGGAGCTCGGGAGCAGCTCGCAGAAACGCCGGCAATAACGACGTTTCCCGCTTCCAGCTACCAGCAACAACCCCCGGGGCCGGCGATCTCCTCTTCCTCTGTTTTCTTCGTCGCCTTTTCCCGTTCCCGAGGACCGGGCTGAGGAATAAGACACCAGACGCATATTTTACGCCGTCGCTCTTCAACAACCGGGAATACCGCGCTCGGTGATGTCGCGTTCTGAGTTATCACCGTATAAAGCGACGCTGCCGAAATAAGGATCCGTTCGTCTTTTACTCGAGCTGTTCCACAACGATTTTGTCTGCTGCTTCCGGTCTGTGCATCCCCGATGACCGATGCGAAGAGAAAACTGTCTTCCGACTGCCGAGACTTTTCGATGCGTTTCTCGATTTTTCTTACGATTTATAGGAGCATCCGCGATACGCGATGTGTTTCTGTTCGACGAACTGCGACCTTGGCCTTTCGACTAGTTGCGTTGTCCAACGTCAAACTGAAAATATAGTATTTATATACAGAGACAGTGGGGCAGTATTCTTTGACTTTTGCCGAACGCAGAGGACAGGCGAGCTCGAAAGGCTTCGGTCGCCGAGAAATGTAAACATAGCTAATCCAAATTTCCAACAACTTTATTTTTCAATATTTTTTTATGGGACTTTGATGACCATATTTGTGGCATTTTTTTTTAAAGAAATCATACCAAACTTGATATAATTCCGATGATATTTACTTGTGTAATGGACAATTAAAGTTTCGGGCGCAATGAAGGATAGTATATGTCCTTCCTCGCGCCCGAAATTTTAATTGTCTATTACACAAGTAAATATTATCGGAATTATATCATACTTGGTATGATTTTTATTTAAAAAATGACAAACATGGTCATCGAAGTCACATAAAAAAGTAATGGAAAATAGAGAAGTTTGAAATTACTACACGCCCCAGTAGTGGGGATAGATCTGGGACATTATGGATAAAATACTATATAGACGTAAATATTTAGTGTCTCGCGTCGTGCTACCGTGTAACCACAGTAGTTGGATACGCCTAATGGGAGTTTCTTGTGGTAATCGCGTAGGTGTTGAGTTATTACCTAGCCCATAAAATATTACACCAGGCTTCTCCAGACGAATAACTATGAAGGACGAGCCATCGGGAACGGATCGAGCTTTTATCTCGGAAGACAACTCGACTAACTCGAGAAGGTGCAAAAATGATTTGCTATTGAAATAATGACTCACGCGACCGCCTACGAGTGGCGCGCGCAATGCGACGAAGTTGCAAACATCGAATGGAGATATCATATTTGCAACCTTGTCGAATAACTCAGCCGCTCTCGCCTGGGTTCGATAAATATCGGAATTTCACCGGAGTCCCAAATTTGTGTCGCCGGTCATTAAATTATGAAGTCCTTGCGTGACTCATCTGCGATTTATCTTTTGCCTCGATTAATACATCATTACGCTCCTGGAGCTCCGGTTTCAGTATTTATGCTCGCTTGAGGGACGGTTCTTGTAGAGACACGAGTGAGCCTTGAATAATTATTTTGTTACCGTCGAGTTTGCAACGAAACTCGAAATTTGATCAACAAAAAAGATTCCTCAACTTCTAAAAAATCGAGCCTTAGAAATTAATGTATTCGAAAAGCGAGTTCCCAAGGATCCCGAAATGGTTGCATAAGACCCACCCCGATGCATAACATTCTCGCGGCAACTGCAGCAACCAGTTTCGCCCGAAGCAAGGGCTCGAATTTCATGCAACCGGATTCGCGAAACAGTTGCATCGTCCCGAAGAGCTTACTGCTCATTAAACTAATTTCCGAGCCGTGGTCCGGGGGCCCGGACCACCGGTGAAGAAATACGAAAAACCTCGGGTTCGGTGTATCGGTATCGTAGCCGGGTCTCGAAGTCTCGAATCCCTGCGAAGACTGATTTACCGCGGCGGAACGTCCGCCGGGGGAATGAAATATTCTCTCGCGCGCGCGCGCGGCTGTAGCCTGTTTTAGCAAGTTCGTGCTTCCCGCAGAAAAACGAAAAAGTCGGTAATAACAGGTCTCCGGTATTGAACGATTCGCGCGCGCGTCTTATCGGCGCGGCACCAATTCGATTTCTCCCTCCCCTCTGGACGACCCCGATGGGGGTTTGCTTACTTCGCGCAAACCGCCACCCACGCTCGATCGCGGAAAGTTTTTGCAGTGTTGGTTTCGGGTCGGACGGGTCATCCATCGCGGCGGGAAAGAAGCGCGAGGAATGTTAATACGAGCATTATGATTTATCGACGGAACAATGTTGTGGATCGAGAGGCGAGAGACACAAGGAGGTGGCGGGGGGTGAACGGGGTTGCACGGTATTCTCTTGGCTAGAAGGGACTAGATGGGGCTCCGTAGGGGTTGGCGAAATGAAGGAAAAGGCGAATAAAAAAGCCCGGAACACCCCCGGGGCTACCGACAAGCGCACCGGCACCAGCTTCGCTTGATCCACACGAACAGGGGCTGGAGGGAGAGAGAGAGAGGGCGAAAGAGAGCCGAAGGGAAAGATGCGGAGAGAGACGGAGAGAGTGAGAGTTACGTGTGCGCGGGGCGAGGCGTTTTTCTTAGTCCGCCTGAGCCGCCGGAGATTTATTCCCAGGTCCCGCAAGACAAATGGTGAGATTGTGTCCAAAATTTTAACAGCGCATTTGGGTGAACACGTCCCTGCACCGCGAAGATACCCTTGTTCCTCCCCCCTCTCTCTCACTCACTCTCTTCTCGGACCACCCTTCTGTCCTCTCTGCGTCGCTCTCTCGCTGCTCTTACGCTCGCACAACTGGTATAAAGGATAAACGGCCTTACGGGTGGGGTTCGAAGGGGCGAGGGGGCTAGGGAAGTGTTTCGAGACCGGAGGAAAAGAAGTTTTCTAGTTATCCCTTCGGCGAGAATGCGGTCCCGAAACTCCTCGCTCGGTTCGTGACAGAATCGAGCCGTGAAACGAGATCGCCACGGAAACTGCCGGTCGGGGACTGGTTTGTACCAATTATTGGCTTTCGATCAGCTCCGACGCGCTGGCTGCCTCGCGATCGTCAATGCGCGTTGGTTAGAATGCCTGGCAGCCTTGGTCCGTCTCTTCGATGGCTGAATAAGTCAAATTTAACCCTCGTCCGACTCTCGTTTCGCCAACTGAATCTGTCTCTCGGTATCAAATCGAGAAATCGTAAAAGATCGACGAAATAATAATTAAAACAGTTATTTTTCGATGTCTTTCAACTGGTCTTTTAACTTGGGTTTTTCGGTCATGCGTAACAATTATTCATACCCATTGGGCAAGGGTGGGCAGCAATAAGGGAGGAAGAGTAATGTCGTCGGAAATTGACTCGCAAAGTACCGTCGACCGGTGAATATTAACCTATTACATCCGAGTCCATCCGGCGTAGGTTGTGTGTATATTAATTTAAAGAATGTTGTAGAGCGTCGAGCATTCCATATATGAAATTTTGCGCGGCGGAAAGGGTGGAAAATAACGAGCATTGCTCGACCGGTGTCCGGGGCGGAGACGGTCGAGCGTGCCTGGCGTGCCCGGCCACCAATTTCGCGCCGGTATAAATAATACACTGAGGGATGATCCTCGAGATCTGGACGGGCCACCCTCTTCGCCGGAATTAGATTTCCTATCTGTCTCGGGAGCGCGGTTTTCTTACCGTTTTTCCCGGGTGCTTTTATTACACTCGCGGCCCCGAAAGAAACGGGATTGCCGACGCTCGATCTTCGGAGGCGGATTCGTTTCGTTTCGTTCCGTTTCGTTTCTTTCTTTCAGAACACACACACAGAGGCATACACACATGTATATAGCGAGAGCTGGGAACGCACCAGACGCTTCCAGACGGGAATTTTCGTTTCCACGGATCGCGACGGAATAAAAAATCTGACCCCGCGACCGCTCTCCAGCTTCGTCTATTCCGTAAATAACGCCACCGGCCATCCCTTACTTTAACTTAGTGCCGGTTCGAGACAATGGCAATAAGAAGAACGAGAATCAATGTTGGGCATTGGTAAATGAAGACGAAGCGTCCCGGAGCTTTACACAGTTCCTCCCCATCGAACCACGGGAAGATGCACCGCGGCTGAGTGCCACGTTGACAGAATAAAGGGGACAGGAAGAGATCGAACCAGAGAAAGAGGAAGAGAGAGAGGCAGAGGGTGAGAGGATAGGGTTGGCAGCCAGGCAGAGCAACCGTGGGAGGGGATGACGTACACGTTCAGAGATAAACGCGCGCTGCGTTCAATGAAGTCGGCTATAAAGGTGGCACCAGGTTCGGTCCTCGGTGCAGATAGTCACGAGATTCGAAGGGGGTTAAGGGCTCTGGCACACGTCAGGGGTGAAACAGACTGATCGACCCGCGGGATCGTCAAATTATCCCCGCGGAGTTCCAATTCGTTCTTCCCCCGCGCCGTCGAATCGCCAAAATAATCCTTTGCTACCCTCGCTTCAATAAATTCTATTTTGTAAAAGTATTCCGGGTACAGGCACTTTCCAAACCGGAGGACGGTTTAATAGCTCACGAAAAATTTGCAGCACCGAATATATTGCAGCAGAAATTAATTTTTATTTCAAAACAGGTTTTCTATTATTAAATTTGACACAATGTTGAAAAATCTGTCGATACCGGAGTTAAAATAACTTCGAGGGCGAAGGGTCGAAGTATGATTTAAGAGTAACGGTGTTCATAGTGTTAATGACCGTTCACTATCAATTTTGCGGATGTAACTTCTTTGTTTTGGAATATTCCGACTCGTTAGTCAATTTCGAATGCGTCCCGCGGTGGGCAGAAAGATGGCCGGCGCGCAAGAAAGCCGGAGAACGGTTTATTGGCTGAGTGGCGAGGCAACCCCCAACCACCCTCGGGCTCATCCCCCCGGCAATCTCTTTCCTTTACTCACGTAGCCAATTCTATTCAGACCGATCCTATCTATCTCTTTTTCTAAGCCGGTTCGCTGATACCGATTGCGATAGGCGACGCTGTCAGCCCACCCTCCCACCCCCCATAAAACTCACGGGGACGGGGCCGGCACAATTTTAAGTTTTACGCCATTTACAAAATGAGTCGCCATTATTTTTGCCGGCTGGATTTATCGCTACATACATTTGGACCGAGCGACAATCCAATTTATGTGGGAGTCCCGTAATAGTCTGCCACCGCAACGCGAGAAACCCACCCCTCTCTTTCCTCCTTTCTCGCTTCCGCTCCGGCTTTTCTGCCTCTGTTTGCCTCGCTCCAACCATCCAACCCTCCGTACCAACCCCCCCTGCACTGATTAAATAAAAGAACAAATGGAGGTGACTCCTAATTAGTGCACTACTTCCTTGCATTCTTGCTCCCCGTGACCAACGACCTTACGCGGATTAGTTGCAGTCGTGCGTTACGTCGACCGCTGTTCTGTGTTCAACCCCTCACCCTCCCTCTGTGAGTTATTAGTCCCTCTTACCTCCTTCTTCGCTGCTTCCTCTTCTTCTTCGTCGATCTCATTTTTAATTGAAGAAGTCACGAATTCTTAGCAACGGTCTCCCAGTTGCTACGTTTTAGGGATGAACGGTTACGTGGAAGGGTTGCAGGGGGTGGACATCATGTGCGGCAGGAGATTGTACATTTTTCAGTTGAATGATTCAGGAGACCCATAAACCGGGACCGCGCAATTAACGACGGAACTCCTGACTAGCGAGAAGGGTGACTACCCCTTCTGGGTTTACAGTTTTTAAATTGCACGCAGGTGCACCGTGATGATGGGTTTATGGGGAGGCTGATGGTCGTATCGAGGAGAGTTTAATTTACTCGATACTCCAAAAGCAATTCTACTTGTAATCGAGAAATAAAAGTGTTCGAGTACTTTTCTATTTCATTCGAATATTTCTTTTACCGGTGATACTAAGTCAAAAATGAGCGACGCTTCTCACAGTTGGTTACAAATTCCACTGTTAGATGAATTCTGTTTAATCAGACCCGTTTTCCGGCAACTCGCAAACGCGACGCAATTTAATATGTCGTTCTCGCATTCTCGGTTTCTTTTTTTTTTGCCACCAGGGGATGGTAAAGGGGGACAGTCATTTTTGCGCGCACTTTCGGAGGCCAGGCTCGACGGGACGCGAGCTCCCCGGGGCTGATACCGAAATTGCGCTCCGTTACATCGTAAATTTCGTGATAAATCCAGGTGCGCGAAATAGTCACGCGGAAATGCCCCGGTCCGGTGTTTGGACGAACGTAGAAATTGCCGCTGACGACGACAAATATTTCGCGAGCTCGCCGCTCCCCTGTAATTCGGCTTGATTTAATCGGCCCGGGCACGGGAACGATGATTTTTGGCAATATTTCGAGGATAGCGACACGTAGTTGATGGAATACAGGATGCTGGCCGGATGCGTCGTCAGTTCGGCTTCGAAGGAACTCGTTCCCGATCATTAAATGGTCCTTAATTAATATATCGCGTAGGTGTTGAAATGTACTCGCCATTATCCTGTGTAATTAACCCCGTACGATTGATCATTGTGTCGCTTACGTAACAACAAACTTTTTCTTTCTATGAATGAATGATAATGATAAACGGACACATATATACGTGAAAGATATTTTTATTTTTATAATTCCTACGATTTCAACCCCTGTGTCCTTAATCAAATTCTGAAAAACAAAAGTACCGACGACAGTAGCAGCAAAAGAAATCGAGAATGAGGGAGATCTATCAGAAGCCTTAGTGTCCGGTATTAGAACAACCCCTGGTGTTCGGGGGTGGAATTCAGCTCGTTTTCGCGAGTCATCGGTCACCGGTGTGTTTACACGAGATGATCGAATGCCGGATCGGGGGTAGCGTATAATACGAAGGAGCGATGAGGGAGGAAAAAAGAGGGGTGGGCTGAGGAGGGTTGGCTGCGAAGAGAAGGCAGGAAAAAGGGAAAAGTTCGAGTACCGAGGGACGAGGGGATGGAGGAGTATCGGACGATAGCGAGTCGAGTCACAAGGGGGGTTGAAGAGAGAAGGGCGGGGGCGCGGCTGCGTCTGAGCTGCTCGCGATCTATGGCTCTCCTTTCTAGCCCCCACCTTTTCATCCCCCTCTACGGGGGTAGCCGGTCTCCAGCTCTTGCTGGGAGTAATTTTTTGTCCGTGGCCCGCTTGTATCAAATTACGATAAATATTGCGGTGCCGACGTGCATCCCCCCGCCCACGCCGCGACCTAACGTCACGGAGGAAAGAAAATCAACGCGCACCGAAGGCGTTTCTCAACAAAATGGACGGCCAGAACCTTCGGGGATTGTTGCACTTGCGGGCACGAAGGTCCGTGGTCGTAGATGGTTCCTGAGTTTTATTCATTATCGACCTTCAACCCGCCGTGCGACAGTCATTGTCTGGTCGCTTTAGGTGGAGCAATTTGTTATTAACTGAATTTATCCCTTTGGATATTCAAACAAAAATTGAAATGAATTATAACTACAAAAATTCTAGACCCAAGCTCCCAGAAGGACACTGCTTTTAAGCTTCGCTCAGACATCCAAGGGTTAAAGATCCTTTTCCCTCTTGGCGCTACCCTGACGAACACAAATTTAATTAAAACCGTAAAACCACTACAAAACTTGCAAATGACACAGTCTTATGGATGGCACGTGGCTGGATAGGGGTTGACCATGTTGTCTCTAATTGTCTGTAGGCCCTCACTTTACGCACCCCCTATCGAGAGCGGTATTGGAGAGGAATATATTAATTATTAGGATGAGTCACACAGATAATTCCTTCAGACCGCGGATTTATTCGAAATAGTGAAGTAGTTATAGATAGATCGATTGAATTGAGAGAATGGCCGATGAATAGACTGGGCAGAAAAGTGGGAGTCAGCAATATGGGAGAAGCACAGCTCGAGTGTCTTTTTCGTGGGGTGGTTGGACCAAAGGGGTAGCGACGACCTACGCCTCCCGCCCTTTTGGCAAGCCGAAAGGGGTGTGCTCTATTCTCGCGATTCGAAACGCTGTCTTTCGGGCGGCACGCAAATGTCGGCTGATTTATGAACGCGGCGAAGAACAATACGGTCCGAAACGGTCGGACGTGATTACGCGTTGAATGGAGTGGACGTCGGTGACGTCGCAGGTTTCAATCGTTCTCCTTCCGATTGATTTCGCGTATCAGCGCCGGACAATGGACACGAAAGAGCGAGCGAAAAAAGGGAGAAAAATATGGAGAGGGAGGGAGAACAAGAGGGATTTAATAAACCCTAGCAGGGGCCGAAAATGAAAACGGAGGCGGGCGTAGCCGAGTCGGTATCGGTCCCGAAGAATAGTTGGGAAAAGAATAATGGTGGCACTCGGCGCGATGGCGAGAAGAAGGGTACCGAAAGACGCGGTAGTAAGGCGAGGAGAAGCAGAGGAGAAAGATGAGAGGAGACGACGGGTGTTAGGGGGGAGGAGCGGAAGAAGAAGAAGAAGGAATCCCGCGTGCGAAAGACTCTAGATGATTCTCTGGAAAGAAGCGTGACGAGGGTAGGTATGTGGAAGAAGCGAGTATTATGTATAACCGGGAGGAAAGTAAATATGTGCGGGACCGATGGTATATATAGCCGGGTATCCACCCTATCCAGTTGCGTGCGAAGGATAGAAAACACGAGGAGAGGGCAGGGCGCGAAGGGGGTTGTGGGCGTCGGATCCGGGGGATGGTGTGTAGCTAGTGGATGAGGTGAAACGAGACAGCCGGAGGGGAGAGAAAATGCGCGGGACAAAGAAAGAAGCGAAACAGAGGGAGAGGGAGAAAGGGAGAGAATGAAAGAGCGAGAGAGAAGTAGGGAGATAACAGAGAACAAGAACGAGCGAGCAAAAGGGGGTGGGCAGAGGGGAGAGGGAGAGAAAGAGAAAGGGAGAGAAAGAGAGGCGACTAGGGGGGCAGGTAGTGGGGGCTGACAGAGATGAATTCGTTTCATTTCACGCTGGGAAGCTCTCGCGTTCCCCGCGTCCGATGATTTACTGGGCTACAATGTGGTAACCCATGATTTATCGCTACCAACACGCCGCCTCGCCACTACGCCATACCTGGGTACCATGACTACGTATGCGTCGGGTCCGTGTGTCCAGAGAACTTTATACTCTTTCTCTGTTTTTCGCTCTGCCACTCCCCTCCTGCCCCTAGCCAGCTCGAGAGAGCCTGTCTTTCCGTCGCGAGTGGGAGGAGAGGGAAAGAGAGAGAGAGAGAGAGAGAAAGGGGGTTGAAGACTCTCATGGCCAGAGTCATGGGATATATATGCTATCCACCTACCTACATATCGCACCGAGTACCACGGTGACGTCGTCGTCGTCGTTGTCGTCTTCGTCGGGCACCTCGCGATCCCCATGATTCCACGGTCCGCCACCTTTATTTATGCGCGCGAGAAACCAACGCCGCTTCGCGCTGCTCCGCGCGCAACGCCGAGCCGAGCACAGGCTCGCTAGCGAGAGCGATCTGTCATTTTCAATGCGTGCTTATCTGTGAATTAACTATCGAAGTCACTCCCGGCACCGGGTTACCAGCGCTCGCCGATAAATTGCCAAGGACCGAGCGAGCTAATCATTAACTCGGCATTTTCGAATTGATCTATCGACCGCGCCGCGCTATTATTCCGTGCCGAACCGGTGACGCTCGCATACCCGCGCCGCCCTGCAAATTAACCCGCGTTCTTGTTTTGCTACCATGCTGCACGCCGTGTTTTTCCTACCACCACCATCCGTGCTCGCTTCCGGCTGTCTCGTGACCATGGGGTCGGCAGTTCTAACCTTTAATCCAAATGAACAAAGATTTTGGATTTTGGATTTCACAATTGTTGAGATTGTAACAATACTCGCAATATGGTAATATAATAAATATCTAATAAAATCTGAATAAATTGTGGCATATTTGTGAAGCAGCACGTTCTATAGACGGATCCTGCAGGATACTCCTAATGCGGATTAACGTATCGAACGATGTAAAAGTTTGACGACGAGGATGGTCGGGGGATGGCGTAATCTGTGGCTCGCCGGCTGATTTACCGACGGGGTAAATACAAGTCTCCCTCTCTCCGTCGCTCTGGCCTCTCGAACTTCCGTTCGACGAATTTCGATGCCAGATAAAAGAAGCGGCGGGGGAAGAAGTTTGATCGTGAATCACGTCGACGGGGGGAAGCGATTTTTGTAAAATGCTAGCGGCGAAGTATTCGCCGAGTATCGGTTCGCCGGAAACGTCCTCGCCGGATGGAGAGGAGACACTGCTGCTTCTGCTTTTGCGGGGGCGGGGGTGGTAGCAACGGCTACGGTTTAAACGGTCGAGGATTTGCCTGTTGTTTACAGGGGCCGAGCAAAGTTTACGCGGTCGAGATAAATTTCGTGGGCAAGGTGGCTGCGGCCGCTCGAAACACCGTCAGGATCAGCAAGATCCCTAATGAATCTGGCCGGAAGGACCCCCCCAAAACGGCACGAGATCCTCTCGCACTCGGAGTTCGGGTCTTCCCTCGACTTTTCAGAGGGTGTCCAACTTCGGATGGCTAAGACTTGGAGTTTCCAACGAGCCGAGGATACCTTACAAGGTATCGCTCCACCTTCCAGCGAACTTACGACCGTTTGCAATTACCTGCACTTATAATTGCGCGAAAGCTACGGATTCTCCGCGATACAACCATCGCGTTCCTCTTGCCCAAGTATTCGCCAAGTTGCTGTTATTCTTGCGAACCTTCGCAGCCGTAAATAACGTGGACAGCCGCCGCGAAGTTCTGGTGCGTAGGGACGACGTTCTCGGTGACGACCGAAAAAATTCCGATGACCCTCTGCGCCCGAGGAACGTTCTTCCCGCTTGACAATTTACTCGTTGCTACTTTCATTTGGTTTTGTTCATCGCCGATGACACTGTAAAATATCATTGTTCTTTGGAGGGTCTTCGTGGAAATCTCAGCGTATGTAATTTTATTATTCTTTACGTTGCCTTCCTTCAACGTTCGATGTCTTCGCGCGAAGTTTAAAGCTTCCGGTAATCGCGCGATAATAACGGGCCAGCTCCGGAGGAACTTTTGCCGCATTTTGTCGCGCGGCAGTCCGGCAGTTATAGTTCCATATGCTCGTTGACCAGGTCCATTTCGGCCCCTGATGCTCGCGATACGGTCGCGTTACGGTTCACCGAGCGATTTGACGCGGAGTGCCGTAGTCTTCGTGGTCCGGCCGCGGATGGCACCGCAGACGGACGTTAATATGCACGCGGCATCGCGGCTGTTAATCTTGTCCTTGGTCAGGGACGTTCTCAAGTAGCCACTGTGGCTACTCGTTAACAAAAGAACCATCAAGAATCGGTCGTCGATCGAGCAACTTCCAGGAATCCGACTCGACATTAGAATCCGACATTAGATCATGGTAATTAATGGTATTTATTTACTTATCTTGAAATATGTTGACAAGGTCATCATTCTGAACAACTTTTTCTTATACAAGTTACCGCCGCTCGATTTTAGTTTTCGAGATATTCGCAAAAAACTATTGCTAATATTGTATTCAATTTTTCGTATTTCTGCACGCACAATTTTCTTTTTTGTGTATATGTTGTATATTGTGTACCTGTGTTATTCATTTTGTGTTTGGTTAGAAACGCTGTTAAGCAATCGTCTGTGCTAATATATGAAAATCCAAGAAAGCGAAAATTCAATATAGTATTGGCAATAGTTTTTTGCAAATATCTCGAAAACTAAAATCGAGCGGCGGTAACATGTATAGGGAAACGTTGTTCAGAATGATGACCTTGACAACATATTTCAAAGTAAATTTTGGAGAAAAACAATTTTGGAGAGCTGTGTCTTGTCAAAAATGTATTTTCGAAATTGTCTTTAGAATATCAACCTCGAAAGAAAATTGATCGATCTCTTTCGATGATCGTTAGGAGATTGCTAGTAGAAGAATATTGCTGGAGAGACCAAGACGAATAGATTTGGTCGAAATGCAGTGTAGACTGGCTACCGAAAGAACCACGCTTCATTTGACGCGCCTGCGACTGCAGGGGCGCGTCGCGGGAGATCATCAGACAGAATATCGTCCGCTTGTTGCTCGCGGAAGTCGGTTGGTTTTTCGCCGGCGGTTTAATTAATCGGCGGCAGAGGGCATTCCGCGCCGCGATATCTCAAACGCGGAAGCGTTATATTCCGTTGCGTAACTGCGTAACGCGATATATTTCAGCAAATAACGAGCGTGCCTCTCCGCGTTGTTCGCGTGCAACGCGGTGTTCCCCTGCGCTATAGCGAAGCTCGCGCTCTCGCCCTTTATGATTTGTGGGTCCGTGCAAGTTCTAGGCATCCATCACATTTAGCGGTCGTGAAACGAGAGTCGAGTTGTAAAACACCGCCGGCCAAATGAGGATATACGTGGCGGAAGGAGTGTCCCGGGATCGTCCCGTTGCCCGAGAGCCCGTTGGGGGTAAGTTTTCGCGTCCGGGGGTGGAAAACCGTCGCCTGGGGGGTTGGAACAGAGAGAGAGAGAAAGGTAACACGCGTGTGTGCCTCCCTAGGAACCTCTCCCAAACCCTTCGGGTTTTATAGGGCCGTTAAGTTAGCCCGACGATTTTCCAAACTCGTGTGATTGTCTTGTCGCGGCAAGCCGGCTATTAAATGCCACGGAAAATAAATATGCCACGGTCTCGCGCATGGCTTTTATACGGCCGCGCAACCCCTGCCCCGGTTAGTCGAATACGCTCAACTTCGCGGTCGTGTTTTATCGGTTTCCTGATTTTTACGCTCGTTCCGCCACGCGGAAACGCCGTATCGTTTTTAAATTATTCGATTTTTCCGTGATTTCCTCCGGACCAGCCTCGAGCGACCGATTCCGGACGAACTTTTCCGTTCATTGTTACAGATGGACCCGATGCTCGTGATTTTTAGAGATTCAGTGCTCAAAAAGTTTAATATATTACGCAAGAAAGTTGTGATACGACAACAGCGCGAAGATAACACGCCTCGTTGAGAGGACCTGCTAACACCGTCGTCAGCACCCTTTCTCGGAATTGTGAACAGAAATTTACGGTTCTTTAAGCAACAACCCCTGACAAATATGGTGGCCAAGTCGAAGGGTGCCTGCACGCTTCCTCTCCGCAGGATTAGCTTGATTACGCGTACAGGCGTCGCGAGGGGAATAATTGCTGTCGCGTATTCTTTACGGGCTGTTGAACACTCCGGCGAGGGTCCCCATCCAAGACGGTTGCTTTTCCCCGAACGGCTCTCGAAGATTTACGTTAGAGGATTGCTTAGGCTAACCAGACAGACGAGCGATCGACGCGGAAGTACCGCATCGCCGGGACGTGTCGCGAATTCGCGCGTCCCGTCGGCCAACTATACGATACCAACTCCGATCAGGTGAAAGTGCTGACGCTTCACGAATGAAGACGGGAAGATAAGATCCGGGAACGCCGGCGAACAAATTAACCGTGTTTCCGCGAGATAGCATCGCTGAACTGATCACCGATACTCTCGCGTCGATAAGCTGAGAACGCGCCCGGACGATTGCTCGCCTGCGATTTTGAAATGCTCATTACCTCGACGTGTCGCAGCGGGCTCATAAATCGATTCCATGCTACCTATATGATCACTGTTAAGTTCTCACCATCTGCTACGATATAAAGATATTCGGTGAGTAATTTGTATTTCATTCGGAGCAGTTGTAAACGGTTGTAAATAATTATTATTATTTATTATAGACGAGCGGAAGCCCAAGTATTTACAAAGAAAGACTACTTATCTAATAAGATGAAGGTAGAAGAAGGAACATGATGAGAGTACAATCATACTGGTATTATCATATAATCATGTGCAGTTGCATTTGAAAATTTTGCAAAGATTCGATGAAAAAATCAATACCGTTATAAATAGTGCATGATTGTTGCAATAATTCATTGGATTAATTAATCCATAAGTAGATTTTGCTTTAAGTGTTTGAATATCCGGTCTTGTTCTCAGTTCACGTTCCGGTACGTAAAAATTGATTTGCGCAAGTAGAGAAGAACAATCAATATGATTATTAATTAAATTAAAAATAAAGCTCGATTATCCAACTTTATTGCTCGACAACCTCGGTTTCTGTGAAAGCGGAAAAAGCGGAATAGGATGAATTGTAGGAACGTTTATACATGGTGAACCACGAATCCTGATCAGTAATCTCTATCGATCACGATTCGTCGATCAGGCTGTATTATGCGTATCGCTTCAAGGTGTTTCCTATATGACCGTTGTAATTTATATTTATCGAACGGTCATCGTTGACCTAGTACCTTGCTCGATCTTACAAGTTGATTTGTACCTTGGAATATATAACAGCGGTGCGACGATAAAAAATAAACGAGGTGGAAAGATAATGTAGAGAATGTACAAAATGGCTTTGATAATTATCTTTATAAAGACTTGATATAATAATAATAAATTATTTAAATAAAAATAAATTTTTAAAAATACCACGTTTTTAAAAACGGACTAAAAAGTATAAAATAATTTTTCCTGGTGCCATACAGATTCCTAACCTCGTACAGATAGTCATGAAAATTTGTGATTGTGAATTTTGAATAGCTGTGAAAATACTTGTGAGATTTAAAACGAAAAACGTGGGGCGCATGCGATAGA
>CM052340.1:11754245-11774233 GCA_028455595.1 Lasioglossum vierecki | reverse complement strand
AAGAAGCGGAACTCTCGGGGCAGAGTATCCTCTCGAGTAGAAAGGTGGTTATATAGGGAGCAGGTTCTCACGCGAGGCGAAAGAGACAACCGGGGAGGGGAAGATGGCGGCCGCCAAAGTCGCGAACCGGTTGGTCTGTCTCTCTAGATTCTCCTAAGCTCGTGCGGCGCGGCGTTCCAGCGGCCCGGCTAACTTCGATCGGCTAGTTACGGTACCGTGTTTCACTGACCGCGGTCGCCGTTCCACAATCCTCCGGGTTCCAACCCGGAGCTCGTCAACCGGCGAAAAAGAACTCGCTAATTCCGCCAGGAATTTTGTTTACCGACGGCCCCGGAATCCTCCGTCTACGTTGCTTCGTTGCTGTTCAGTATAAAGTCAAGAATTTCAAGCTTTGGAAACTGAACTTATTTCTGTTACAATCTGATATGCACGCACTATCGTTTTTTGATGGCAGTGTATCTATATTAATATTAGATAGAATCAAGTACTTCATATTTTTTTTCAAGTACTCTATATTAATTGTAATTGATTTCCAATCTTATCGGACGCGGAGAAATTGATAAGCGAATGTTTCACGAATAATAGAATTGCTTCTCTATAAATGCGAAGAAAGGAAGACACTTTTTAGCAGCGTCTATCAGTAATCGACGTTCTTATAGAAGACCGTTCCCGGTTCGGAGCTGCGATGAATGATAAGCCGAGAACAAAGCGTAGAGAAACATCCAATTGCTTCATAGAATGTCTACGGCGTGTTTACACCGAGCCAGATGATCGGCGATTACAGTAATCGAGTGAAATGCGTTTGCCAATGAGCCAGCGAGAGGATCGGACAACGCGAAAACGTTCCAACTAAGAGGAAACTGGATTTCGATCCGTCGCGAGGTAAACTCGGACGGCGTTTCGGTTTTACGCGAATCTCGTGGGGATAGAGGGGGTGTAGTTGGTCCAGTACCGGGAGGATTCTTAATCCCAGAAATACCCTGGAAGTTTGCAGCCGCCGGTAACCAAAGCCGGCCGCAAAAGCTCGTCGCAAGAACGAAAGCGCGGGAGTAGGCGAACGAGCGTCGGGTTGGAAGAGCTGGAAGAGGACGCATACAAAGAGAGAAAGAGAGAGAGAGAGGAGAGAGATCAACGTGTAAGCTCCTCAGGGTACTTACAGCGTTGCAGTAGTGGTCCCATTGTGCCGCAACGACACAAGTCCCCTCTCTGCCTTCCGGCGAACTTCTCCCGCGCCGTTCCACGGTCGCAGTTCTCGAAGAGCTGACACACTGCCGAGCAGACCAGAGCAGCGAGAGAGAGAGCGAGTGAGCACACTTACACAGCGGCGCACAGAGCCGAAGAACGGCCAGGCGAAGGCATCAGGAAACACCGTGGCCCAGGGAACCACGATCCTGATCCAGTCGGAACAGATTTCGCCGCGGAACAATCCGATAACGCATCGAGAGACGGTGCCCGATAAACCGAAGCGAGGATAGGCCGCGGACACATTCGCCGTCTATGGTGATCGAGGGAGCCGTGGCCGAGAGCCTTGCAGAGCGGCCATAATGCACTGCGGCGGCACAGAAAGGAATAGGTCAGCACGAGGCTTCAACCGGTGACCACTCCCCCTTGGTACCCCGCGCTCATCCACCGAGCGATCACGCTCACTTTACACCTACACCCGGCTCGATGCCTATCCCCACCTATAACCCAACCGCTTCGTTTCACCTGCAGCAGAGTCGCCCCTTTTTTCCACCTAGAGCTCCGCCGACTCATGCCGATTCTGCCCTCTGGCCATTTTACCCTTCCTCGGATTTCTCGTCGTCTAGGTCAGCGCGCTTCACCCTTCCTCGATTGTCCCTTTCGAACCATTTCTGTACATTTTTATGTCTTTTCTCGAACATTCTGTTCAGCAATTTTTTAAATCTATTTTTCAAGATACAGTATTTTATTCGTACAAGTCCCCAGCACGGGCCTGCCGAGGAACATTTATGCGCCAGGGACAGTATTCTTTGACTTTTGCCGAACGGCCTTGGTCGCCGACAAATACAAACAACTTTATTTTTTTATGGGACTTCGATGACCATATCTGTGGCATTTTTTTCATAAAAATCATATCAGATATGATATAATTCCGATGATATTTACTTGTGTAATAGACAATTAAAGTTTCAGTCGCAAGGAAGGATAGTATAT
Organism: Lasioglossum vierecki; assembly: GCA_028455595.1. Taxonomy (NCBI): domain Eukaryota; kingdom Metazoa; phylum Arthropoda; class Insecta; order Hymenoptera; family Halictidae; genus Lasioglossum; species Lasioglossum vierecki. The sequence goes on along the minus strand of CM052340.1, from coordinate 11,772,058 downwards.
GTCCTTCCTCGCGCCCGAAACTTTAACTGTTTATTACACAAGTAAATATTATCGGAATTATATCATATTTGGTATGATTTTTATCAGTAAAATGTTAAAAATATGGTCATCGAAGTCTCGTAAAAAAATAATGAAAAACAAGGATCTCTCAAGAGGATATGCCCCGCAGTAGTGGGGATAGATCTGGGACATTTACAGGTCAGATTTTTGGGACAATTATGGATAAAATACTGTATAGACTGTAGCCTTGAGCTGGCCACCTTGCTCTCTCCAGCTATAGTACACCTTGCTGTAGCATTCACCTTCGTAAAACTTGTCGACTTTCCTGTCTCGTTATCCCGTCATCCTCGACGATTTTATCAACATCAAACTTGAAGCAACAAACTCCGCAAAAACCCCACACAAATCCACGAATTTCCACACGAATTCCACGTCGATAACGAAACCGGCAACGCGCGGCTGAAAAGACAAAGTCGCCGGCACCGAACATTCTCATCGATTAGCGAAGCAAAGAGAGCTGTCCGCGTTGCTCCACAGAGCCGCATAGCTCAGGGGTAACAGCACGTTGCTCGCCGTGAAAAAGAAAAAGAAAGCAGCAGAAAAACCTCGGTGCAAGTAGGCGGCTGCGACTTGCGACATACGCGAGCGCATTTCAGAAATGCAAAACGCACATGGACGACGACAACAACGAGGATAGTGTGCGCCGTCGATGTAGTTCCTCGTGGTTGTACACATCGAGCCGAGCGACGTCCATCGATTAAGAAACCGAGAGAGCTACATATTCAATTTTCGATCCGAATTCAAGGTTACGATAACGAGCTCGTTCCGCGACAGCGAAATTACGCTCGCCGTGGGGTTTCCACAGTTCGCCGTTCGCCTTTCGAACAGGCCGACGGAAATGAAGCGATCACGAAGGATTGTCTTCTGGGCCTGCAGATAACAGAGCTCGGTTGTCTCTTTCTCTCGGCACCGGCATTCCGACGCGTTGAGCACGGCCACCGACGCCGCTGGGGGGACACGGATCGATAAAATCTCGAGGAATTTACGGTAAATCGTGCTTAACAACGGGAACACTTTATAAGAACGAGGTGTGTATGCAACCGGAGAGTGCCGTTACACGTTTTGATTCAACGCGTACACCGGCTGTTGCGCTAACCCGGGGTATATCAGTATTCCCTCGATATTCGCGGGTTACACGCACCCAGAAAACGGTCTATCGCGATCGTTTTGTCGTATAATCCTACGATAAATCACTTTCTGCCGAGCAAGTGTAGAGGGAGCAGAGAGATCCTAGATGAAAGGTGTCTTTCACGTGGTTGGTGGAGATGGTGAGCTGTAATCCGAGGGTTGAAATCCTCCACAGAACTATCCTTAACGCTCGTTATCCTAAATTGCACTCTTTCTACCTAACTACTTTCACCTGGTTGCACGGGTGAAAGAGTTTAGTTGCATTATCTGTCTCTGAACCGCTGTACACCGAGCTTAATGGACTCGCATGACGCTGGTAGATTTGTACTGGCTCTGCGCTGTGTGTAGAATATTATTTTTAAGACTGCCTCAAAACAATTTCATATATTCTATGTATCTCGATGGACACTTCATTGTTATTGATTTTACAAGGATCTGAAGTAGGAAAAGATTTTGTAAATGGCATTATCTGTATCTGAACCGCTGTACACCGAGCTTAATGGACTCGCATGACGCTGGTAGATTTGTACTGGCTCTGCGCTGTGCGTAGAATATTATTTTTAACACTGCCTCAAAACAATTTTATATATTCTATGAATCTCGATGGACATTGTTATTGATTTCACAAGGACCTGAGGAAGGAAAAGATTTTGTAAATAAACAGTAGTAGAGGTTGGAGCCAATTCGTCTTGTTTACAATTCGGAGTTGGTCGCGTAACAAGTGAATCCGCGTGGATGTTCGCTCGCGATCTCGTTGTTGTCGCGAGTGAGTAATTCCCGGGCACACTCAGTATGCACGTATATATGCCCCTTACAATAATTACTCCGCTACCCGGTTACGTGGAGCCGCGCTCGGGACCATGATAAAACGAGAAACTGGTTCGAGGTCCACGCATGCGATAGAGCCGTTAACGATAAATCGAAATGCGCGGAGCCGGACGGTGGAAGACGAGAACGTGGTTCGGTACCTACGGGCTACACCTACACGCTCTTCTGAACGGGTCTCTGATTCGGTTCGTCTGTGTATAGGTATCCCCTCGTACGTGCATCATCCTCGTACGTGTACACATGTACGTCCATCGTGGTGTATGTGTTCGCATATCGATATCTTTCCCTCTCGGGGGAGCAGCAGGGATCTTCTCTCGGTTCGGGCCGCGTCACTCGGATTCACGTATATCCCCCTTCGTTCTCCATCCCCCACCCTCCACTTGTGCGTTTCACTCTCCCTCGAACCACCTTAATTAAGCGTTTAAGAGATGAAACTGGTTCCCGATGCTCTTCCTCCTCGTTGTTCTTTCGCCGGCGCGGCGCGCATATGCTTACGGCTCCGCACAGCTGTTGCGCTCAGCAAACCGAGAGTTAAGTTGTCGGACTTTTGAGCACCGACGACCCGGCATTTCGATTGTCCTCGAAATTAATTAAACGCTACCACCGCGGCTTCTCGATCCCTGTCCCTTTGCCTCGTCTAGCCCGCCGACAATGGGACCCCGTGACGGCAGGAAGCGCGACCCTTCGAAAACTTGAAGTCTGCTCATCAACGACTTGTCGATCCGCTCCGAGAGGCTCCGTCGCGTCGCAGAAACGCATCCCAGTTAAACATTACTGTTAAACGTACTTGAAATTACAGCTACACCCGGTTACACGCGTTCATTTTTGTCAGACGCGATGCTGCCAATTAATTCGATAAACCAATGGCCCGATTTCTTTCTTCCAGGCGTTGCGATAATTGCAAGTAATGAACAGAGCCGACGCTGTAATTGCTAAAGTCAGTCAACTGCCTTAATAACTCGACTAATTGACGCGTATCTGTCGCGCTATTCTTTGTACGTCGAAGATACGAATGTGGAATAATTTTGTATAGAAACGTACGTAAAATGCAATTATTAGCGACAATTATTTAAACGATTTACGTGTTACACTATTTACCAGGAATTAATGGTGAATATATTAAAACTAGGGAAAGAATCATGTTTATCAATGAAGTGCTGGTGGTACTATCGATAGATTCAACTCTTCTTAGTAACTTTTAAGCGTGAAAATTTATGTTGATATTTTACGAAGTTGTCGATGAACCAGAGGACTAGCAACCGGTGTCCCGCATCAGTGGACTGATCAGTATCGTCGGATTTTTTTTTCGCGAGCTAATTTTCTCAACGTTTGAATGGTCTATTAAGAGGGGCCGTATATGCGCAATATAATACACGGAATGGGAATACCATAATTAGAACCGGGTTAAGCGAATGCTAACCGCTATCCTCCTTATCGGAGGCTCCCTCATCGGATAAGCTGTTCCAGGGGATTCCCATAAACAGTAGCACCTGCCAAGGCACATAGGAAACGTTACGGTGTGCGGCGGCGTGCATGTGACCGAGAACGCAACCTGAACGCGGTAAACACTAGTTTATTTCTTATAAGCTAATTCCGTCACTTCTTCGACGATCGTTCCCCGTCCTTTTTTCCCGTTATCACTCTCTGTAATGGGGGCCGCATAATTTACCCGGTCTCCTAATGGAGAAAAATGATCCCGCGAGCCACAAGTCCCTGAGCCAGTCCGCGGAGCCGGTACAAGATCGTGTGGTTTAACGATCATTATCGGGTTTTATGACTCAATGAACGTCGAATATGAAGTGGTCGTTCGAAACCGGCCATTAATTGCTCGTTAAGGAAATATCGGACACCGGGAAAGGGATGGAAATCTCGTACACCGACGATCGTTGCGCGATCAGCGTGCAAATTGCCCCCGAATCTCCTTCCCCCGTATCTTATTTCAATCACAACTCCGACAAACATAGTTGATTTCACGAAGACAGTATCAATTTTAGTGTAGTACCCTGGTAATAAAAAAATACCTATGCGTGTGTTATGCAAGAAATTAGAAATCCAAAGCTACCACAGCAATCGAGAATTTTTAATTTGCTAAACAACACCCTGAAATTTAATGTTTCTTAACAGCAAGACAGTCGGAGTTATTAATTTAGCGAGTTAATAATTTCGAGTCTATGGAAAGAAAGTTGGTCGGATCCTGCGAACTGTAAATGATCACCGACGCGATCCAGCATTAATTAGTCGTGTTCGGTTGAAATTTGAAATCGCGAGCGCAGCTAGAATATCACTTTACGGGAACTTTTATTAACCACCGGCGCTGTGTCGCTCGAATGATTGACCGTCCGGCTCAAATTTCAAGATTCTCCAGTGACCAAGTGCTTCCCTCTCGCAAAACGTACTTTATCCAAGCTTCAATCTCGGAACACTCGAGTTTCTCGAGTTGCCCCGCAACAGTATCGCGCGCGGATGAATAAGTACTCGGTTAAAATATCAATCTTATCGAGCTACTTGAATACTTCGAGTGCTGGGATACTTCGGACAGATCCGATCGAATAAATCTTCCTTGAACTTTCCAGCCTGATGGTCCGTCAACCGGCACAACAGTATGTTCTCGTTACATATCATCAACTCCGGTCCACAAGGTAACGAGCGACGAGGGGTGGGTCTAACTTTCATTTCTTCGTTATGAATTCATATCTATACATTCAATTATGACACCATCGCTGTCTGTCCTTTTTGTTTTGGAACATTCCGAGACATTAAACTCTCCACAGGCTATGTAAAATATAATTATTTGCGGAGGGAATAAACGTTAACTAGATTGCAGCTGCCCGCGGAGAAACAAGTCGCGGGTGCGATAAATATTCCAGTTAATACAAATTAAATTAAAACGAAATTGGCCGAGCATCCGCTATCAAAGAGACAAGTGGAGCCCGGAGTAGACTGTTTATCGAGCATCTTAGCTCGAGCTCGGTGGAATAATTATTCGCGACAGAGAGTAGGGGAGAAAGAGCGAGAAAGAGAGGTGGAATCGTGGCGTACAGGTGTTTCGGTGGTCTCATGTTAATCAGACGAGTGTCCCATCGTCCTGCGCAACGAAAGCCGTATGCAAAACACAATATTTTGCATGGTAGCACGGTTCCACGCAACGCGGGTCACCGATAAGACCTTTCTGCACGGGCCACGTGCTCGTGCGCCACTTGCTCCCTGCGTGGACGCTATCAATGGAACAATTCTAATTAGAGGCAGCGTTCCGTTGCGCAATTCGACTTTCAAAACGAACGCGAAGCGCCGCACGGCTCCCGGTCTTCTCTGGCCAGCAGAAGTTTCCCTAATCGACGAGGATCCCTCGGCGGCCGCTAACGAACCGCTAATTATTAATGCCCAACAAATTGTTTTGTCTACATCTCGGTAATTTATCGCGTATCCGCGCTGAGCGATGCGCGCTTTAATTGCTCGCGTTAATCGCTCGCGATCCTATCTGTACGGTTCTACGGCGCGCGTTCTCTGTTGATATTTTGGACTGGCACGCTCGCTATTATCTCTCTTCCTCTGTAATTCCCTCTCTCTCTCTCTTTTGCTCTCGTGCTAGCGATTTTTTTTTGTATATAGATATATGTATATGTATATATTGTATATGTGAAAAAGATACATTACTTTTCGTAACGGCGCGCAATTAATCGGACACGCTCTGTTTCCCGCGGTATCAATTAATGCGAACACTACGATAGCCGGCCGAATCGACGGAACAGATGTTTAGCGTTGTGTAAGCTAGTCGTTGCTATGTTCGCGAGTTTGTTGCGAATCGTATCGCGGATTCGATGCGATACCAATTTTTTCCCGCACCGTCCAAAGGTTTTCTTTTTTCCTGCAGAATTCTCTTGTGGCATTGTTGACGATCACATTGTACCGTGGGCTCTTTTGTTTCTTAAATTGTAAATTGTACCTACACGCTGACGTAATTTGTTATCCCCTTATTCAATCTGAACATCCACCCACTCGTCGCTGCCATCAATCACAGTCGAGCGAAGAACGATTTTTCAGTCGCCGGCAGATAAGCCGGCGAAGAATACAACCGACGGTAACTAACGCAATTAAGCGCACCTAGGAGATAATACTGTTTCTAGAGTCCGCGGGGATTGCGTGCAAGAACACCAAGACGTGCACGTAATTAATATTTCTTTTTCTATTTCCAGCATCGAAAAACTTATCTGCCGCTCACCGGTTACAAGAAGCCACTCGGAAATTTATTATGAGAGCCAGATTAGTGATTTATTAAACTCGAGATCGATTCCTCTTGCCGGCTTCGTTGTTGTCGTTGAATTTATTTGCTGCGCGAACAATTTGTGTTTCTTTCCTTTTTATGGTGAGCAGTGTTCTAATTGTACAATTCCAAAGAATACACCATTAGCTTCGTATAACAAAATTCCTTTTAAAAGTTGAAGTAAATTTGCTAGAAATTTATCACATGTACAATAATTTTCAAACAAAATCGAACCTTGGAAACGTCCTCGGACAAGTAGCTTAACGTGTCCCCTGCACCTGCTATATTCCGGTCGGCAATCAGAGATCTACTTTTCGCGAGAGTGAAAAAAAAAGATGGTGGACGCGAGGAGGCGCGACGGAGGACGCGCGGCTTGTAGCGTCGCGGCTAGAGTCATATACGTGGCTCCGGAGCGGAGCTATTAAGAATCTTCGTGTAGCTAAGAATCGTCGGCGACACCTTGAGTATATTCCGCGGTGTACGATGTAATCTCTGTGTGCCATCGCGACAACCCCGGGGCTTAAACTAGGCACCGTGTAGCCCGATGTCCGGTGCCTCGTACGGTGTTCCCTCCTCCGGTGTTTCTTCGTCTCGTTCTCGTTCGTTTCGCCACGCTGGCGAAGGTAGTGACATCATCAGCCACCTATGTCCAGCTCGCGCCCCATCCGGCAGTCCGGGCACGTACGGTTTCGGACAAAACGAGCATTCAAACAAAAATATTGTCCGTCCGTCCCCGGGTTGAACTTATAAATCAAACGACGGACCAACAACGGAATCGCCGGTTCTTCGTTGTTGACCGTCCATTATCGTCCTGGGCCGTGTTCTTCTGGTCTCCACCCGAGGAGGACTTTTCATATCCTCCCTCTCTCTCTTTCTCTCCCTCCACAAGTTTAACGTTGAATTTATAAATAATGCTCTTAACGAACGAGGGCCCCGGGACCGTTGTCATAATTCAACTTACAAATGAGAGTGGTTTCTTCGTGTCTTATCCGTTCCGAGTCGAATTCATTAATCGATCACGGCTAAGCGATATCTACTTGCACGCGGCTCTCTTTCTCCCTTCGCTTCCTCTCGTTTTCCAAACGCGACCCTCCCCGTATACACCCCCTCATCCTCTGCATATCGCTGTACCCCATTCTCGAACTCGTCCTCGTCCGGTATCGGTCTTTGCTCCGTCTCGTTTTGCTCTTGGTGTCGTCGTTTTCTTCCCGTCCGTTTCGCGTCCGTAAATCATCGACGCGAGACGTACACTTAATCGTTTTAGCGTAAACGTCGCCCGGTTTCCGATCCGACCGGACCCCACTACCACTGTGATTTACGAGTTATCTCGAAACTGGACGCTAAGCTTTTCCGAATAATCCCCGGCGCTGCACACGGTAATCCCTTTCGTTCGATGTCCGTCAAATCCCAGACGCCGGATCACGCTCGCGAATGGGGTGAGTGCCTTGATTCCCTCCGAGGGAAGGGGTTGTAGAATGGCGCCTCTACTATTCCAAACAACGAGAACTCTTTCTTCCCCAAATTTATCTTTTGCGAGAGAATTCATTGTAAAACTTCTTCTTTTTGTGCATTAACCAATGTTTCGAAGAAAAAGAATTTATACAAATTTATCCCTTACGAGAGAATTCATTGTAAAACTTCCTCTTTTCGTGCATTAACCAATGTTTCCAAGAAAAAGGATTTTTGTCCAGATTTACAGAACGGAGGATGCTGAGGTCTCGCCATCGGTCGCGACTTCCGAAATCGTGATCGCGAGGGCACCGCGACTGTCCTGGGAACAAGGTTGTCCGTGGACAAGCACGCTTCTGGAAACATCGGAGCAGTGACCTTCGCCAGAAGAAAGGGCGAATTGTTGTACCGTTACGGCCGGTAAGTGGCTAGCTCATTTTGACGGTTTTTTTCTTCCGCGGCTGTTTCGTCTCTTTACGACTGCTCGAATTTATGGGAACGGTCGTGGTTAAGGTCGTTTCCGTGCATTAGCTCGCCAGGTAGGACAAGAGAGCAAAGCAGAGCGAGAAACGGCGGAGAAAGAGCAGGGTGTACAGGTGACGCAATTGTGGCTGACCTTGCTCCAAAAACATTTTCACACCCTCGTAGTAGCTACCCCCCAAGCGGACGGTACCCTTGGTACTCCCTCCCTAACTTCAGCACAGTTGTGCGTCGTCCTCTGTCCCGCGCGCCTCTCCGGGCCACAAAGGAATCCATTGTACTTTCAAACGAACCGATTTGAATATTTTTTTCCTTCTCCGCTGTCTCTCTCTCTCTCTCTCTCTCTCTCTCTCTTTCTCGCCGCTATGGCTAAGGTCACTCGTAGGCGACACGGTTTTCGGTTGATCCGTGAAGAATGCGGGGAGCCGCCGCGCGATTTCAAGGTGGAGGCGAGAGGAATGTTCGGGAGGCCCGGCCGAGGAATCGCTGTTGCTGAAACTCCCGGCCGAAGCCCGTGTTTACTCGCCGGTTGCAGTTTTTGAGCACGCCGATTTATGTCCCCTAATTCGGGATTTATTCGAACCGAGCGGGGCCTGCCGCGGCCGCGCGAATTTGCGAGACGGCCGATCGCAGAAACGCGAAGGCGTTTCAATTATTAACCGGACCCCGCGCACTGTAAATCGCCGTCCCGCGAAGATGGATACTTTCAACACCGGAAGGAATAATTCCCACCTAATTGCGGCCGGCTCGCGCCCACAGCGGAACACGATTGTCCAATGTTTCAGCGATTTTCGGAACCGGACGCCACCCTTACCGATCGTAACTTGCTCCAACAGACTGTCAACACTATTTCCGCCGCAATTTTATGCGCATCCGTTTCGACTTTACGCTTCTTCGATTTTCTAGACATTTCCGAGTTTCACGTGTCAGTTTTCATATGAAACACCTACAACTGCTTGTTCCTCGTGCAACTTAGGATCCCTTAATGGCACGCGGAGTAGATCCGATTCGCCACGAGCCGCTGAAAAATATCGTAGATACCGGCCGAGGAGTTGAGAACTGCTTTGGAAATTAATAGGCCGGCCATTAATCCGAAATATCTGGCTTCTCCCTCTATCGCGGGCGGCCGCTCTCTCGTGTGATACATTCGCAGTTTAACCACCCGATCATTAATTTACTTACTTTATGTAACCGGGCTGGCGAGCACCGACGAGCATATATTTCTTGCCTGAAATTATATCAACCGGTAAAGAGCCTGGAGACTGCTTGTCAACCGAGCTATGCGGTCGGGCCCGCGCGTTGCGTTTATCGGCGCCGCAAACAAAATATTCAAAAGTATATTTAGCCGGGCGCAATAAAATTGAAATATCGCCCAGCGCTACGGAAGAACATGGTGCGGGTGCTACCGTTGCCGCGATTTCCTGGCTCGGTCTCGAAGTCGAGGAGGCGGGTTACACTTCTTCGAGGCTGTGCCAGCCACGTGCTGCGATCCGACGGCAGCCATAACTGCCGAGAGAGCATGGGACGCGTCGTTGCAACGTGAGAATTTCAGCTGCGCGTCGACACTATGTAACATTTCGGAGATAAACGTACACGACAAACAATTCACGATGTATGGAGCCCTAAATTTTCCCGGTCCGCAATCCCTATCTGGTCCTGAACCTCAGAATTTTAAGCCGGGGACTCGGACGCCGATGTCTATCCTTTTGTTTTGAAGAAAACGAGCAGCTACGAGGCGTGGCTGAATTATTTACGGGAATCATTAAGATTGGTGATTTATGGAGCCTCGAAATTGTCCATTTCAAAATTTCTATCTGCCAAAGAATCTTAGAATTATCAGCCACAAGCTTGCCGAGTGATGTCTCTTTCAGCGTTTCTTTCCGAATGGTCTGAGAATATCATATTCCACGAAGAGGTTTAATGAAACTATATGAATAATTGAGACAACTAATCCGCGATATATCAAGCTTTATCTTGATCTCTATCTGGCCGAACATCTCAGAATTTTATATCTCTGTTTCAGCGATGTTCAGGAGTAATTAAAGAACATTCAGTCTTTGTCGGTACAAGAATCTTGGAGTTTTTTTCAGCCACATCCTTATCCACAGATGCTTCTTGAGGTTGCAACCCTTTCCTGAAGAAAGGTTGGGGACCGAGCATATTCGACAAAGCAATAGATGTTTAATGAAGACGCATCGTCCCGCGGTAGTAAAAAAGAAGAGTAACGGGGTGTGTTTGAATTATTTACAGGAATAATTAAGAGCACGTGCAAGTACCGAGCGCACGGTCCGCTCCGCGTGATATACAGTGGCCCGGTTTGAGTTATCGAATTCAATAGGAATACGCGAATACCTCGCGGCCGACTGGAAGATCGGACGAATTTATGCGAGCAACGCGGGGCCGCGCAACCCCCCCCGACCACCATTTAAAAATACTATCTGCCCGGCCATTTATCAGGCTTAACTGTGTCTTGAAACCGTTACTTTTTATTGAATAACGTATAACACCTGTGAAAACACTTGATTCACCGTTCGCCGATATACATCGCGGTTCCGCGGTGTTAAATTCGGGGGTGGATACGCGAACATCCGGGGTTGGAAAATATAATACCAATTGCGGCAAAAAATCCCGAGAAGAGCGCTCGGTTCACGAATTAACGGATGCTTCGATAAACGACACACGCGATTTGCATTTTTGCGATTGCATTGTGCAGGGGTTGTGCAAGCGATCGAATTTTTGTATTTAATTTTACAATCAATATACCGAAGACTGGTTTAGAGGTGAAACTGAAGATGCAACTTTAGGATACAGGTTAGAGGATACGGTTCCAGAAAACTCGGATAGGTTATCGTTGGAACCTTTGCACTCCGGAACAATGGAACACGGGTTCAAGGGGTTTGATCAGCGGCCGAGGGTGCAAGTCTTCGGTAACAGGACGCTGGTTCTCTGATAAAGCGCTCGCAATCTCCAACCGGAGTTGATCCAAGAGGTCGCGGGACCCTTCATCATCCAGGGTTTGTTAAGTTTCGGGCATCACTTATCTCGCGTTGCCCGCGGCTACTCAGTTTTAGGGGTTGCGACGGCCGAAATGGAAAATGAGAGGAAAAGGACCTCGCAATGCGTACAAGTTTGCGTGTCCCAGACGTACTGGGAATGATCGAGTATTCCCGGGAGATATTCGCTGGCTGATTGGGGTTGTACTTTTATGTTCTCCAACTTTAATTCGAAAGACTGCTGCCAATGTTGACCGGATAGGTCCAAGTGACAATGAGAAACGGAAAATTGCATGGTTTTTGCGCATCTTTCTCATCGAACAAGAATTTCGTCCAGCAGTGTTGGAACCTCTGCGTGCCGTTTAAATGGGGTGGTAAAGGGAGTTAGAGGGTAAATCTTTGAATATTATTGGCGCGTTGGTGCGATCATTCTTGACAATAATTAAGCTATTTTGCAAATTTACGATTTGGATCATTTTCAAGAAACTTATTTCATTGTGATTGCGTCTGTAAGAATTCGTTTCTTAATTAGTACATGGTTTTCTTTTCTTTCGATCTGAGTTGGAGGGTGTTGTACACGAAGGTGTAGAGAGACAAACAGAGGGCAAGAGGCATCGGGTGACGTCGCGACGCCTGGCTGATTGAGGCTGTACTTTTATGTTTCCCAACTTTAATTCGAGAGACTGCTGCCAATGTTGACCGGATAGGTCCAAGTGACAATGGGAAACGGAAGATTGCATGGTTTTTGCGCATCTTTCTTATCGAACGAGAATTTCGTCCAGCAGTGTTCGAACGCCTGCGTGCCGTTCGAATGGGGTGGTAAAGGGAGTTGGAGGGTGTTGTACACGAAGGGGTAGAGGGACAGACAGAGGGCAGGAGGCATCGGGTGACGTCGCGACGCCTGGGGCTCTGCGAGCAAGTTCTCGAAAGTGTCGGCTAAACTGATATGAGAAATGGTCGCTTCGTGTTGCCCGTGGGGGATGAAGGAACCCGACTACACGCCTATACGTTACACGGTCGGGAAACGTTCAGGCAGCTATCTCTCTCACGCGTAACCCCCCGGTTCCGATACGATATTCGCGGCGATACAGGATGCCCGACCGAGTTACCGTCTTACGCCTCTTTCAGAACCAATCCCCGCACCGGCAAAAATTCGCCGAGCGGGTGGATTTCGCAGCGAGATCTCTCACTCGCGAGGATCGCGCGGAATATTCGCGTCGGTTGATCCGGTAACTTATTGTCGGGATGAAACGGTTCTGCGACCCTCTGGCTCCGGAATCGCACCGCAGGGACGCGGGCGCTAGGTTTCGCCAGGGGAGGCAAAAAAGTATCGCGTTGTCACTTTGACAAACTAATTACGCCGACACACGCGGCGCGGCGGGGGCCACCAGAGAGAAAGAGAGAGCCGTGCAATCATCTCTCCCGCAGTTGCAAAGGGGCGGTATACATTTTAACAGGGTCGGCGAATTAATTCGGAACTGTAGTTTAATCCAGTTGCAAGTGCTGTCCGAGTTGCAATCTCCGGGCTGCGCCCGCCCGAAATATTTCCAGAGTGGGGCATGGACTTTCGAAGAACGTTTTCGACAAATTGTTCGGATGACGGTGGTCCTCGAACGAGAACCGGTGTTCCGTATTTTGTGGATCGATTCTTCGGAGAAGTTGAGGCTGAAAGACAAACTCCGTGAGAAAGGATCGAGAGCCTGGCGATAGAGGTTCGCTGATTCCACCCTTAAGGGATGCGGCAACGGACCCGCGAAAGGGGTTACGAGGCGTTCGAGCGGGAAGAGGACGAGGAAGAAAGTCTAAAGAGGGTCGTCTGGTGGGGGCAAAGGAACGCTTATCACCGGCTGCAGCCGCACCGACCGTCGGATCCTTATTTATGGTCCCCGTCAGGCGTCGGTGCGGTACACACCACCTATTTCACCCTCGGGCCTCGCGATACCGAACTCACTTTATTTTCGGGCCGGATTCCCCCCTTTTTCCCGGGGAAAATCGAAGGCAGCCGGTTCTCGAGCGGGATCGATCCCGCTGACAAAATAACGCATTAAAACGCGCTGGAAACACAACGAAGACACACGCACGCACACACACACGAGTCGTTTTAGCTGGGTGATTTAAGTAACGGCCGCGGGTAGCGAACAGGCTCGGGCTATCTCGCGTAACACCGTCGACGGTGACAAGAAACGCGTCCGTAAGAAGAGGAAACGAGCAAGATTAAGCCCCAACAAGCGTCCGTTGGCGCGGCCAAGATGAGCCCTCGGCTATTAGGCCCGCGATTATTTACCATTTGGCACGAGTCCTGGTTTCGCGGGCCGCGAGAAGAGGCCGTGCACACACACCTCTCGAGAGCAACCAGCCCCGGGTAACATTTATCGCGGGACGTTATTATGCCGTGGCGCGCGAAGCGTTACAAGCGTATCACGTCCGGCCGGTTATAGTTCTTCATTAACGCCGGCCGTAAAACACCGGTTTGACAGACCGAGATACAAGGGAAAATTGATGTAAGCTGCCCGGGCCCGGAGATTCGTTCCCGTAATTGATATCTATACATACAACTCGCGCCCGCGTGCGAGAAAGAGACTCGAAACGGGGGAGCGGCATAAAAGAAATATCGCGGTGTGTTTATCGGGTTATGATCGCGGGTGAAACCGCTTCGTGGCGTGCGTTCACGCGAACACACCACGTGCACGCGTTCGTTCGTTCATTCTATGCCCCGGCGGCGGGGGAGTATGGTTGAGTAGCATCGAGCAAGTTTGTTTCTCCGAGGAAGGAGGAATATAGGTATCACAGGTGGGCCGATTATTTTGGAACGGATCGTGTGGCCGGCCAGCAGCCATCACTCTGTCCTACGGCGGAGCATGTGCACTGGGCCAGCGTTTTTGGCGGGAGGGTATTTTTCCGCGACGACACCCACGGACGCGGCCGGTTCGATCACTCTGGAGGTCTACGATCAGTCGATCTCGCGGCGGGATCGTTCGGGATCGTCGCGAATACGCATAAGTATCTGTGAACGATCACTTACCGTAGCGGCCGGTCGAAGGGAGTCAACGGAAGCGGAGTGCCGTCTGCGGAATGCTAGTCCGCGCCCGTTTCTTGTAGCTCATGATAGCGGTCGTGGATCAGACCGGAACCGGCGGCTGCATCCGGAAGTCTCGTGGCGGCTGGTTGGCTCCGGGACGTCGCCGAGCGTGTGCCGAGTGATCTCGGGGAGTCGACGCGGATACGACGCGGCTGGGTGAGCTGATAGATCGGAGGGTTGTCGAGAGATTTTTCCCGAACCAGGGGTTCCCAAGTCGCGCGAAATTCGAACGAGAAAATCGGCGGAGTGGGCGCCGGAGAGAAGACAGAGCCTGGCACGAGATCTCGGAAGATTTTGGAGCCGAGTGAACACCGAGGAGAAGGCGGCAACGCAGGATCGGCGGCTCTCTCCGGAACGATAACGCGGGTACGAGGAGCCACGTGAAGCTCGAGGGGCTCTTGGTGGTGTCCACCTCCTCGCGTGTTTCGCGGAAGGCTCGCTTTCGAGACGTCGGACGCTCGGTCGCTCGGGTGACGCTCTCTCGCGGGCCAAAGCAAACTTGTCGGATGGCAATACGTGAGTTAAATGTTCACCGCGGATGGTTTACGGCCCGATAGTCCCCACCTCGTACCGCCACGCGGCGCTGCCTCCGTTCTCTCTCTCTCTCCTCGGTGGCACTCCGCCTCTCTCTCGTTCGCGTTTTCGTCCCTGTCCAACCGGCCAGAAATTCCCCGGGTGTCTCGCTCTCGCCCGGCACCGTTCGTTTCCTCTCTTTCCCACTCTACGGCACTCCGGTCTGGCCCTCGCGCTCTCTCAGCCTGTCTCTCTCGGACCCACGGCCCCTCGAACGCTCCTCTCGGCTCCTCTCGGCTCCGCACCCCGTCCCGGCTGTCCTGCGGCCAGTGCAAAGGCGGGGAATCTGGCCCGTTCGCGCGACAAAGAGAACCGCCGACAGAGAGAGGAGAGCCGAGCGTGAACGGAGATCGCGCGATTCCGGGGCGCCGCGATCAAGACGGAGACGAACGATCCCACGAACACACACACGGCTACCCGCCGCCTGTACACCGATGAGACGGGGATTTATATGCAAGGGCGTTGTTAATGGCGGGAGGGGGCTCGGCGTAGGGTATAGGCCTGTTGTCTCTGTCCCCGCCCGTCTCCCTCTCTCGCTCTCTCTCCCTCGCACTCCCATACTCGCCGTCTTCTTTAACCTCGTTACTCTTCCTACCGGCTATCAGTTTCGTCTTTGTCGTTCCTTGGTCTATCCTTATTTACGAGAATCGGCGCTCGGTGTCCTCTTTCGTCGACTACGGTCGGCCACCTCGTTCCAACCAACGCCGCCGGTTCCCCCGTCTTTGTCTTCTTCGCATCCCTACCACGCGTACCCGCGGCAGGGTACACGCTCCGTCCTTCTCGCGGCGTTGCGCGCCGCCAGCCTCGTACCCGCTCTCACGAGGATGGCCACGGTGACGTAAACCCGGCCACGTGACCAACCGCGGGCCAATCCTGCTCAGCCGGTTTGAATCTCGCGGGCCAAGCCAGACCCCACCTAGTGGCCCACCTTCAGGCCTGGTTATCATCGCATGCACATGCAGGATTGAGCCATTACCTGGTGCTTGGCGTTATAGGTATAATTATATAGCGTCGCGATACACATCGAGTAATGGTGATTTGTGGCCGCTCCTCCGCACACATGCTCGGATTCTCGGTGCAACCACGTGGTCGCTGTACCCTGCGCACCCGCTCTCCACCACCCGACACACTCCCCTCTTTCTCATCCCCACGGAACATTTTCTCTCTCTCGCACTTCTCGCTCTCTAGCTTTCTCTGTCTATCTGTGGCTCTCTTTCTGGCTCGACTACTTCTCCCGCCGCTACCGGAGACTCTCCGGTCGCTGCGCGAATTATCGACGCGCAAGGAGTATGCGAATTTAATTACTCTCTTATCTCGTTCGGCTTTCCTGTTTTCACGCAGACGCCTCGCGCTGGACCTGCCTCGTCCCGCAGACTCGCCTTGCATTCGTCTTCGTTTTTCTGCTTTTTATCCTGCTCTCATCCCCCGCACACCGCCGCCCCTTGTCCCTCGACGTTCACCTTTTGCTTCCACCTTTAATTGCACGGATCTCCGGCGAGCATCGCCAGATAGGTGGAGATTTGTTAATCGAGAAATTAACGGTGCTCCGACGGTTGATAGGTCATCTCGCGGGCCGCGCTCGACCGGATTCGTCGCATTCTTCTAATTTGTACCCGCCGCCACGCGAGCCTGCCACCCGGAGATTAACGGGCACGAACGCCTGCCCATTTCGCGGGCTTTCGATCCGAATTTCTGCACGTTTTTAATTGCTGCCTTTCCGTCGTTTCCTCCCTTCGCGTTGTCTATTTGAAGTCACGTGAACGTTCTCGTAGGTTTGCACCGAACTGCGGTCTTTTCGGATGTCAGCTCTGTATGAATGTATCTTCGTAATTCTAATAATTGTCCAATAATTGGACCAAGAAATTGGACATATCGCTGAATTATTCTATGCCAAGCAACATTTTTGGATGATTCTAAAATTGGTCGCATTCTTCAAAAATTAAGAATTAAGTTCCCCGTAAGAAAATAAACTTTTGAATATGTTTAAAAGCCGCCACTATAATGTTGCTATATCATTATTAAAAATATTGTTTAGATTATTAAATATGTTGGCATCTAATCGATAAGTAAATATTTAATAAAATGAGAAAAATTGGGAAAGTCATGCGTTGCATTCGCTCGAATTCGCCGGTAGAATAAACTCGCGTCGAAATTGTTTCGCCGTGCGGTCAATTCCACTTCTGGCAAATTTAAATCGAGCTCGGACCTACCCGGCGAATTTAGAATCGGCGGGTACACCGTTTTGCGTGGTCACGGTCGATCGGTAGAGGGGCCATTCTGATGTTCTCGCGCGAGTACCTGACCCGTTGTCGAAAAACTCGCGTTATACATCATCTACTCGCGTTCCGTTCGTCAGTGTGGCCGAAGAATATAAAAGCGGCAGAGCAACCCGTGGTCCGATCGACGTCGCCCTTTCTCCGGCACTTCGTCGTCGGCAATGAACAATTTTTGAAGAAGATACCGTTATTATGGCGCATGACGCAACGAATGGTATCGACAAGCCCGATATATTGGACGATAAATAATGCCGCGACGTAAAATCAATGAATCGTAGCCCCGGCTCCTCTCCTTTCCGTTTCGCGTATTTGTTTCGCCAGACAATATTAGCTCCGAAAAAGTCCGCAAAAACACGCGAACACGCGGAATAAATATAAACGGGCCGCTGCCGACCGAAGCCGCTTGAAAAAAAAAAACAAAAAATAACTTGCACCGCGAAGATATATCACGGATGCCTTTTATTAGTCCCTACCGAATTACATGGGACTATCGCTCTCACTCCCTCCCGCGCCGTCACAATTTCCATCCGTGCACCTGATGCCGTGTATATTCGTCAAAGCTTACAAATGGCACGCGGAATGAAGACAAGCTCCGCTAAGAAAAACCGCTCCAGGGGTTGAAGTCGCTGGAAACTCTCACCTGCTTCCGGTAGGTTTCCGTGACTCAAATTCATTCAGCCCAGCAC
>CM052340.1:11633773-11754145 GCA_028455595.1 Lasioglossum vierecki | reverse complement strand
TTTTAAGATCCTCAATTTGTTTGTTCGCCCTTAAACGAAGAGATCATTTGAATAGAATGCTTAAATCGCTTCGGACCCCAATCGGCAGTATCCAGGTTTACCGAGCAATATCATAATACTGTTTCAAAGTCCTTACGCAATCGGGAGATGCTCTGATCCCAGCCCCCTAAATTCCCACACCCTTTCCCCAACGTTTTATGATAAAAGTTTCGCTGGGGGAATCGAGTCGACAGACGGGGAAAGATGAACTTTCGAGCGAGCGATCAGTCGGCTGCGTCGATCGCAGACAAATGGAGTCGAGGAGGAACGAAAAAGTCGGATCGAGCGTTAAATGTCAAGGATGCCGGGGCGCTCATCCTCTAACTGGGTCTCCTTCCGCGTAATGGCGGTTGCATTCGATTTTCCCGTGATTTAACGCGGTCGCGTAGTATCCGGGACACGCGACGGTTAAATTCTCGTTGGTATATATCGGTTATTCTCGGCCGCTTCGGCGTAGAACGTTCGAGCGGCGCGCGGCACGGCGAGGCAAAACGCGAGGCGAGCGGTAATCTGCCGACACATTGGCCTATCGCGGCCGTTCCATAGCCAATCGGGACACGGGGATCATGAGAATCCAGCCGGCATAAATCAGAATGGATGACGAAAGTCTCTTCGCGCGCGGCCAGTGTCGGTTGTTCCAGCTAAAGGGATTTTCTAGGTCGCGAGAGTGGAGCGTTACAAGCGGGCAAGCAGCGGCGTCTTGTCCGCTCGCGGATTTCCATCGCGGCGAAAACAGCCGAGAAAGTATTCGAATCCCCATAGGCGCGCGCGTGCCACGTTTACGCGCGGATTACCCGCTCCTCTCCGCTTCTCCCCGCGATTTGCGCCGAGGCCGTTCCCGTGATTCATGACGCGTTTAATTTGCACAAGCCGCCACGTTACCTTGCCGCCTCCGCCCGAGCAGACTGAAAGTCCGCGCAGGACCGGCTCCGTCGCTTCGAGCATGATCGAGTCCCCGCTTTTACCGTTTCCGCGACACTCTGCCAGAAACCATCTGGCACCGTTCCGTTCCGACACCTCGTCGTCGCGCTTCGAAATACGGAGATTAGAACTGCCATCGAGCGGTTTCGTCGTTGCGCAACAACGACCACCTGAACATTGCCGATGCTACGGCACCGTTTCGAAAGCGTTTGTGCGTCGATCCAAACGATACTGGAATGGGAAAGTTTGAAGACCATCGGCTGCCTTGTTCGTCGGATTTTTATGCAAAATAAAAATTCTTCTGTCGGTTGGAAGAAATGGAAACCGAATAGACACATCTCGAAATAAGCACTGAAATGTTTCTGCCGTGAAGAGTTCCATTATTTTTTTATGGGACTTCGATGACCATATTTGTGGCATTTTTCTGATAAAAATCATACCAAATATGATATAATTCCCATGATATTTATTTGTTTAATAGACAATTAAAGTTCCGGGCGCAAGGAAGTACAGTCGCCGGCGACTGCGACTGAAACTTTAATTGTCTATTACACAAGTAAACATCATCGGAATTATATCATATTTGGTATGCTTTTTATTAGAAAAATGCCACAAATATGGTCATCGAGGTCCCCTCAAAAAATGATGAAAAATAAAGAAGTTAAAAATTTAGATTAGCTACGTACAAAATACTGTAGTATTAATTGGAGGATGCAGAACGAATTCCGAATTATTTCTTCACTCGAGTTCGCTATCACCTTGCAGAATCTTTTCAATTTTGCTTCCGATTCCACGAGTATGTTGCAACACACGGTATGCACATGCAGAAAATCCGCAGTCTGGTAATATACCCAACGACCGTTTCATCATGCAACGACAAATTGAATTTCAGTCTTCGCTTATTTCAGGAACGTTTTAAACAATTACTTTCTCTCTCTCTCTGTCGAGCGGCCGCAACGGAATACGATTAACATTTGAAATCTCCGTTGGATTCATTCAAAGTACGCGCGGAATTCGATATCAGTTCACCGGGAGTACCTCATAAAGGCAGCTCAGCTCAATTACTTCGGTCTACAATTTCTCGATCGACTCCATATCCGACTCACTACGAAAGTCAATCGGTATTCGTTTCGCGTAATGCCAGGCTAATTGCGTATGTCCTTTTCTTTCGTGAACGTAATTTGTTTAATACATTGTAGTCGGGGCGATGGGTGCGCGCACCTGGTCTTTTAAAAGCTTGCCCGCTTCTTAATAATCTGCTCCGACAGACTTTGAACGAGCCTTAATAACACCCTTGGTAATTGATTTCTGACAGGTTACGTGTTTATTGTCCACCTGTGAATATGTTTAATTTTACACTCTAATACTTTGTACTTTTATCGTAAATTTTATAGTCTGCACGTTGCAGGTATACTTACGAGCATCCTCTATTTAAAACATTCATCGGCATTAGTCTTATTCCGCGATCCAAGCTGCGTCGAGTTATCCTGTCCGCAAAACCAGTCTATCCTGTCAACCGTAACGTATTAGCACCTGAATCCTAGAGACACGGTACACCATCTATGAATCTCGACCAATCAGACAACTAGTCAGAAGCCTCAACCCATGCGACAACTTCTGCCAAGCCCAACAGTGCAAACAGCATCGAACCAATTACTTCTAGACCATCCTCCGATAACCAATCCGCGAGGCAACCCGAAGCTGATCCACGCAAGGGTACAACTAGCCCGGGACCGTAGTCACCTGCCGGTATCCGATCCAGGGAACACGCGTAACACCCAGTCCAGAGTGGTATCGGACCAATTACAGGGTCGCTCGGAGATCATTCTTCCCTGGACATTCTAATAACCAGTCTACGTGCTCTTGTAACACTGTGCGCCGAAGCTGAAGAGGCAAAGGTATACAGAGTGTGCCGCGGTACACCTGTCCATGAGCAAACGACAGATATTAACCGTTTAGAACGTATCGCTAACAACAATATCCACAATGATGATACACGTATCCTGTACAAGATCTTTGCACAACTTCCAGATAAATATCCTTGAATGACCTTGAACGACCTTGCGTGAGTTTCGAAAGCCAGCGTATCATATATCGATCGTTTCGTGATGGAATAGGCTATGGACTCATGTAAGTAAATAAAAACAGTTTTGTACAAGAAATACTGATCTTGAGGACATTGATAAAATTGTTGAAGTAAGTTAGCAACAATAGTAGGAGACGGGGAGGCTGAGCGTAATTTTGCGCGTGTGTTCGGGCTTGAATAAAAATGACGAGTGGCCTATCTTTTTGTTCCGGACTGTATGTTCACCTGCCCGGAGGATCGGCGCTGGGACCGGGCCCGTAACCGGCTCGGCAGCATGTCACCCTCATGCGCGGGTGACTCTATGCCTGGTTCCTTTTACTCCGCAGTCTTGTCACGCCTTCCCTTCCATGCCCACCGGGAGGATACGACGGAGTGGCAAGAGAACCCGGAGGAGAAGCGGGGGCCCGAAGAACGGGGCCCCGGGAGCGTGGTCAGAGAGCCTGGGCCCCGAGGAACGTTTACACACCGGGCACCGGTCGCTTCGGGCCATTTTTCGCGGCCGCACGAGAATCTCACGCAGACTCTAAGGCCGCCGACTGATAAGGCAACATCCCGGATACGGTCCATCCGCGGACGATTTTTTTCACGCGGATCCAGCGCGAGTAACTGAGCCTAACGGGACCGCTTTTAGAGGCGGCCGCGACCACGGTCGTTATAGTTATCTGGATGCTGGACGGACCTTTACGTACCCAAGCGATTGTGTTCACTGCTGCTTTTCTGCCTCTGAATGGTAGTATCTAGTTTAGGTGTTGATGGTATTGCTGTCTTTTCTGGATGCAATATTATTCTGCGTCCATTATGCTTGTTTTTGTTTTTATTATTGCAGGGAGTAGCTCGGTTAGGAACTGGACCTGGCTTGGACATAGTTTATAAATTTTTTAGAGGATCTCATTTAGAGAATCTATAGGGATTTTTTAATTGTGTCCTCCAATAAATATATAAAGGCTGAAGTCATTTTTTTTAACAATTTCTAAACTCAATTATCTGATCCTACTCCGAAGAAAACAACTTATTGGTTAAACATTTTTAAAATTTCTTTTCAAAATAAAAAGTGAACGTTTTTTAAAATAAATTGACAATTTCACATTTGTGAGAAAGTGTCACCACATTTATTCCACCCCTAATAGTTGAAAAATTTAACTTGATTAGATAAATTATTTTAAATTTACGAATCTAACTCCATGTTTAGACTTACATTTTACTTTGAGATTAATTTTTAAGATATCAAAAGATATATCAGCATCAAGTTTAAAACATTCTTGAACTTCTGGAACATTTTCTAAAAAGTCAAGTTTCAACCTATCTATATTAATTGTGGTAGGAACTCATAAATTATCTGGTGTCTCAACAAATTCAAATTTAGAGATTATTTAAAAATTGTACAACTTGTACATACCTTGAAGAATTACGTGCGAATTGGACGACCGATTAAAATTAAGTTTGTAGACATTTTCTTTGCTATATTAATGCACGGTATCTTTTCGAAAATATTGCATGACACTTCGGTGTTAGTGTCTTCTGAAATGCATACCTAATTGCTCGCATAAAGCGAGAAGGATTAATGCCACTATAGCTGAGTATGGCAATGGGCGGGTCAAAGTGATGCATCATTAGGTGGGCGCGAGTTAAGAATCAAAATGGTGGCCGGTGCTATCTATAGCCGTGGAAAACGTACCTGTTAGATGTTTCTCTTTGAACGAATCGATACAAAATAATCCCTTCTGTACATTAGTTCTATTAATTTCAAATTACCAAACTAAAAAAAACAACAACAACAATACATTATAATTAAATATTCTCGTAGATTCGAATAAAATAGCAAGTTTCACAATGCTGACCGAGGTGGTAATAAAAATTTATTAAATCAAAAAACATTTCTCCAATGTTCTTGTTTTTTTATATATGCTGTATTACAATGTATTGTATACTATCTTCTAATAAATCTCATATGAGATTTCCTTAAATAAAAAAAAAACATTTCTCCAAACAAAGCAAAGCCGTTCTTCAGGCTCACTCGCTCTCATTACAGTGGTTCGCGGGCGCCATAATTTTCGCGAGACACGAAGGGGATCGAGAAAGAGAGCAATCCTATGCGATTGCTCACGATCTCTCGTCGCCGCGGCGGATGAGGCTCGCGTCTCAGTGCGACGGTTATAATTATCCTTTATTTAATTGCCTCCTGCTGCCCCGATGTCGCGTGAGAAACGTCGTATTTTTTCCTCGGCGGGCACGGGGGGCAGGAAATATGGCGCGCTATTTATGACCGTACGCCGAGCCGCGCCGCGCCGGTGTCCGCGTCTTCCACGCGGCCGGACGCGGACGGCCGGATGCTCTTGCGCGAAAACCGTCCCAGTTCGCACTGCGAAAACTGCGATATATCAGCGTGCAGCTCCTCGGAGGATTCGCGGAGACGAATATTGGCCGGCGACGACCTCCCTCGTGAAATATTACCGGCCGTGACGTCAGACAAAACCCGCCCAGGGTCGTTGGACTCGGTCAAATAGAAAGTTTCGTCATTGATCCGATATTTATGAGCGCGTTAGAGATTAAACGATTATGCGAAGGAAACTTTATTCTAATAGGATCAATAGGGTCTGTGTTGGTAACTGACACTGGGAAGAGGCAGGATTTATCACAGTGCTCTTTCAGTTTGCCTGACATTAAAAAGTCATTTCGTAGTTGGAGAAAGTGTTTTGTTAGATGGATATGATTCAAGTGGTTGTCGGAGTGTTTTGATAGCGAGACGATTGAGTAATGGCGGTGAGTACGGGGACAGTGGAACTGGTCGATGGACTAATAATAGTGGAAACGATAAAGACTTGGAACCGTTAGACTTATAATTAGTAAGAGTCAACGAGAGATAGCGAGATCTGGCAAGAATTCCGTTCTTCGTGTGTCACCGACACGTTGGACGAAGCGTTCAGGGGCGAGACAAAAGGATACAGAGCCAACAACTCTTCAGCTAAATTCAATTAGATCCAACACGATCTGGCAGGAATTGTATTCTTCGAGAGACATGAAAATTGAGGTGTTACAGTAGCAAAACGATACAATGTTTGTAAAAAGATGAAAAATTACGAATCTCATTGGAGCAATGCATTTGATCAATTCTCAACGAGATTGACCATGATTCTGCAACTTTTTTAGTCGTCCACGTGCGTCAGACGTTGCATAATGATAAATAGCGAAGCGCCGACTGAACGAGGTAGACGCGAGGCTACGAACGTCGACAAATCTCGCGAAATCAGGGATCAGAGACAACGAGAATCATCGCCGCTATCTCCTCAGGAAGATTCATAGTTAGATATTCAAAAGAGTTTAATTGATTTCGCGGAAAGACATGAATGGCCGCGCGATAAAATCGTGGGAGCGTTCCATTCCGGGCAGGATTGGTCAAATTGGTTTTTGCAGTAGTTTCGGCCGGCGGCGTTGATCAACGGCTCGCATACATTGTGAATTAATCTAGCTTAATTGGAACGATTGGATAATATCTCGGCGCGCATGGCCTGTCGGTCTTTTCCCCATTTATGGGACAACGTATTTAGAAATTACGCACCAAAGCATTCACGTGGAGAGGATCGCGCTCGGTCGCTTAAACACATCGAGCTCTCGAGAGCGAACACACGCGTACCGGTTCCATAACGAGGATTACTTCATCCTCCTTGTCCTTCGACGGCTAACCACCGTATCCGCCGCGAGAGAGTCCGCTCTCGCTGGCAACCTGCTGCCTATTGGAAAATAATCGAATGCCTCGGATTCGCTCGCGACGCGTCATCGATCAAGCTACTCGCTGTTTCTCTCTCTCTCTTTCTTTGGTCGTTTGAACGTGGCAAACGAAATCGTGATACATTGACGAAAGAATGAAAGAAATAACGCCCAGGTTGATGGAGCGCCGTGTTTACCGGCCGTCTAATTTATACGCGTTTGAGCTTTCAACCCCTTAATCTTCGCGCCCGTGTCCGACACGTCCGGCTACCAACCCGGACGATTTATTTAGCGGTACTTTGTCTTGCGAAGTATACTTTATGCTATTAGCCTCGGCTTTGCATTGGCCGTGGGATCATCCTCTGCTCGGCCCGCTTCAAAGGCTCCCGAAAATCGTTTGGGACGTACAATGTATTTTAAATAATTTCGCGGTCCTGCAACTCGCGACGGCACGTTATTTTATGGTTTCTAAAATTTCTAGAAGCTCGCATAATTTTTCCGAGATCCTGCGGTGTACCTCCTCCAGCCGGTAAACCATCCGGCGCTATTACGCAAATAGTGGCGAACGTTCTCGGAAGCGGTTCCCAAAGACGCGTCGGTCGAAAATACGCAAAGTTTCTGTGAAGCGAGCAGGCAGCAAGGTGTCCAGGCCCATTTATCTCTCAAGCAGCCGAACCGACCCGTTCCGCGGCGGTACGTTCACCAGATCTTGCACACGCGTTCAATGGTCGTGACGAATAGTCCCCGAGGTTCCCGAATTCTTCCCGGTGGACCGTGGTTAGCAGTCGCAGAGAAGCCAAAGGTTCTGAGAGGACGTAACTCATCGCCACGCCTCTGCTACGTAGCACGTTGCATGAGGCAGTGCTTCCTCCCGGGCCGACGTGCATACGTAACAAGAGGTCGGCTTCTGCGACAGCTGAGCCATACTATTCGCGTGTCCGCCAGAAACTTTCTGTATCGACCGGACACCCTTTCCGTGACCGAAACCCTACGCCGAACGGATCGGACCAGTTTTCTACGTTCGCGCCTTGTAATTCCCTCGACTCTTCGTTCCCCGATCTAATCGAGACCTTAAAGGTCCTTACATACACGTCCGGCTTTGGTGTCCGGCAAAATATTCTTACCCACATTTAAGAGCGACCGTCCACAACCGGCTGTGTCCGTCCCATTTTCGTCCGACACTTTTCCTTCGAGTCGGACAGGCCATAACTCACGAGAAAAAAGGTTTCTATGGATACTTCATGGATACCGAAAAATGCGGGCCGGACATGTGTGTAGCGACCTTAACAATGACACTGTTCCTCTTGGACCAACGTCCCCAATTTTTTCGAGCTCTGTAGATTCCTTGATAACGTACCCCGAGGGCTGCGAGCCCTTTCGAGATCTCGCTAGTAGCACTTGGGACTTTTTAAAAGGTCCAATGATTGCTGGTTGCACGTCTTTACCTTGGATCTTCTGAAAGATGGGATGAATTATTTTTCTTGGATGTATTAGGTATAGTTAGCGCAAGGTGCTCGCTACACTGTGTCCCCAGTATTTCCGAGCAACACAGATCGTTGGATAGTAACGTCTGAGCGCATTGAGCCCCCTGGGGTAACAGGAAGTGACAGTTGGCTCTCGAAAGAGCGTCAATAATAGTCGATTACAAGTCCCGATAAGTGAAAGTCTAGTCAAAAATAAAAGTTTGTCGTTTCTTGTGAAAGTTCGAGCGCGCATTGATGAATAAAACAAGATAGTACAACAACGTTTTTACAACAGCTGCGAACACTTTCTGCCTTTCAGGCATTGCGATGCTTAGGTGGCGCTGCAAACGCGCCGCCATCATTGTATGAAATAGTATTTTTCATTTAATCATGATTCGATTTGTTGTGGTACTAATTTGACTAATCCTCACTATAAAATTCTAGGATCGCGTTTTACCTTCCTAAAAAATACAAATTGACATGTTCACCTGAATTTCCACATAATCTTCTAATTTGTATGCGACAGCTTCGTTAAGAGAAACCTCTGATCTCCAATTTCCTATGGGCGTCTTTCGACAAAGTAAAATTGCCCACATTGTTGCACATTCGAAAGAAATTTGGAACGACAAATTTGAAGAAGATCGATTCTTTTAATCAGAGCCGCATTTGGCAAAGAAACCGAGGATCGATTCGTGACAAATTCTCACCTGGCGGAGTGCAAGAAGCTTCTCGGATCGACTTGGTTCGCCGACGATCACGTCGTCGCCGCAATTGCGTTGGAAAGATTCCGAAGCCGCTGAAGAAAAACGGCAGACTTTGCATGCGCGAGACCAGTGCATTCGCGTCATATTCATCGTCCGCTCGATATTCAGATCACGGCGGCGGTGTGCAGGAATATCCTCCTTTCTCTTCCATCTCTTCATTCGTCAGGGTGGTTGGTGTTTTTCGCTCTGGAAGAGCTAGCGGGGCCCGTCTCCTTCCTCCGTCGTTTCTCCGCTTCTTCTTCGCTGCGCTCCGAAGGACGACCGCTCCGGTAGAATAAAGCCTATCCATACTCTCAATCTGTCAACCGCCTCCCACCCGTGTACACGGCGCACATCGCGAATCAAGCGTTGTTATGTAAATATGGAAAAGGTTGTTGATTCATGCATGAGGAGGGCATGAATCTCGTTGTCTTGTCCGACGAGCCGTGAAACTGATGCATTTGTATCGCTAGGCCCCCGATCCACTCGCGTATTGTGCCCCGTGATACGCGTGCGTTACGCTCGAGGAACATAAGCCGCGATCCCACACGTCTATCCGGGCCGTTTGCAAATTTTCGCGGGCCTGCGAATACCCCCGCTCGATCCAACACACGTTCAATCCTAGAGAACGTAACTCTGCGTTACGACTATGCTCGAATACATATTCTAAAACTCGTTCATTTATCTTCAAATTGTTTAACGTTCTCGTCAATTTTGTATATGTACATGAATAAATAGCGCGGTATTGTTTTTATCAGACTGTCACACAGTACGGCATGCAATGGACAAAAATCAAAGGTTTGTTTCTTTATTTATTATATTTAGGAATTGCGTTTTTTCCATAAAATGAAATTTACAAAAAAAAAATGTTTCAAAACATCCTATAATTTTGGCTGTTCTGTATCAAGAAGATGTAGTATATTGCTATATAATTTTTCTCTGCAATAAATTGCAAGACTCGACGTTATTTAATTTTTTAATAGTTTTTGTTTATTTAATCAAACTTTTTATTTACACGTACATATTATATTTATACTAAAAGTATTATGGTTCCTGAGTAATATGCTATTTAGTTTATTTCTGGATTTATCTTGCAGTCTGTATTAACCATTACTTGATACTAGTAAAAAAATACGGTGTTGTATATTGTCAAATAATTATGTATTGTAGTAGATATAATTAATCATAATAATAACAATTAATCATAAAAAAATTCTTCATAAAAAAAAGAAATTAGAATAAACTTTCTTACTAATGGAACCTTATATTTTTGTCTCGAATGTCCATTTAAAACGTCGCACTGTGTGTCAGTGTGATCTTAATCGAATAAAAAGAACATATACAAATTGGCATTATTAAATTCTTTTAATTTGCGGGCCGGTTTAATTTTAACCCGACTCGATAATATTTAATAAAATTGTTTATCTCGCTCGAAGAGCTCGCGAACGAACTTGTGGTAATTTACCGATAGCAAGGTCACGTTCCCCGATCGGATGATCGGAAACCACGGAAGATTGAGCGATCCGAGGCTGGTTCCCGAAAAAGGAAGAGGAACGTGAGCCACAGATGCGAAACCTATGTAAGCGATTATCGGGAAGGAGGATTCGGCCGTAGGCGAATATGAAGGAAGCGTCACGAGCAGCCGTTTTCGAGGCACGAGGAACAGGCCAGGTTCATACATATTTGCAATGTGCGGCCAAGATGGACGATATGCAATTGTATGCACGAAGGCATACGCGAACGATATCGCGGGAGAGGATGAGGATAGATGTGCATACACAACGCGTGGGTAAATGCTTTATTGCGGGTCCGTGAATATCCTTGCACGGCCGTAGGAGCTCCCTCCGTCTGTGTCTATTGGGTTGTAGTACCCAACACATACACGCACAGGCGACAGAATCGTCCGCGTGTAGGATAATAGTGTATGGTAGAGTGTAGACTCTCGCACCGAAACGCGCCGCGACCGTAAATAAATGTGTACGAGAGGTGCGGAATTCTAGGTGTATACGTGAACACCGGAGACACCGGAGTTCCTTTCTTTCTGACGGAGTCAAGGAAGTTCGTTCCTCCAGTTAAAGACGTGGCGATTCCACGAGGTTTCCAGACGATATCCTTCGAATTAAGACGGTGATATACAGAGGGTTCCAACATTCTAAAAGAAATTCGCAAAAGCGGGCACTTGAGAGTACGAATAATTAAGGGCGGCAGAAAGACGAAAATAAAGAGGCGCGGGAACGTCGAAGAAAAATCAGCAGCGCCATTAGAAACAGCGAGAGATGTTCGATAAAAATTCGCAAATAGGAGGGCCATTGAGAATTCTCTCCCACACACTTCACCCGTTGACACGGGCCCCAGTGGCAAAAATTCTTGCCGATGCATCAGACAGTAGTCTTCCGGCTCTCGGTGGTAATCTCCGGCCCCCGGAATTTCGAGATCGCGGCCCCCGAAGAGTTTCCGCGGCCGGTATCTGATCGGAACTCCGCGGCGGCGCATAATGGAAAAACGTAATATTTGTTCGGCTGATGAGCGCCGGTGAAATATGGCCGGCGGGAATAGGTAACCGGAGGCGTGGGTAAAAGAGAGGGTTGGCGGTGGTGCGCGCGGAGGGGTTGGACGTGGGGTGGGCCGGCTCCGGGGCGGAATGAGACCAACGCGGGCATAAATCAACATTACTCTGCATTAGAGTAGAGTTTCCGGCGTAGGTACCTACTAGAGTTTACCACCAAGGTAAACTCCGGCTAAAGGTGGCTACGCCGCATTACGTGTACGTACAAGCGCGCGTTCACACGCCGAACAACGCCGAGCCGCGCCGGTCCCCTCTTGAACACGCGCGCGGAACGCGCGTGTATCAACCCCGCCAACCCCCCTTCTAACTTCCAAGTTACTTACCTACTTGCCACTTAGAACCACCCAGACTACCAACAATAATTCACTGTCAACCCTGCCCCGCGGATTCGGACACGGATAACCTTGGACATTTTTCGGAGGTTGTATTCTGAATTGTTCAGCGAAGGTGCACGGTGATAGGCCATATTTGCTAGGAAATAATTTATAAACAATTGTTCGTCATGATTCGATTTGTTGTTAAAAAAAATACAAATTGACTTGTTTCTAGAGCCATTTTTTGGGGGTTGTATTCCGAAGCCGATTGTTCAGTGAAGGTGCTCGGTGATAGGTCATATTTGCTAGGAAATAATTTATAAACAATTGTTCGTAATTGATTCAAACTGCTCATGCAAATGATCTCTCACAACAGTGATTATAACCATAATTTATCTTCATAAGCGATAGCACGTCTCGCAAGACATCTCGTTAGGCTGGTTAAGATGTCAAGATAGCCAGCAGTAGAATGTGTTCTAATCTTGATCGGTACACATGCAAAATTGCTAGGATAAGCAGATTCGTGATGTTTTTGATGTCAACCGTGTGTCGTCGAGTTTTTGGTAACTGGGAAGAAGTAAATGGGTTTTGGAAACGCGGGAAGCAGTGTATCGTGGACGAGGAATACGTTCGTCTTCCCCTGGCCGTCTAATTTGCATCCACGGCGATTAACATAATCTGTATTCCGAATATTTATTTGGAATTAGCCGTGGCTTGCTCGTAACTCATGCAGGAATTAGTTAAGCTCAAGGATTTCGGGCTTACCAATCCCTCCCTCTTTCGCGTTGCGTCGGTGCCTTCGCCTTCGGTACTCCCCCCGGTTATCGCGAGAGATCCTCGTCCTTTCACCTACTGTTAACCCTTCCTGGCATGCTAACGGTGGATTTCCTGATACGTCCGAGCCCTGTGAAAATCTCTTTGTTTTCTATTTTTACTGAAAAAAGAACAGTAACTTGTTTCAGTTCCCAGAATCACCCTGTATATCAATAAATAATAGTTTAACACGCATCTCTATCCCAAAGACTGCAGAACCACCGCTCGCCTAATTATTAGGACGAGCCCACCGTTCGGAGACTCACTTCGCCCCATCCAGCAGGAATAATCAAAACGGTGGTCAAGAATGCCGGCGGGTCTGATTGGATATGAAATTTCCATGTGGCGAGGGGCCCCGGAATTCCGGTGGAGAAATGCGGCGCGGGGCCCGTTGGCGGGGAGAAGTTCGCGAAACGCGGATGATGGATTCCCGTCAATTATGGAGGCAACATCGTATTGTTTTACCGTCGGACGGCAAACATTGATTGATCGGTCCCGTAGCCGTGTAGCTACTTGCCTTGTTGCCTTTTTGCGCGGAGGAGCCTTGGGGCCCCGACACATCGCGAAGCGGGGGCCCCTCGGCTACCATCGGTGACCGGCGCGACGCTCCCCGCTGGACAGACCGGGGCCCCCGAACTTCTTGCCGGGCCCCCGGGCCCCCTACAAGCCCGACAAGCGCCGCGACTCCAATCTCAGAGCCGCGTAAGCCGCGCGAAAACGAATTGCCCCAGCCTCGGTTTCGACCGATTCGATACAAATCGGAACCCCCATAACTCACGCCGACAAATTTTTCCACCCGGGCCCTCGGTAGCCGGACCCCCGCCCCTGACGGGCATCGTTTCGTGCATGCGCACTCTCTTTCACATTACT
This sequence comes from Lasioglossum vierecki, assembly GCA_028455595.1. Taxonomy (NCBI): domain Eukaryota; kingdom Metazoa; phylum Arthropoda; class Insecta; order Hymenoptera; family Halictidae; genus Lasioglossum; species Lasioglossum vierecki. The sequence goes on along the minus strand of CM052340.1, from coordinate 11,740,625 downwards.
GCGCAAAATGAAAAGAGCCTCACGCGTTTCTTCGAACAAATTCTCTGGGTCAGTTCGAAGGACATGCGAATACGAAACTTATAATTTTCAGTTTGATAGTTACTTTTATAAATTTTTAGTGCATCGGGAACAGCAGATTGGAAAACTACTGTTTTCTAGTGACGTTTTCTTCGAGTTTAGAGAGTTTAGCAATAAATCATATCTATGCATCATACGTCTGCATAAATATTTATGATTTATTCATATTACACAGCAATTTTGTATTTAAAATGAGATCTAATCCGGACCCCGTGTCGTGCCCCGTTCCATTGATTTACTACTTAATTACGTTACTAATATGTGTTTAATTGGAAAATTGTAGTTGCGTTGTTAAACAGCTAATTTCGAGTACCTTTTCTGAATTATTCATACCATAAATTATCGGGCGCTTTGGTGAGATGGTAGTATGCGATGAATATATGTATATCATTTACACGAGGATGTAGATTCTATCTGCTGAAAGAATTGATATCCAAAGGGCATGGGTCACGAGCTTTAAAGTTAAGATCTTTGAGAAATAATTACAAGCTTGATCGGTAATATATATTTACTTAAATTACTCTCGTTTTGTTGTAATAGCTTCCACATTGATGCGAATCAATCTCGAATCTTTGATAGACAGATTGAGATGTTGCAGAAAAAATAAAAAAAATTAAAAACTGCATCTTTTGTTGTCACGACATCGTTAACAGAAGACTCGACAGCTACAAGTAAACGCGTGTAAACCGATTGCAGTTCCGTCGAGGAGCGTATGTTTGTTTTCCCTGTAAACGTCCCGAATTTGAGCAGCTCCGAATTTCCAAAATATTTAGATTTTTCCGAAAGCGCTTCGAGAAAGAAGTTTAAAGACCCCTTTGAAGAGAAGGGGAGTAGGGGTCCGGGCACCCCTCGAAAGAAAGGCTGCCGAGTCGGTCGGCTCTATTTCTGTATGGTAGTCAGCAATGGGCCATTCATCAGTCGACTTGTTAAAGACAACCTCATGGTATTCAGACAGTCTGTACTTGAAGTAGCTGTCAAGGTGCCAGGCGTTAATAAATATACCGGCAACGGTGGTAAGAACAGATAGTCGGAATCACTGAGCCATTCCCTGCCGACGTCGAACGCGTTATCGTCCGCCATATATAAAATTCCCACTAGCATTCTTTATTAGCCAACATTTGGAATGCCCACGAAAATTCCTCGTTAATTTTTACGATTCCTCAACTCATTTTCAAAACCAATTAGGATAATTATCGGTCTCGTCATCCTCCATTCTGAAAATTCTCACCGACGACGTTATTATTGTCGAACGTCTAAAATGTCCACAAAAATTCTTTGTTAGCCTCTACATTAAATCAATTTGTTTTTCACGAACAGTTGGAGTCAGTATTTTTAAAATTTAAAAAAGCAGCTAATAAGAGATGACATTTTTGCGTCTGAAAAATAATACATTTTAATAATAATAATAATAATAATTTGAAAAATTTATTATATATAACATTTTCGATCGAGAAGAATTTCACTTTAACAAGAAACGAGTTCGTTGCAATTCAGATAGAAAATGTTTCTTTCGCATAAAGATCCGCTGTCGTCGGAGAGGGAACGAGGAAAAGATGAACGAGGGAACAGTTCCGAGTCAGCTGCTCGATGGGCGCACGCAAACAAGACGCGACGCGTGCGCCGCTTTACGGCCGATACATTTTGGTGGAGCGCTAACCCGAAACGCGAGGCATTTCCGTCCGGCTTCGTTCTTATTGTTCCCCGTGTCCCGTTTCCATGCCAAGTCCGCCATTCTCTTCGGCCCCGGCGAAATAAACGCAATTCGCCGTGTCGAGTAGCAATATCCCCACTTCGGTAAAGGGCATTCCCATCGCGATTAGAAATAGATCGAGTTCCGCGCGCACGGAAACCGCCCGGTTTATTCTCGGGGACAAAAATTCCCGTCCCGGCGCTTCTGTTTCTCTGCCACGAGAAAAATGCCCCGGAGTCGCTTTTAGACGACGGTATTTCGTGCCCCGTTTCGAACGTTTTATGGGCTCAGCCCCTGGAACGAAAGTTCCGACGCGCCGCGCGGCCATTGTTTTCGAACCGCGGACCTTGAAATTCTTTTCCTGTTGTCCCAAAGGCCCCGAAGTTTTCCACGGTGATCGTTTCGAAGTTTTGACTGCGGCAATCGCGCAGCTTGCACACTTCTTCGACTGTCTGAGAATACGACGATGAACTCGAATGTTCTTTCTTCAGGATCCTTGTTACAACTTTTCAGCTGGAACGTGTTAAATGATTTTCCTTGGGTCTTCAGAAATTTGGGGTGACAAGGGGGTTTATAGGATCCACGCAAAGTCTAAATGAAATCAATCTTGTCATTTTCATAAGGGAAAATGTACTGGTTACTTAATTTTAATGTTAAGAATATTTATAGCCGGTACGGCGAAAGTTTAACATTTGAATACGACTGATTGTAAACGAGACTCGGGAGCAAAAAGGGGCCAAGTAGCAATTTCAGCACGATATAATTTCCGCGAGCGTTCTACTAACTCCGATCGAGAGGAACATCCACCCCCTATCTGATCAGTTCGAAGAAACCGCCTCCGGTGGCCAAGGGGGAGGATCGACTTCCGATGGAAATTCTCGTAATGGCTTAACAACGAGACGATGCGTAGTTATACCCGCATTTCCATAACTTTGCATACGCGTTTTAATAATTCATCCCCGTCTCCGGCTGTGCGCTGCGGCCGTCGCGCCGCGCGGAGGGCACGTTTACTAATAAGCAGCGCTAGATAAACATCAACCGCCGGTTAATGGAACAGTGAAAAGGATGTCCTGACCCGAAGATATCGGACGTGCTGCGATCTAAACGCGTACGCAGTATACGCCCGTTTTAATTCATAAACCGAAGCGTTTAGCGATTGCATCGACCCTCGTTTTTAACCTTTAGTAACATTCGCTTTAATACATTATTAATGTCAACGCGACACAATTGAAAATCCTCCACTGGGAAAATAGAAATTATACGTTAGATCTATCAACAATAGTGAAATTATTAGTCTCACATATTTATTTTTGAAATTAGTGAAAATCAATTTGGAATGTTTTTATTTTGCATCGACCCTTGTTTTTAACCTTTAATACATTATTAATATCAACGCGACACAATTGAAAATCCTTCACTAGAAAAATATAAATTATTCGTTAGATCTATCAAGAATAGTGAAATTACTGGTCTCACACGTTTATTTTTCTAATTAGTGAAAATCAATATGGAAAATTTTTATTTCACCTAAAGAATCCGCAGTCAGTACTTGTAACAAAGACAAAAGTCTGAGAGGAATGAGAAGTCGGTCAAGACGTCCATCGTCAGGCTAAACCATAGTCATTCCGAATGTCCTCTGCGCGGGTGTCACGTCGAAGCGGCACCGTCGTTCATCATCTCGTTCTAATGACACGTTTTCGACGGAACCGGAGCACCTATTAAACGATCCGGTTGGCGCCTTTCCGTTTGATCGACGTGAACGTCAGGCGACAATGTGTTCCAGGATCCACGCATTGCTATGAGAAACGATTGGTGCGTTATCCGGGGTCGGACGGTTGGTCTATCGCTGCCAGATCTTAAGGAGATATCGGGAGGGCACGGTGTCATAAATGTCGGGAATAAAGCTCGTCCGCGACAACGCCGCTTGAAAAACTGGACGGGGTAAGGGTATTAGACGCTGTTGGACGCCGGTATCGCGGCGTTCGCGTAATAATGCTCGTGATGGACGAGTTTCCAGCGTACTCTTGGCAGCGACTTCGCGGGGCCAGGAGCCGGGGCTATCGAACGGAAAGGGGTGGTCTTCGGGGATGAGGCGGAGGCCGAACGGGGGTGGCTCTCTCGAACTCGATACTAAAGCAACTGGGATGGGTTGTTGGCTGAACCGCCGCGGATTCGAAGCGGGAGAAGAGGACGATCCTACAGCGTTCCCTACAGAGACATATCTCTCTCTCTCTCGGCCTTTCTCGTTCCTCTCCGTGTATCCGCGGCCGCCGAGCAAAGCAAATATTTGGAGCCCGGCCACTAAAAACTCGAGACGAGCCAACAGACGAGTTGATTTGTTTCCCTATATCCCATTTCTTCTCTTTTCCTCGGAGACTCTGTGTTTCTCCGACCCGCGCTGCCTCCTTCGATTCATCCCCCTCGACGACGCTTCCTCTAGACCACCCTCTTCTCTCGCTTCTCTTCTATCCTCTCTTTCCAGTGGCATCTTCGCGAGGGAACGGCCGAGTTCCATCCGAAAATGACTGTCATAAGTCAAGTTAAATGTACACGCGGCCCCGTTCCGCTGTTTATCGGCATACGTCTTTCGACGACCCCGGGAAGCTTCCGGTTCTGTCGACATCGATCCGACGACGCTCCACGCGACTCGCAGAGACTGTTGTGCCTGTCCTCGCGACCGAGCAGGGGTACTGTAATGTCCATTAGTGACAATGCCATGGCAATTATTAGTTGAAATCTATTTTAACAAAGATTTATTCTTATAACATTTGTACGCAAGTGTTCGAAGCATTAAAAATTGAAAGTTTGCGTCTGTATTTTTATTCAAGCTGGTGCAGCGTCGAGTAGAAAAATCACTGCAACGTGAAAAATTGCGGAAAGTGACGAGAAGCTATCGCGTCAGTAATTGCAGGAAACGGACCGGTGAAAACTCTGTACCGGCTTAGACACACGGATGTTCATATCGACGATTTATGCGAACCCGTTGATAAACGGCGGCTTCTGCTGGACTAGACCATGGCCCGCGTGACGAACGAGCCCGGCCACTTGAATCGAAACCGAGACAATCATTTAAATTTAATTAAACCGGAACGAATTTACGCGCGCCGCCGACGCGCTTTTAAATTCACTGAAACTGACCGCCTCCTCGCCGCTGTTATTTACGTTCTCTTCCGCGAACGAAAACTCGAATGGACCTCTTATTATCGTTTCCGCAACTTCGATTTCCGAAATTCCGTGTCCCGTTCTACAAACGACAATTCGCAAAGCCGAAAATGGATAAGATTTTAAACATTTCTAATTATGCTTCAGCCTCGGAAGACTGGAAGGATCGTGTTCCTATCAAGACACAATTATCTTCCGTGTCAACGATCCGTGTCGTCGTTATCCGGTCAGCCGTCCCGGGGTTAAAGTTCTAATTAACCATTCCGCTGGAATTTTTGCCAGGAAGATAAATCTCCGCGTGCAATTGTCTTATTTAGGCGAACGTATCCGGTAATCCTGGACGCGTCATTTTCGTCGCGAAACGCGTAATCCCGAACTCAGGGTCATTAAATGGCGGCGTTGGAGCGACCGAGAGCAGTATCTTTCCGCGTTCGTATCCAGCGCGAAATTAATTAGTTAATTAAGCAACGCGCGATGGTGTCCATCCAATTAAATCCCGCCGGTGAATGCGCAGACTCGACAACCGGGCGAAGCAGCTCGCTTTACAGGCAACTTTCTGGCCACCCTCCCTTCCCTTCTGGCAAAGAGCGAGAGAGAAAGAGATAGAGAACTCTCGCATCCTCTCAGCCAACAATCGGCCATCTCTCTCGTCGGCTGTCTTCCGCTTTCATCTTCGCACTCCATATCCACGGGTTCGGGTCCCTCATGTGCCGTGCAGTCACGTCAGCCACGTGTCTGCCATACCTTTGCGTCTCCCTTCATCCCTTGACACTACGCCACCGTGAAACTTCCTCGATTTTGGCGTTGCCCGACTCTACGTGAAAATATCCACGCGATGGCCGCACGACCTCGTTGCCAATTCGCCATCTATCGCCCGGTATCATTTACTTAATTAAGCGAATCCGTCATTCGCTTAATGTTGAGAACACTGGAACATTTCTACTTTGAAATTGTTCCTGCTCCAGCGAAAATCTTATTCAATAAATAAATTGAGACTAGGTCTAGTTTAAGAATATTTTCAAGAAATATATAATTACGTCTGTAAAAATTAATCAATGTAAATTATGTACTTCAAGTTTACTTCCGTTTCAAAAACGCAAACAGAAAATTAAAGGAAAACGAAAAACCAACGGTTTGTTGGACCAAACTTACTTGCTAAATGAAAAATTATTTAAGATTCCCGTTTAATCAAAGGAAACAGTTAAAATCTTATTCGATTAATGTGTTGCTGCAAGAATAATTCCTGGACCGCCGATTATTACGCAAAATTAAAATTTCATGCGTCCATCGTGAAAAGAATTTTGACAAATAATTTTAATAAAGTTGGAAATTAGATGTCGATGTTTTCAAATTATTTTCATCTCTATGCTATTTGAAATTGCACCAACTTAAGTGCATAAAATACATTTCTAGAATACTGCTCTATACCCAGGATTAATGCAACCTGATTTATTTATATTTCTTTATCACGCTATTTTTTATCGGATTATTACCATTGTCGTTAGGTAGCAAATCACGGAGGCGTTACCACCCCATCCGACGACACTCCTTAATGGAGAGCTCCTCGAGAGAGAGAGAGAGGAGGCAGCCGCAGAAGCATTCCAATTTCAGCGGGCCAGTCGTTTGATTAACGCGCGTTAATTATTTCTTCTCGATGCGTTTTTACTGTACGGATCGGTGGCGTGGCGCGCTCGTCACGCCTCCAGTATTGACGGAAGAGTTATTACTTCATACCATCCCGGCTACTTCGAGCACGCTGTTCCACGGGATCGCGACGCTCGCGCGGAATGATCGATCGATGATCCTTAATTATTCCTTCGGACGCGAGAGAAAAACGACCACCGTCGCGACGATGAGGTACCCCGCTGAAACGTTCGACTGTGCGGTTAATAATCTTCGGGGCTTCGAGAGACCAGCATGATCCGACTCTTTCGACCCTTCCGCCGGAGTTTAATGACCCATTGACCCATTCGACTCGCTATTAATAGGAAATCTTTAAATCTGTGACAACGTGATTGTGAATCATCGTCGAATATCACATTTCAAACAATATTTAATAGCAGCACGTCGTTCCATAGTGACGAGGTTAGAAATTTCTTCTCAGTAAAACACAAGACAACAGATGGATAGTACCTTGAAGAAAAAATTATTCCTGGAACTTTCAGGACACACCCGTTTATCCATCACGGGAAAATTGTCCAGAAAATGATCACGACTTGTTACCCTGTCAAAAGAGTTTTTGAAATTTATTATTGCACGCTATTTAAATTATTCACATTATTGAAAGAATATTAAACCTTAAACTTTTAAGGTGAGAAAGAAAGAATCTTCGCAGCGAATCCCCAACCGAAATTAACTGGGCGATCCTCAAGGACTTCGTTTGGGAGCGACGTCCCCGCGGTTCGGTCTCTTTAAATAACGGAATATTGCTCCGAGAGATTTAACAGGCGACAGAGAATGAAACGGAATGGAGAGAACGAGAGGCAGAGAGGAAGACAGGGAGCGGCCGAACGAACGGACAGGGAAAATGATGGGCCGAATGAAACTCGGTGTGAAACAGTGGGTAAATTTTAGCGCGAAGAAACAAAGCGTTTGTTGCCGGTGGACGAGAAGAGAATGAAGAGCGGCGGGGACGGTTGGGGAGGACCAGGGGAGGCAAAATGAGAGAGAGAGAGAGAGGTACACGGGCGGAGAGGTGAATCGCCCGAGCGATTTGTCCCGTCTGTTAATTAGTGAAAAAACGGAGTATGAATCTCGAGCGATCGTATATTACCGCGGCCGTAATGGATGGGATTACAGCTGCTGTGTTAAATTAAACCGACCGGCGGCCGCGGCTACGCTACAGTACGTTATGTAGATATAGCTGCACGCTAACCCGTGGCGCAGGGGGGTTAGGTTCCCTTCCTCTATCTATGTATTACCCATGTACAGCAAGTACAGTTACCTATAGTATTTTCCCCCGTGCTTCAACCCTCTCCTCCCTCCACCTCCTCTCTTTTCTCTCTCTCTCTCCACCCTGGAGAGTGTTCTTCTCCCGAGGACGACAACGACGACGACAACGTTCTCTCGGTATAATTCGCGGAAACCCGGGCCACGTTACGCGTAATTATTTCCGTCGACGTATCGGTCCCTCGAACTTCGGAAGACACCAAGATAGCAACCGTCAGCGAAGGAAATCCGGAAAGCGAGTCGGATTTCCAGCGGAATTGTACCGACAGAATGGGAGTCGGTCTCTGTTTAGGCGAACAGAGCCGGCCGCTCGGTTATAATTCAACGCGCGGCCCTCGTCGCGGGCTTTTAGAGAGGTTGCGACAATGTGGAGGCTGTCCACTGTCCCCTGACGAAAGGGGATGATCATCATTAATCGTATACGTTCGTTGAATTCTAAGGAACTCATGATTTCTTCAAATTCTCGCCACATTTTACCACGACGCCATGTTGCGATTGTACAAGCTTCCGAAATGTCTACAACCTAACCTATCGTGAATAACTATCATGCATAAAAGCATGAAACACAAGAGGAACAAATATTAGGATGATCATCGTTAATCGTATACGTTCGTTGAATTCTAAGAGACTCAAGATTTCTTCAAATTCTCGCCATATTTTACGACGATATAATTTTATTGTGAATAACTATCATGCGTAAAAGCATGAAGCGAGAGGGGAAAAATATTAAGACAATTATCAGACAGATAGTTCCCAGAGCAAAATCGTACAGCGAGTCGTAATTAATGTTGAACCGGCGTCACTCGAAGATTCATGCAGCGACCGGTCGTCGTCGACCATCCCCGGCGACAGTTTTTCACGCGATAAACTAGTCATAGCCATCCTGTTGGTCTGAAGAGAGAGAGAGGACGAGACTGAGTCTGTTGGAAATGAAACCCGTCAAATATTTCTTCGTCACGTCGGCCGGCACTCGAATTACTTTATTGCAACAATAATGAACACGATGGCGATACCGGCGCGGCGGGTCGTGCGCGGCGCGTTTCGCGCGGATATCAGCCATGCATAACGGATGAGAATCCAGTAGCCGGGGTGTCCAGTACATGCGTGTATACTGTATGCACACCACGGACAGAAGCGTACACCCGCCTCTCTAGGAAGCTTGATATATCCCGCGTAATTGCGTCGGCCGGCGTATCAGTCGTTAGTCGGCTCGCCGGCTGAAGGATGCGGATGGAAAATGGCAATAAAGCAGCCCCGGCTGAATGGTCCTGGCACTCTTCCGTGCAATTATTGCGCAATAAGGGGGTGAAGCACGTGTTGCGACCGGTCCCCGGGCTGTTTTGACCCGTCCGTGATTTACATGGGCTCTCGGCCGAGAGCTATCCTCTCAATTAATTAACTAATCAACCGCTCGCCGAAAGAATTCGAATGGCCATCGGTCTTCCAGGACGATCGCCAGGATTTTTCTATTCATCCTTTCGGCCAACTTTATTAGCGAAGCTTTATTCTATACCTGGGTGTGCGAGTTTTTTTTCTTATTATTATTATTTTAAAAAATAATACTGGTACAATAGATAGGTATTATCACATAATCCTGCGCAGTTGCATTTGAAAATTTTGCACAGATTCAATGCAAAAATGAATACTTTTATAAATAGCGTAGATTGAAAGAGGATTTTATTTCATTTATAGTAAGTTCAATGACCCACCAGCTTGCTCAGCGAGTTCATTCTATTACAGCAGATCCAATAGCCAGTCTGTCTGCAGAACCGTTTCAGTCTGTAATAGTAGGTTCAAAGGTTACTTTGCTTAAACGATGATTTTCTTCTGTGCACAACGGCAGTATCGAAATTCTAAGCCCAGATCGAAATCCTCGGAAAGCGAAGCAGGCAGTATCGAAGCTAGTTGAGCGTTATTTCATGGCTCGGCATTGATTATTCAGAAGCGTAAACTCCGCGACAAGTATGAGGATTTAGTGACCGCCTGGGAGCAGGAAAGTCGCAGACTCTTCCGGTAGCCGTCGAATCCTTTTTGGCGGGCGGATAAGGGATCGTTCGCTTATCTCGATAACACAATTAGGTGGCCGCGCGTCTACTCTCGGACCGGAAGGACAAATCTCTTTTATCTGTGCCGGGGGCAGATCGAGGAATTTTCTTCGTTGTTCCGGAGAAAGGGGGGGAGGTAGGGGTTAGAAACGTGTGCCCTTTCGTCCGTGTGAGAGGTGCGCGCACACATTCTGGGCGAATAGTATAGCGGCGCGAGCGCGTTAGAAGAGGGGTGCTCGAGAGAGGGAACCTGGGAAAAGAAGAGAGAGCCCGCGGAGGCAAGGAGAGATAGATTACTCCGCCATTCTTGCAATTTCCCTGTCGTATCGAGGCTCGTAAATTCCCGGTGAAATATGCGAAGGGGCGCCTGGTGCGGGCAGCACGCTGCTGCTCTGCTCTCCTCCGGTCTCTCTCGCTTGCTTTCTCTCTCTCTCTGTCCCTCTCTTTGCTCACCCGCGCCACTCGTGCACCCTCCGCCCTTTACTCCCCGTGATAGGGGTCGCAAGGGGTACGTCTGCCCCGGCAGAGCCAAGGCCTCGACGTATCGCTAGGCGGGGTGCGAAATATCCGGAATTAGCGTTATCTCACGGAATCGCCTTGGTGGGTCCTGGATTTCGGGCCGACGCTTTTATCCGACCGACATCGCTGACTCGCCGCATGGAAAAACGGCTGTTGTACTGTTTAGAGGCGGATCTACGAGGCCCGAGATCGTTCTGGGTCATTAGGGTAACTCCTAATCGCGTGACTGCAGTTTTTGCGCGTTCATACGCTTCGCACAACTTCGATGGTACCATTGTAACAGAAACTTCGAAGGTATTTAACTTCAACTGTTACGAATCAATCGGAAAAACTTTGTGAAAATTCGTAAGAAAATATTTCTTGAAAAGACAACTCTAGTTTCAGATTTTTGGAAAAGTGAACAGGTTACTTCGATATTTCTCCGCTCCCTTTGAATTTTATCCGGTCACCAACTTCCCAAGGAAATCTCTGTTTGACTTTGTGAAAAGCTACCAAGAGTGGGTCGAAATTGTCAGCTCCATCGACAAATCGATCAGTGGAACAGCAGAAGGGTGGGGCCCAAGTACTGCCGTCTCATCCAGCGTTATAGTATTTTTATTTCGCGATACTCCGAAGGTGACTCTTTCCCTCGGTCCAAGGTAAATCATTCCGATTGGTTGGATAGCGGATGTTGGATACCGGGCGGGCCAGTGTTATTGCTTATCTGAAGAGAGGCCTTTTTTTGCACGATAGCGGTTGCCTTCGCCATAGGGCCGGGATCTAAATCGGAGGGTTGGCGAGCCGAGTGGCTTTCAGATACAAGGGGGAGGTGTTTGTCAAGACGACAGCAGAGAGGGGAAAGTCTGCGGTGGCAGATAAGGGCGAAAGGAGCAACGCGGAGGAGAGAGAGAACAGTCGGAGGGAAGTCGGAACCACTTTTTCGTGGCGGGAAGAACGAAACCGAGCCTATATCACCGCAACCCGACGCCGCTGCAATTCGGCCCCTATATTTAATTTCGCTGGTTTGGGGATTGTGGATGGAATAGGTGGTAGAAACGGCCGGACGAGCAGGAATCGTCGTTTAATCTAACCGCGATCCTATCTTCGCTGGAATTTATCATTCGATAAATTGCCTTGAAACCCAACCCCGCAACTCGAATATCCTCCCTCTGACGTTGTTTCATCGATTCCTCCAAGACGATTGCCCCGTAGCAGTCGTTTCGATCAACTTTTTGTACCCTCTACCGTGGAACAACTTCCTCTCCCGAGTTCAAAATTATAACGATCATTCTAAATTAAGTGATCATTTCCGCGAATAAAAAATAACGAGCTGGTAATCGAAGAAGATGATTCTTCGGCCGGACTTTGCGGTGGACGTCGCGGAGGTCGTCAGGAGCGGGTAAAAATGAACGGATAGAAGGCCGCGGGCTCTATTCAGAACATAATGGTTCCTCGAGCTTCCCGGGAGGTCCTAGAAGGGGTCAACGGGGTAATTGGCGGTTTATGAATCGTAGTGCGCCTCCTCTCCTCGCTGGCTTCACGGCCACGACTATTTCCGTGTAATTCTCACACCCTGCTTTCCTCTTAACTTAATGTTGTTTCCCTCAGTCCATTAAAAGCTACGCCACTCGGCTCGTTTCACTTCCCACACTGCGGTTGCGGCCTTGTGGTCGCACTTGCCCTCACCTCTCTCCCTCTCTCTCTCTCACTTTTCTCTCCTCACTTCTCTACTCTCTGTTCTCGGTTCTCTTTGCCGACTCTTTCGCGCAGAGAGCCGGCGCACGAGGAGCCCGTGTTCCATTACCCTTCTTTGCCAACCTGTTCTTACCTGTTCCTCTTCTTGCGAGCCGGGGCAACGAAAGTGTCCTGAACTTTTTGCCCTGAACCGCGCCACGCCGCGCGAACGCTTCTTACACACCAGCCTGTTACTTACGGAGAATAATAGTGTCGTATCACGGAAGCCGGTGCCCCGTTACGACGCCCGTTGGAATTTAATTAACACGATTTAATTAAAAAAATGATTCACCGTCCCGCCTTTGTATCTGATCGCCTCCCCGGATACCAAGATCATTCTGGTTCGCCATTGTCCACCGGCCCTTTATTCGAAAGTGGTTATCGTACTCTTCCCGCAACACTGTCTATTATCGCAGCCTTTGTTAACACTTTACCCACCGACAGTTAGTTAACCCTCTTCCGCAGCTGTTTGATAGGTTCGTTAAATAGGAGATGGACCTCTTCTTCATTATTCGATTCCTCATCATTTTCTAAAATGTGGTAAATTTTTTGGTTCAACAAATTTTCCAATGAGACGCGGATAATCGAAGATCGGGTCCTCGGATTAATTTCCCCGGAAGACGAATCATCCCGGATTCCAAGGGTCGCGTTCCAGGTGCAGCGTCAAAGTAACCGTAAACATAATTACCGCGGGCCATTAATCTGCATTCGCGGGTCAGGTCACCGGTTGATTGGCCAGGTCGGAATTACACGTTGCTGGTCCTGTAGAGTCCTAGGTTGTAATGTCGTCGAGACTAACGACGAGAAACCAGTATATTAACCGCGGCGCGAGGTAGCGAAGCCTAGGCTGTCAGACGGACTGTTCTGTTAGAGGGTGGCCGGGCGAACAGAAGAGGAAGAGAGTGTCGAAGGGTGGCAGAGAGGGTGGTCAGAAGGGTAGAGAATGGTAGCGGAAGAGGAGAGAGAGAGGCCGTGAGTTGGTTTGGCTTGATATCGTACCTACCTGGCGCGCACACACGGTAATATGCTGGGCAGTGCATTACGTAACAGTGAACTCGGTATTCAGGGTTAGGCGAGAGCCACGTGTAGAACGGTAACGCGCTTTCGGGGGTTGGCTGGCGGCGCGACATCCGCTGCAACGGGGGCGGTGGGTGCGGGGCTGGAAACTCGGACACGGCGGCACGGATGACAAACGGCATCACCGGTTGGCACGCCGCTACGATACCGAGATCCATAACTGTCATCACTTCGAAACTGGATCTGGGAGGATTCAGATTGCCCGAGCGCACCTCGTCGACAGGTTGCGAAAATCGCGGAACGTGCTGAGTGATTGAAACGTACGCCCCGCACGATGCCCCGTAACGCCGTGATCTATTGTGGGTCAGTGGTAACGAGATGGACGGGCGAGACTCACGATCCACAACGAGTCGGGTACCCCGTCTGTCATTAAAAATTAACTTTGGAATCGGCGCTTTACACTGTGCCAGAGTTAAACGAGAATTGTCATTTGAAACATTAATTTTACCAACCACGGAAAGTATTAATTTCTATCCCAGGTGAAAATACTGTTGCGAACAAGTAATTGTTGCAACAAGCCGATCCAGAATTGAATCTCGTGCCATTTTACAAAAGCACACGCCTACCAGAGTTAAACGAGAATTGCCAATTGAAAATTAATTTTACCAACCACATTGCGAACAGTATGTTGCAAGAAGCCTATTCAGAATTGAATCTCTTGACTCTACGTGCCATTTTACAGAAGCACAACACCATGCTAGAGTTAAAAGAGAATGGCCAATTGAAACATTAATTTTATCAACCACGGAAAGTATCAATTTCAATCGCAGGTAAAAATATTGTTGCGAACAGGTAATTGCTGCAACAAGCCAATTCAGAATTGAATCTCGCGAGTACTGGCGCCATTTTGCAGAAGCGCAACACAATGCCGCGAGTGGAAGTGCGCACAGCAAAAGAACTGCTACGATAATTGCCAGGTTGAGATCTTAGGATTCGAACGCGATTTACATCGGTTAGCGCCGAGCTACCCCTCTTTCAAGTAAAGCGATCGTGAGAAACGAGAGAATGCGCCGGCCTCGACGTCTTCATCTTGCAACTTTTTTATCGAAGATGATGATCGGTTTCGCTTAACTGCCCGCTATCAGTGCAACGGCATCGATTTGAAAATTACAGGATTTAAGGGTCAACATCAGACGTGGGAAAGCATCAAAGTGCACGGATTTTGCATTTACGGACACGCGAACGATCGCGTTATTATCCTGACTGCCCGGAGCTGGGCATCGGTGTAGATCGGGAATTTCGTTCGAGCGGGATTAATTATATTTTTCGGTTAATTAAAATCGCCGGCGAGTTCCGTCTATGTAGAATCGCCGACGGCGATTCGTTGCGAAACCGCGGGAGCAGTTTTAAATAAAATCCTAATAAAACGGGGGAACACCACGATGCTGCTCACGACGAAACTTCGGCTGACAGTGAGTGACGAATGGCTTGCTCGCTGCGCCGACTATGATTGCTTAATTCGCATGCCGATGGTCGAAACCGGCTAGTCAGTCCGTTCTTATCGAGATCTTGCTTGGCGGAATAATAATTAACCGCGGCAGCGCGGTGTATGCCGGCTCTCCGATCGACGTTCTTATCGGGTTCTAATAATTTCGGCATCGGGAACGCGTGTTGATTTTAATCGGAAAATAAAAATGGCCAGGCTGACGTGGTCGGGCTTAGCGACGTTCAACGATACCTTTCGATCCATCCTTCGTGCGTAGAAAAATCCTCAACATCGAGAGGCATGTACTTGTCTTTTATTTCTCGCATGTCCCGACGATAAGCAAGATTGATTCGCGTCTCGCATGCTCTTCCCGCGAGGTTTTGCCAGATGGCGCGACGATCGCCCATTCAATCAATCCGATAAATCTCAGAATCCTTTGCTATTTAGACATTCGTATAAAAAGAGATCAATTCTCTCCATTTGGTAGATTAAAGCGAACTGAAACGTAACTGATTTGCGACTGTAAATTCGCAGAATGCATCTCCGATAGTCGCGAGGTGACCGTATCCCGCCATCTTTGTTCGCATAAGCGTCGCAGTTTTTGAATAAAAAGAAGCTGAGTCACTGTTTACCTTGCGAAATTCTCGATCGATTACCTCCGCATTGTGACGTTTAAATTAATGTTCCACGGTTTGGCGAGGGTTTAAAAAATTGTGAAAGCCCTCGGAGAATGACGTTTGCGCATATGCTCGTATCTCTTCGGTATAGGGGATGAGAAAGGTGGCAGAGGAATATAAATGCTATTAATTTAGGCAAAGGAATCCATCGACCCGTGAAAAGACTGTGCGTGCGGCGGAATAGGAAAAATGAAAATTACGCTGACGCTCTTTCCGCTCGCATACCTATGACTGCTCATAGGGTTGCACCCTGGGGGCTATTGTCGCCGGATTCCATAGACCTAGGCACCGGCCATGCAACCATAATCTATTCAGGGGTAGGGCTCTGCCGAGGCGTACACGCCACGACCCCAAACTCCGCCCTAATACTTTGGAAAATTGTGAAAAGTACGCGCTGGGGAGGCGATAAATTTTGTTTCATTAAATATTCTAATACGCGGGCCCCCTCTTCAGAATCCACGACGACAATATTAACTCCGGAGGATCTTCGTAATTCGGTCGACGCCGGCGGAATTACAAATTGAAATGGAAGACGCTTGATGGAGAGGCATATTGGACTCCGGAACTTTTCCACCGCCATTATAGTCGCCATTGACGAGCGGAAAAATTGAATTCGAAGTCGTAAATCTTCTTCTTCGCCCGGAGTCTACTAGGAAATCATTCCGGATAGATCTTTCCTTACGTGGAGGGGGTTGGAACACGATGAAGAGCTCGGTGGCTTTTTAGGTGCTATTGCAACCTCCTGGAAGGAGAATGAATGTCACACAATTGTGAGAACACATTCTTAATCCAAAGGGTGAACACGCTACAAGTTAATTTAATATAATTTCTGTGTTATTCAATTGTTCTTCAGAAAAAGAGAAAAAATATAGTGTAAAAATATTTCCTCAAATGACTACAGAATTTTCAGCAAAATCCCAACGCGACAATTCGTAGGTTGAGGAATCGGGGTATCGCTGCAGGGTTAATTGTCGCACATAAATTTAGATTGTCTACGTCAAGAGGATTTTAAGATCGTTCCCATGAGGCTCGAAGCACAAAGAACATTTCGCTCGTATTGTCCGCTTGACTTGATTAAGCAGTATAAATTATATACACCATTTATAACCTGGTAAAAAGATCGGGCATCTCTAATGGGCTGCCTTCGAGTCTCCGATTTTGCTGTTCTAGACGAGGGCGAACAGTTCTAGGTAAGAGACAGCACGGAAAAAAGCCAGCGCGATGCGTCGGATAACGTAATGCAGGAATGTCGCGCTTCTGGTTTTTTTTTTCGTCGCGGCTAAGTAAGAATGAAAGCGCGGCTGCCAACGTGTAACTATGCGGAGGAAATGTGGGATAAGGATTTGCGCTTGCCATTACGTACACGGGACAGAATGAACGAAGAGCAACGTCGCTCATTTGCCTGCGCATACCGTTGAAATCTCACTATAACAAAAGTATTCGCATCTTGCGCTGCAGACGGCATATCTTCTTCGCCGGATTAAATCATCGTATGACAATTAAAAAGTAACAACAGATCAATCGTCCGGACTGTCGCAGCAATTTAAAAACGAAAACACAAGAATCCTTGAGACTATTTGTTGATATAATAATTCGTAAAAAGACGGAAAGGATAACCTGTTTCGAAGCAGGTTTTGCAACAGGTTTTCGATTCAGAAATTGCTCGAGGACTTTGAATTACTGAAATTATAATTTTGCCTTTTTTCCCAATCAGGACACGTTTGTCGTGGGTAATGATATTTCCGGGGTTATTTCAGATGAATATACGTTATTTCTACAAAACTAAATATTAGAATAATACCACGTTTTTAAAAACGAATTAAAAAGTATAAAATAATTTTTCCTAATCTCATACCGACTCCTAACCTCGTACACACAGTGGTGAAAATTTGGGAATGTGAATTTTGTCAAAACGTTATTCAAGTCTCTAGCTCGTCAGGAAGTTAGATTAAAATCAATTGCAAAATTTGTCATCGAACAGACAGACAATTAAACAAACAAAAAAATGAGTTAATAAAAACGTGGTAAAAAGTATTAGACTGCTTAAAGTTTGATAAATGTACTTACGGATTCGCTGAAGACTGCGCAACCAGTATCGTGGGAGGGAGAAGAAGAAGATGCACAACGCGATAGTAGAATAGAAAAGAAACGTGGTAAAAAAGGAAGCAACGTAAGAAGATAATGGACGTGGTTCTTACAACAGAGAGCAGCAGTGACGCGTGAAAGACACGAGCGTCGAATTCGCCCCGGGACACTTCTCGTAAGCCCCACCCTGTCAACCCCTACCTAACCCCTACCCTCTATTCTAACCAGTCCCCCTTTTACCCCCGTCAGAAAATCCCATCATAGCAGGCTGGGGTTCGAGCGGGTCCATGGCACGTTGGGTCCACCATAGTAAATCAGGCAGTCGCAGGCGGTCCTTCTGATCCAGCCGAGCGGGCTGCCGTAAGACGCGTCAACTTAGCCCGTCCCACTCGCGTCCGTGTGCCCGGTTCCGCCACGGAAAGTAGTGAAATAACTCGTCTAAGTAACTCTATCTACCCTGTGGAATCGCTTATGGCTCATAAACGCCTCGTAACTTAGCTCGGTGGCACGCGCCCTTGAGAAATACGGCCGTACACACAGGCCCGAGAAGCCCGAGAGCTTCGCAACCGCCGAAACCCCGGGCTTGTCCACGGACTAACGCGGGGGCTGAACAAGTGTATATAATTTTTCCTGTGCGAACCAGTGACCGATATTCTTGCGAAACTGCCGATGCGAAACACCGCGGTCAACACCGTGACTTGATTTTTGACGATGGGGCAAGACGATTACAGGTAAAGCATCTCTAGATTGTCACTCTCTTTCTACTTCTTTTTAACTCCAAAACAATTTACCAGAAAATTTTATGGTGTACCGTGTCTACAGGTAGAGAAACTAGAAATCAAAACAAAATTGTACAGGATACAAGCTGAATTGACTGGGAAATAATATTTGTTGTTTATATCCAAGTAAGATTATAAATTATATATAATTATTATAATAGTTCGATTAAACTTTCTACGTTTCGATCGTAATATAGATCCTCTTCAAGAAAGAAGAAAGCAGTTACAGACGCAGATTTTCTTCTTTCTTGAAAATAATCCATATTAGGATCGAAAAGTAGAAAGTTTAATCAAACTAGCAAACTTGCTTTAATTTAATCAAGTTTGTATCCACAAAATGCATTAGATCCAAACGGAACAGCACTGGGGGAATCCAAATTGAAATTCAAAGACTATGTAGTAATTAGAGTTATCAGCGCTACCTTTAGCCAACAGTAGCAAACATAGGTGAATTACGCGAGACCGTGTGTAGCGATACGTTATCGAGGGTTTAGCGTCGGCGGTTTTAATTTTTACCGGGCCGCATGCACGAGTCATTAAAAACCCATTTGCAATTGCTTCGCGTCGTCAGACGTCGGTGCGTTTGAAGAACCGTTTCCGTTCTCGTTTCTTCCTCGGTAGCGCGGGAGATATAGTCCTTTAAGTCTCCTCGTTGCACAATGTTGTTTCGCGTTAACTCGCAACGTTGCGCCGCGCTGCCGCGATTCGTCAAGATAGCGGCTGGAATTTTTTTTAATCCGCGCGAAAACGCTCGGCAACCGTGTTGCCCTAATTCACAGGACGCGGTAGCAAAAAAGAACACGTTGAGAAAACTATGCGTCCTGCCGCGTGTTTCAACGACGAGCCTCCTCTCTCTCCGTTCCGCTCGCGGATTTGTCTCGTGTAAATCGAGTTTTTCGGTAAGCGAGGCACGCGCGACTCCGCTTTAACGGCCGCCGGTGATTCACGGATTCCCGGCGTAATTCACGAAAGTTCATTTACAATAGATTCGTTAAAAACACGGATAATACCCCGGCGCGGCCGAGATTAATCATCGCCGCGCGGCGAACGAACCCGGCTATAGAAATTAATTAAAATTAATGAAGCGTAAACGGAAGTAACGATAACATGACGGATCGGCGCATTTACAAGCAAACAGCCCCCCGGAATATACCTCCCCTCTCTCGGCTGTAATGCTGCCGGCGCGGCGCCGAATTTCGCGAGATAGTTAAATCTCTATTGACAAAACATCATCGCTATCCAGCCGATAACAACAAACAACCAATTCGTCGCTGGCATCGGCTGCCAGTTCCAAGTAAACGAAAATTCATTATTGAAACGGCCATTGTTCCAGCTACACGAAAACAATAGAATTTTTTGGCCGAAGGATTGCGTCACGCTGGAAAATATTTTGTTGCGCGTTCCAATCATGAATTTCGCGATTCACTTGGCGAGGACACTTTCCTCCGCGTTTTCCCTTGAAAGTCTGTTAAAAAAGAACGGGTACAAAGATAATGAACACCGTGTTACCCAACGGATCGTAGTTGTTCGAATTCGCTTGCTATAAATTTGAGGAAAATTCTTAACGAAGAGGAGACGATAAAAACAAGCACGGTGTGCCAGTTTTCCTGCGTTCCGATTCGACTATCGCCAAAGTTTCGGTCGCCACCAGGCTACGGGGGGTGGTTCGCGCGTGTGCGCGGAGGGAGGCACAAGCGGCCGCGTTTCCGCGTATATAAACGCGATACGTGTCCTGCGTTTACACCGTTGATGTATGTTCTCGGCAGCGATCGATCTCTCTCACACGAACTGCTAATTGTGCGGCATCATAACTCTCCGCGGCTCTCGCCCCCATCCCCTCGGCACCGTTCTGTCTCTCGCCTCTCCTGCCGCCGCATCCCCATGGAACACACGCACCGACGCACCACTTTCCGACTCTTCCCTTGCTTTACACGCGAACCTCTGTATTATTTCTACACTTGCCCGCGCGCATGCGAGCGAGCGAATAACGGTCGAACGAATTACACGGGTCGTAGTTGCTTCATAATGCTCGTATAGAATGAGAAAGTTGGATCCTAGCCGGTTACTAGTTAGCTGGAACTGCCAGTTTTGTCCCGTCAGACGGAACGCGACGAAAATTCGGCTTGTTAGAGCTCTGGGACTGTTAGGCTACTCCATATGGCTCCAACTAATAATCCGAATTGAGCTTGGTTACGTTTTAATACATTTTTAGCGAGTGATTAAGAGTGATTAACTGTGTCTAATGACGACTGGGGACGTCTGATTATGATAATATTATTTTATATTTTTTTATTTCGATCGATAACTAAAACTGTATATAACTAAATCGATATTTTCGGAACACAGATTCGACCCTATGTTACTAACTAAGCAGTTTTGCAAATTAATATAACTTTTTTCAACGTTTCGGTCTAGTTTAAGACCATTATCAAGAAATATATAATTGCGTCTGTAAAAATTATATAGTTCAAGTTAACTTCTGTGTTAAAAAAAAAAGAAATAGCAAATAGCAAACTTAATTGCTAAATGAAAAATTATTTAAGAGTTAGTACTATAACCACGTGTTGACTACATGGTACAATACAGTCGCAATACGAACGCTGTTTTTGATTCGTCGAGAGGGAACGTAGATTTGGTTGAGCCCGAATCGCAATTGGGGGCTCAATTTTCCGTATCAATTTGCCGGTGCGCGATCCCGAGGGTAGCTAGCAACTTCGAGAACGCGCTCAGTCCCCCTTCCACCGCTCTTTTTCCCGGGAAAAAGTTTCGGCCGCGCCTATGAGCACTGAGAGCAGATAGGAGAAAGAGGGTTGGGTGACAGGGCGCAGGGAGACGGCGCGGCGGTACGCGAATAATAAAAATCACCCCCATAACTCAACCGGAGGGTCCTGGCGTGGGATAAGAAAGCGAAAGGGGCGCGGGGGCGTCTGCCTGAGCTTCTTATCTCACCGCGAGGGTGACATTAGCGCTACCGCGGTAATTCTCTCTGTCTATATATCGCTTAACACGCTCGCTGCCGAATATCAACCCCCGAGATTCCCGTAAAATCAAAAGAACCCAATCGCGACCCTCCCAACAAAATGGCTGTGCACTGATTTTGGAAAATACATTTGCAACTTTGTAAATTGTAGAAGAAAATATTCCGTCATTTCGACAGTCTTCAAGGACACAGTTTTAATCATCGTGTGACGAAGACAACACGGCGAGGAGTTAAAAGCATCGAAGCTAAAAAACGAAAAATTGTTCACGCTCGGACGTATCGGCACTCGAACAGAATTTTTTTGAAACTCGTCCAGAGATTACCGTCGCCTATACATGATTGATGCAGCGGTTAACGTGTTAAAGACGAGCTGGCTCGCGCTCGCGACTCCATCTTCGTCCTGCGAGTTCTATAATTCATGTAATCCGGCCGATGATAGGGTGTCCCGGGCTAACAATCGAGCTGGCGTTCATTAACGGCGATTCGCAACGGCAGAAATTACAGGGACACAACCCCGGCAACCCTCTGTTTATATTCTAATTTACGATCTTTACACCTCCGTCTCCTTGATTGTATATTAATTCCTCGGCGAATTACACGAGCAATCTTCCCGGTGATCGTTGTCCGCGCGGCGCAGCGCGGCACCGGCAATCGCCCCGGCTCGCAAGATAATCGGTAATTATTCCCCCGAACACTATACTTCCCTCGTTAAGGCTTCCTCCGGTAAAATTTCAGCGATTTTCTCGCTACCGTTACACGCGCCTCGACGACGATGCAACAGAGAAGAACCCGATATCCCCCGCTCGCTTGCTCCCTCGCTCGCTTACGTCTTCTTCGCTGGTGCGGCTCTATTGTATTCATAGCAGCGCCGCTTCTGAAATGAGTACAATGGATAGCAATTGCACAATCGCGCTGTTTATCGATCCGCGGGTTCCACGATGCGATCGAGAGACGCCGGGAAACGACTGACCGGCGTGCAACGCGCGTAATTTGTCCATTTTTCGCGAACCCTGCATATCCAACTCTGCACTCGCTGTCAAATAACTGAAACTCTTCGTTCGACGATCGCTTTAACTGGACCTCTTTTATTCTGTATTTATTTTAAAACGTAAACCAGATCATTCATATTCTACGTAATCTTTTTTCACTGTAACAGTTGAGCTTTTTACAATTTACAGAATACAAACGAATTTAATAACATTAAAACTGTTTTGAATAATAGTACGGCAATTTTTCTTGGATCCCCGGAGTCACCATTCGGGTGCAAAGGATTAGTAGTTGGCTATCAACGGAGGCTACGATCGCGCTGAACAATTCGCGACAACTGTGCAAAACTTGGATAATTGGTGAAATAGGGGATGAAGTCTCTTCCGTGCCATAGCCGTGAAAGTTTGGTGTAAGCCGGCTCCGAGTCGAACGTAACAGGTCCGCTCGGTCGGACAATTAAGGGGGTAATCGTTAAATAGCCGGCCGATCATTTGCGTCGACTTCTCGCCAGCAGTATTTTCAACAAAGAGTTTTAAGCAGCGCGGTTGACTTGAAAGAGGCCAAGTGACGTAACGGCCGGCGGAGCAGTAAATTCTCCGGTGTATTTGTCGCCGGTTCTGGGTAGAGAGAAGAGAAGCAAGAGAGGATACAGAGAGCACCAGCAACCAGGATCATCCGTCTCTCTTTCTCTCTGGCCGTGGTCAGAGTATCGATGGGCGACCAATGGGCACCCACGAAGTGAGTTCGTGCATCCTCGTAGCCCGACGGACCGCATTCTTACCCGTGACTTTGGGCATTGTTCCTGCTAAAGTTCCCTCCGTTTCCCTTTACCTTCTCTCTCACCCGTTCTCTTTCTATTTCTCTCCTTCCCTCTCTACGGTCTCGGTTCCACTTCGGGACGGGGGAGAGTCCCCTTTGAGGCCCCACCTCACCCCACGGGGCCTGATCGGCGTCCGGCTAACCGGAGGACCGCTTATAACAAGCCGGACAGAGAAGCGGACCGAGTTTTTGCCCCGACGCCTCCCTTTTTTCGACCGGGCCCTTTTTGCCCTTTTTTCCCGGCTAGCACAGGCCGAAAAACGCCAACCGTTGATTTACGGCCGCCACGATGACCGACTGTTGTCCTCATTCGCTTATGACTACGGCCACAGGGCCGACCTTGGAGGAGCACCAGAGCTACATCCCCGAAAACGCGCCACGCTCGAGATTTGATTATCTACCATCGCGATAAGTTTACCTGACTCGACGCAGCGAAATAATTGTCCGCATGGATTTATCCCCGCATCTTATCGCCACCAGGACCCGCTCCTTCCTCTGATTACCCCGCCGTGATTTATTTCGACGAAACTGACGCCTACGAGCGCCAATTGCTTCGTTAAGACTGGCTCGAGTTGCGACTACTGATCTAACATTTACTACCTTGGCCACTTCGTTGCTTCTAGATCAAGTCTTACCTCGATCTTCTACGGGTAATCCTCCGTTAGAGTTCTGTAATTTTCTTTGTCAATTTAGTCACCGTAAGAAGCTGCCGCTGAACCAGTTAGAATTATCCTCTTTATCTTTTATAGCCGATAGCTCCCAGCTTTTACGGCAATTGGCTGCCTTTCTATTTTCTTCTGTTAACTTCTGTCCCATTCACCTGCCCCATTCAATACATTCGCTAAACAACACTCTGGAACACTTCTCGACAACTTCTACAAACTTCCTCTTCGAAACCTGATACCGCGATCAAATCCTTGTTTCATTCACAAGTCCCATCTCTTCGCGTACGTGTATAATTTTATCTTTCCACAATTGCGACATCTTAAAAATCAAAGGACTCGCAAGAATGCGAACGTGTATTTCCCAATAGTGTTCCGCAAATTCTTTTTATAAAGTCCAGTTTCCCCGGGGTCGTTTTTTGTCGTCGACCAGCATCTTGCATCTACCATGTTGAACAGAGGAAAAATGTCGAGATGCAGGATTTATGGTTTTACAGCGTGCTTTGCGGTTCATCCTTGCGACTTTTGCGCCCGACCTTCGGCGGCCCGGTCACCGGGAGAGGATTTCGAGGGTGGCCCTTTTTAGGCCGTCGCTTATCTGCCCGTCGCTATGCTACAGCCAAGACGGGACGTACTCTTGTCCTTGCGCTAGCCTGGCCAGATCCACAGGAGATTTTT
Source organism: Lasioglossum vierecki (assembly GCA_028455595.1). Lineage (NCBI taxonomy): Eukaryota > Metazoa > Arthropoda > Insecta > Hymenoptera > Halictidae > Lasioglossum > Lasioglossum vierecki. The sequence goes on along the minus strand of CM052340.1, from coordinate 11,716,299 downwards.
TTACTGGCGTGTCCTTTTGGCACTTTTTGCGCGTTTACCTGCCGGGGGCAATAAAGCGAAGACTTCCTCCTTGACTCCTAACGGAGCCCCGGGTTCTTTTATTCAGGCTAAAAACCTCGGCGACTACGGCCCAAGATGGTGACTCCCCGCTCCACTCTCTGCCTCTGTGAAATTTATCGTGCTGCGGCCACCGAATTTGCAGCGGCCGGATTGCCGCAATTCGTCACCATTCACGACCGTGATTAAAATACTATTATCGATGCTCCTATTTCGTCCTCCGAAGACGGTGCCCCATGTGCCTCGGGACCTTGCTCCAGTTAAAAACGTCAACGCAATCCTGTAAAGGAGAATACCCCTGCGAGAACCTTCTTTTTCACAGTACTTTGTAAAACTTACAAGAATTTCTTTTTTCAATAGAAGAAAATCGTGTACGATTATACTGCACCATTGTAGACTTGTTACTCGCAAATTATGGATTTATTGCGGTCTGCTTCGAACTGCGGTTCTTGGTTGTATTCCACTTCTTGTGCTAACAAAGAAGATTTACTTCGTTTCTTCTACTTCATCCTTTGGACCGACCTTTATGGTGATGGCAAGGTTGGCTACGATAATATTGGATCACTGCAAGCTTGTTATTTGCAAATTATGGCTTTATTGGCTATCGGCTTGAACACAGCTCTTAACCGCTATTTTTTGTACCGACCATAAAGACTTACTTATGCTTCGTGCTTGACATTAACCATTTTTGGGATAATCAGATCGTGTTCGATAATGTTGGATATCATTATACCCCTGTTATTTGCCAATTACACGTTTATCGAGCTTTGATTTTGGACATGATTCTTAGGCGTACACCATGTTTTGTACTAACCATGAAGTATTACTTTGTTTCTTGATCTTCTTGCTTTCCAGTTCTCGTGCTTGATACAACACAGGAAAACTTCCCTTAATCATTTCCAAATAACACTTGAAATCACTGAGCACCCAGTTGAACATAGTTAGACAAGTTATAAAACTCGCGGTCGGTTATCGAGCGGTTTTTGGAATAATCAAATCGTCTTCGATTATGTTGGATATCATTACATCCCTGTTATTTGCCAATTACACGTTTATTGAGCTTTGATTTTGGACATGATTCTTAGGCGTACACCATGTTTTGTACTAACCATGAAGTATTACTTCGTTTCTTGATCTTCGTGCTTAATACAACACAGAAAAACTTAGCTTAATCACTTCCAAATAGCACTTGAAATCGCACCGAGTTAGTAGAGCATAGTTAGACAAGTTGCAAAGTGCTGTGCATTCGAAAACCACGAGGCGATATCGTACAGTGTTCTTATCAAAACTGGCGGTCGGTTATCGAGCGGGATAAAGATCGCAAAGTCTCCTCGAAGCGGGGGTATTGGCCACTTGGTGCCGAATCATTAGCGTCGCAGTGGCCCATGAATATACATTACTCTCGCGTCTACGCGTTCGCGCGGGTTTCAGCCTCGGCTTGGTGTGCCCGCTTGGCCGCGCGGAGCGTTGCGGCCGCCGCGTGCTACCTAGAGCCGCTGACAATTAGTCGCAAAAGTTCGTGCCTCGCCTAATAATGGATTTCCTCACGAAGAACAAATTGGTGGAACGATATATCTTTCTGGCGCCCCGGCGGAACGTCTGTATTCTTACACGCGAGCCCTCGGATATTTAATTTGCGTGCATACGAACGGTCGCTCTCGCTCGCTCGCGCACGAACGCCGTTCTCGCGGGCGAGCGAGCGAGCGAGGACCTGTGGGATGTACTGTTTCGCGAACACACACGCGCGGGAGGGAGGAGAAAAAAGAAACGACGCTCGCAAGCCGACGACGTTGCATTTAATTACCCCGTTAGCCGCGCGACCGATGCCCGACGGATTCCACGGAATTTTTAATCCGCGATAAATTTGTACGATCCACGAGCCGGCCGGTTGTAGCCGCGTGTGGCGGCGACTCAATTTGGATCGTTACGCGCCGGCCAGATCGGGATCAACGATCTCGATCGGACGTCGTATTCCTTTTTCGGCTTATTGATGTCTCTTTATCGGCGCTGACGGCCTGCCCCGCTCCAACCCGCCATTTCGCTGAGCTCCGTTCGAATCGATCCAGCTTCTCCCAACTTTTTCGTTTTCAAACTGCAATCTATCTTTTCTCCCCTCTCTACTAAATTACTCAAACGTTTTTACCTCGAACGCGGAATCGTCCAGAAGGCACTCGATCGAATCGATCATCCCTCATTTTTCACAATGTTAACAAAAATATTTATTTATTCGCGGCGCGGTACGATCATTGCTACAATGGAAAAGAAAAGGAAAGAGGTGTTTCGTCCTGGACCCGATAGAGGACTCATCAGTAAGGCTATCTAGCGGGCCTTGCCTTATACACGACGGGATGCTAGAAGGCAATTTGGAAATTATATTTATACTGAGAGGTGACATATCAGTAACTAGCGAGAACCAAAAAACAATTAGTTAACAAAAATATTTGAAACATGCAAGTTGCAAACAGCGTGTGATTCGTACAGTTGAAAATTCCTTTCGAATATCGCTGCAAGCAAAGTTGCAGCGTTTGAAACTTCGTCGAGGGCGGCCAACCATAAGTCCTGCCGTCGGATCACATGGTCGACGCTCGCGCCATTTTCGGCTCTGCACAGTTGAGATTCCAACCGTGATCTTTTCGTTCCGCGACGATTGTTATTAAAAGCTCGAACCCAGGGGCGAGTGTAGTGACCGTGGATGTTTGCGTTGAACAAGAAATTCTTAACTCGGCACATCCTGCCCGATGAAGCATGCGTTGCAACCGCGTCGTTCGTCATAAACGCGTGTCCGATTTATGTAGGTACACAGCCACATCTGAATGAAAAGTTACGGTCGCGGGGATTGAATCTTTTATGCTTCGCGCGGTTCCCGCGTTTCGTTCACGCAACTTCGCCTTATAAACATATCCATCACGTTATTTCGGGAGGCTGACGTACCTTCCGCACCATCTAGTCTGCGTCTACTCTATTCCGTTTCAAACTGTTCCTAGCGTGAACTGGCATTGTTAGTTTCGTTCGAGTCGTCGAAACGAGAACAAACTCCTACATTGAGTGCACAATATTCACTCTAAGATGTTAGCCAGTGTAAAATATGCCCCATTGTTTTCTTCATGTTCTAGAGTAACTTTTAATTTCGTAAGTTGATTTTGTCTTTACGCGAAGCTGGAACACATTGAAATAAAATTATTCCCAACAAACTCAAGATTTTAACTCGAAAATCAAACGTTTCTTCTGACCTAGAATATTTTTTTAAATTGATGTAATACCTCATTCAATACTCAAATGATAATCTGATAATGTAAAGAATATTTTTAATAATAGTACAGCCATCTTTAGTGACGCCTCAGAGGCGGCTCTCGAGTGCTAAGGGTTAATACACCACCAGCAAGTGTGCAAATTAATTTAACTCAACGTTTCGATCCCTGTATGGAACATCTTGAAGAGAGACATTTTTGCGTCTGAAAGATAATACGTTTTTAACGTATTACCAATGCTACTTCGCGATCTGCAAATAAACGGTGGCAAAGGGTTAAACGACCCGATGCAGCAGGAAGTCGGGTGCTCGAGATCGGTCAGTTTATTAATCAGAAGCTTAGATTAATAGAGAGCGTGGAAGCGTTCGCGGAGATCAAAAGAGCAGCGTGGCCAGGGCGTTGTAGTAGTCTCGATGAAATTTTCACGGGTCGGTTTTCGTTAGTGTCCGCCGCAAATAGACGGCGGGTCCTCTGGCTGGGAAAATCGACGACAGCGAGCGAGCCCAAGAGGAAGGAGCGAAAGAAAGAAAGAGACGGAGAAGAAGATAGAAACGCGACGCAAAGGGAGCAGAGGAACGTCCAGCGGAAAGGAGCGCGAGGAGCGTACACGCGCCCGCGGATTAAAGAGTTATTTGAGTCTCGGAGGCGGCCATAACTCTCCGGGGCTATTCCCGTCCCGCGCTCGCTCGCCCACCGGAATATTTTAACATCGGGGGTGGGTGGCTGGCGGGTCTTCTTTCGGCTGTGTGTACGTATGCGTGTGTGTGTGTGTGTGTTCCAGTGCTCGAAACACAGGGGACCGTGTGTACCCGACACGCACACCAACTACCCGGAGTAACGGGGAAAGGAGGGTTGGTGGGTGAGACGACAGGGTCCGCAACTCCACGCAGCTGACAGCTGTTTCCTCGGTGGGCCGACCGGTCGGTGGGGAGGATTCAGCCTAGTCGCGCCCCTTCTATAATGGCTCCCTTTTCTTCCTTCCCCTACCTACGCCAGCATGGCTGGCCACGGGTTTCTCTCTCTCCTAGGCGCGCGCTGTTACGTCACAGAACCGACCGCGTCCCTCTCTATCGTACCCGGTGACGTCAGGCCTCCACGTACCCGTCGACCGGTGACGTAGCGACCGCCGCGTCATCGCCGATACACGACACCCGGCACTCGATCGAACGCAGACCGCCAGGGGCGCGACCGTCGCCGCGCGAAACTGTTACGCCGATCTTGATCCTCGATAGCGTCCCGCTTTCTGCACACGCCGCTGCACCCGCAACGAGGAATGCTGCCGCACGATGCAACGACGGGTCAACCTTGAGTTTCGTTGATGGATCTCTTTCAATGCTCGCTATCTGCGCGGAATACTGCGTGCGAGATCATTGAGGGGGTTGGCAAATTTGGTGTTGATCCGTTCTCGAATCCTTTCATCCTGTAGCGTGTGGACAACTCACTAGCCAACAGCCATTTTCTTCGTCGATAACATTTTATGATAATAACCGACCGTTATTATCTACTGTCACGCCTATATGGCAGACGTTAGACTCGTTCCGATTGGTCGATCGTGTGTCAGAACCGCGCCATAGTTAGCGCGAACACTTCAGCATCGCCCACTAAAATTCAAATTGTTGCGAGGAGAAAAATGAAGTTATGTTGGAAAATAAACAGTACTTCTTCAATGAAAATTTTTCAAAATCGTTGTACTTGAAATAGCAGCAACGAGAAATAAAAATTGTTTCTATTCAAAGTTTACCACATGGGAACCACAGGTATACATATCTATATGTATGTATTTCTTTTCTTAACAGTTTGAACAAGACAATGCAGTATAGTCGGATTCCGTGTTCACTGTTCTGCAATTAATCTGCTCATGTTTTTATCTTAGCGCATAAAATTCGCAGTCTAGCGATTACTCATCTGCGAGGGTGTTCCCATTATTTAGTCGAACTGGCGCGCATAGCGCGGCGAAACTGGCAATCGAGGACGAGGTGCGAACAGGTTTACGGAAAGCGATAGTATGGGGGGCAGTGATATGGATGGCGGCGTAAGTACTTCTGGCCGCACGGTGGCGGTATCATCAGCGATAGGCAGCAATCGTAAAACGCTTGTTTTACGATGGCCTATCGTGGTGGGAGAAGCAGGCGCGCCGGTAGAGAGAGAAACCGGCCCGGAGAGAGCGTCGAGTGGGGCTCTCACGGTTTACGAGCGCATAACAGACGCGTTTATGGCCGTGATCACGTGGCACCCGCATACCTATGGCTATATAACCGGGTCCCATAACCCACTGCGGAGTAAACAAATCGTAAAGCTTGGTTTCGGATTTACTGACCTGGCACAATATACGGAAAGCAATACGGAAAGCCCAGCCACCGAACGGCAATGATAACCGGTGGTACTCCGTCCCCTGTCCCCCCCTTTTACCCTGATCTGTCGACACACCGTTCAAAGACACTATCGTGATGTCCCGCGCAATAGAGACGTCGTTTGGAACCGTGCAAGGAGACGGTTATGGCTTCCGTAACTGTGACACGTGCCTCGACTACTCCCATGTGGTCGCGCACGGCTTATTAAAACGCGAGGTCGTGTGTACCAGGGTCTTTTGTGAAATCTTTACATGATTTCCGGCAGCTGCTCCAGGATTTTACTCGAACATCGTCTTACGACCTGACCCTACTGAATTGTCCAGGTCTTTTCTTACCCATTCGATTTTTTTGTTGCTTTTTAACCCTCTGACTAATGGAAATGGATATTGATAATTTAACAACGCGAGTATGTCCATACATGATCTCTTTATTTAAAGCAAGAATAGATGAAACACGCGGAAGATGTTGGTATGGTTCGTAAGTCGGAACTGAAGTGACGCAAATTGTAATGGGAGAAAAATCTTGGACATTCCCCATTTAACCCTTAGCACTCGAGTGGTTACTAAATTCAATATATTGTTTATATTATTAAATATGTTAGGATCTAACCAATTACACTAAATATTTAATTATTCTACATGCAAAAATAAGCCGAGAAAAGGAATAACATTTTTAAGTAGCTCGTTCTCGAGAAAATCGAGTTTGAAAATTCAGCGAGCACACGCGCTATTGCATAGGAATCGTCTGACGCGTCTGACCACAATCAGCCAATTCTACTTTGTGCATAGAATAAAACATGCGAACCTGGCGGAACTTTAAACTCGATTTTCTTGAAAACGAGCTATCGAACGAAAAAATGTTAATCCTTGTTTCGAAATCCTTTTCGTCTGGCCACACCTTGTAGAAAATGATTAAGAAATGTTTAATTTTCGAAATCAAATAGCTCCATGTGGAAAGTGTTATAGCACGTTAGCCTGGATCATTATCCTTTCGTAGGAATCGAGACTTTTAAGACACTAAACGTTTCAACTAAACAATGTAATATCAAATTTAATTTTCTAATGCTATTTGAAGTGTTTTTTCATGAACCTGGTTCGTTGTTTAGTGTTGAAGAATCGTGAGAGGATTGCTCTAGGTTTTCGTAGCTGGCATGGCCATGTTGGATACTACATCAAGGACTACAGTCTCGATGTCCTTAACTTTTCATCCCGCCCAATTATTCTTTATCGTTCAGATTACTCACCTAGATCGTCCTTTTTCTTCATTAGTCGTGTAGCGAGGGTGGACAGTGCCAGGAGCATCATAAAGTGGTTGTTGCAAATCGGGAAAAATTAGTCTCCGAGCCAAATCTCCTCGCGGTAGCAATATCTCTCGATCAATGGACCATGATGCGCCCGCGCACACAATACTTCGTCTTCGGGGGCCGCGTTGTTTCGTTTGTTCTCACGGATGCCGGCAGATGCCGGCACCGCTTTACGACTCCCAACAGCCGTACAGTTAACGGCTTCGATCGTTTTATCTTCCATTTACTCTTCGCCTTTTGCAATCGGCCTGACATAATACCCACAGCCTATTTGCCTGACCGGAGAGTGAGGGAAGGAGAGAGAGAGGTCGTCCAGTTGAAACACGCGAGATTTCATTGGCCCATAAATAAAGAGTATTATTTAGCATTACGTTGTTGTTGTTGTTTTTAGCGCGGACGTTTGCCAAGGCAATTGCCGCGTCCTCGAAACTGCTAAATAAATAGCGCTGGGCCCCCGGTGTTTAGCCTTAGATTACACGCGCTATTGTTTCGAAAAATTAATAACCGCTACGATAAATCAAGATAAATGAGAGGCGGCCCGATGCGGCCAACAATTCATTTGTTGCTAACCCGTGGATTCTTGCCCGTCCCCTCCGCCCTGCCGCGAATAAAATAAAATTAAAACCGGCGCTCGTTAATGGAGGCAAGCCGTGACAAAGTTTTCGCCGTTTTCCCATTTTGCCGAATGGGATCAGAACAATTGATGTGCGTCAGGATTTCGGGGTTGAAACTTAATTAGTGTACACTTCGATAGAAATGAAACATTCCTTGTTGGGATACAAGTGGAATAGGTGATTTTTCATCGTGCATATTTTTGTTCATTTTAATCTTTGATACGATCAATTCGAAACGGGATGATTATCCATTCTTTGCTGAAACTAACGAACTCTCGCTTGTTTGACCTTCACTCGTTCCTCAAGGTGAAATTCAAATCGAACCTAAACAAGGTCTCCTAAAACAGGGTATTAACGTTACTGGTCAAATATGGACGAATTGAAGCGCGTTGAGGTTAATAATGAGGGTGCGTCTGGTCGGGGGATGGGAATTAGCAAGAGAGGCGGGGGTGGCGCGCAGCATCGTAAAAGAAATTTGAACTCTTTCGAGCGAGGAGACGAGCAACTCTCTGCGTAGCGGTGCCGAGCCACCGAGGTGATTTATTCGAGTTAATTCCAATTCCATTGGAGCCGCGAGGGCAGTCGGAGGGGGTGGGTAGGGCGAGAGAGCGGGTGGGGTAGAGGGTGGATATTCTTATGCAATTTGCCAGAAAGGTTCAAGAACCCGGGAGATCCCGCAATTTATCTTGCCTTATGTTACGCCGAGCCAAGGCAACGGAAGATAGATGGCGTCACTGCTTCCAACCCCTCCTCTCTCCTTTTGCCGTATCTCTCTCTCAGTCTCTCTTTCTCGACCGGCGGGTTTCTCTCTGTCTCGGTTTCCTCGCCTCTCTCGGGTCACCCAAACCCCGTACAGACCCCTGCGACCACCCCTTCCCCCAGCCAATGAGGGACGACCGCGGTGGCCATCTTGGATGGAGAGTTATTGAACGAAAAAGATGAGTAAGAAACTTGTTATGGGGGTGCGTTCTCTCTGCGCCGCTGGGAGCCGGTAGAGGGGCGGCGCGGGCAGACGACGGGGACTGGAAGCTGAAGAAGGGTGGTTACGAGGGGTTGTTGGCGCTATATTGATCAATTGCTTTGCCGTGCTTTGCACTACTTTCGTGCTATAATGTACAATGCTTCGGCCTGGCTGCCTGTTTGCCGGTGGTGGTAACGGTGCCCATGCCGCCCGCGATACCCACTGCGTGGTCGAGTGAGACTAATTATATAACGATCGTGTTCTTGGGAATTTCAGTACTTTCGAGCATTCAATCTTCCAACGCCGACCGTCCGGCTCGCGCTAGATTAATTTCATTCGCACCAACACTTTTTTCCCGACCGCGATTTATCGTCGGACCGCTGCGCCTCTGAACTTTCATTCATCTACTGATCCTTATTGATGTAGGGGAGCGGTAGCAATTTCTCTATTGCTTACGTTTACCATCTTCACATCAATTTTTTCAACGGCAAAATTTTCGTTTTAGCATCCCCAACTACCCTAGGGATAATCAGGAGTTTAGGTGGCACAGAAGAAGTTGATGTCAGTTCCATCAATAAAATATTCTCGCGAGAAGAGAAACGAATGGGGGTAAGTTTAATGGTTACCTTGACCATTGAACTCGCGCGGCCTAAAAACGGAAAGGAAATTGGTGCCAGTCCCCGGGCCGCCAATTAGGCAACGCGGTATCGGGCGCATCGTCGGATAAGATATTGTGAGCACAGTTCGGCCGAGAATTTTTATTGCGGCTCGTGATCAGGGGCTTTGCAGGTTGAAAGACACGTATTGGTCGGTGCGTGGAAGTATCATCGGCTCACGGGTGGTCCTCCGATCGCGTTTCACGAATGCCTCGCGCGTCCCTGGTTTATGGACGCGTGTGCGCGAGCTGTCGCCTAACTAAATTTCGCCTTGAGGATTTTCGAAGTCCCCTGGCCAAGTCCCGAGGCACGCAGAGAGGCCGGGACTTCGTTACACGCCACGCATGCACGGGTCCGACGATCGTGAGTCGCTTAACAATGCCGCAATTAGGTTGACGAATTGTGACAGGCATTCGCAAATAATGAACATCGGGACCCCGGCCCGATATCGGCCGGTGGTCCGGCAACACACAATTCTACCTACACCGTGCGATTGCATACGTGTAACACCATACGATTCAACCCGAACCCCCAGCCACGCGAAAACGTTAGATAGCCCGAAGGAAACCGAAAATTTCAATTTGTATGCAAATAGATCTGTTCGGCGGGTCGTGTCGGTCCGCGGAAAATGCACCGCGAGCCAGCCGCCTGCGCGACATCACCGGCTGAAACTTTAACAACCTCGGAAATTTGCTCCCGCGCAATTACTTATGCATTTTTCAGACTAATCGCCGTCTATAGAACACCCTCGCCAACCTCGTCCAATCCGTACCGGTCTTGTCCCGAGCAAATTCTTTATGACTTTTCCATTTTACCGTACACGATCCGTTCAATATTTCCACGCGAGATTTCATTCGGACTCTGTGAACGCGTTATGAATACCTAAAACGACCTTTTTGTTTAGAATTATTGCTTCAATCCGTGAAACATAGGAAAAATTCATGGCTGACCGGAGTGAAGTAGAATTGGTCGGCAGTGGTCAGACTTGGTCGGACGATTCCACTGCAATAGCAATAGAAACATTTTTTTAGAAGTTTCCCCTTTGCAATAATTTCTCGCAAGGTGAATCACTATGTCTTCCACGATGTTATTCCACTTGAAATAAAAAGTGTGGTCGTCAATAGTCTATCGAGTAGAACTGCGAGTTGAGCAAGTTCACGGCTAGTCCCGAAGTTCCCGGGGATTTTCCTGGCTGAGGTAACCGTACCATTTTTTCCGGAGAGTGTTCAGGCTTTCTCTCGGAGATGGCGTTACGACGGTATCGGTTCGCCTCGCCATCTATGGCATTTCGAGGGAAGTTTGTCGGCGAGCACCACGTGCGCGCGCCCCACCAGACGGCGCGAGAGCGGGGACTCCCTGTTTGATGGTGTGGCCGCTTCGGGGTTGGTTGGTGGGGGTTCGCGGACACCCATGGCATGCCTGCAACGGCGCAGAATCCCATCGATCATTCGTGCCGTTTCCCCGTGTTTCACGCCGCCGTGTGTTGCACCGTGTAGAGAGAGGAGTCGGCCACCGCCGCCCTCCCTCTTCAGCCTCCACTTCTGCCCCTGACACGTCCACCCATCCAACCCCACCCCCGCTCGCGAATTCCCCCTACCCTGAGGACGTGCTGAGTCCGTGACGGTTCGGCGGGCAATGCCGACCAACCATCACGAGGCCTTACCTTCCCTATTATATTTATGTGGCGGCTCGCGGTCGGGAAGGTTTATGCGGTGTCTCCAGTCTGTCTCGCGCCACTCTTTTTTTCTCTCTTCCCTTGTCCTCCTCCTTTCCCCTCTTCCAACACGCGTGTTCTCGTCCACTCGATGCGCGCGTTATCATCACCAACCCCTGTCGATTTCACCGTTTCCCATCCCTGCTCCCATTCGTCCTCTCGAACACCCCCGGTGCACGATTTTTTCTTCTATCGCGTTTCGATCATTTCCAGTGATTGTTTTCCGTCGCTCTAACAGCCCTGACAGTCTAGATAGGTTCGTTGGTGTGTTTAAATTCTTGTGTGATGTTTGGGTAGTTTTCGGTGCTAGTACGGTCTCTGTCGAGGGTGATATCGTCTCTTCTGTACGCGTTCAGTGTGTGAGATCGCGTCCGGTAGCATGCTCGCCAGATCGAAGCCTGCACCACGTGCACAGTGGACCCTGTAAGTGCGAGCGGGTGCCGAACATTGTCCAATGGGAGTGTAAGGATGCTGAGCCGCGCTCCGGATACCGACGACGTTCACTCGCCCGAAACGTGACCTTACCTTGCGCGCATTTTGGCGGATTCCGCTCCATTCAGCCGGTAACTCTCTCGCCGAAAGCTTGCTTCTTCGACTCGGTCGTTTGCTACTGCTTGGCGTGTGCGCGCCGCCGTTCTCCTCTGATTCTCGTTGCTCTTTTACCGTCTACATTGTCGCGGCTCGTCCACGGGAAAATATCCAGCTAGAAAGTTCCGGCGAGAAAGTTGTGAACTGTTTTCGGCAGGCTAGAAAGTGTCCGGGAAAATTCGAGCCTGTCAGAATTCCAGTGGCCGCGATAACAGACTGATTTTGCCTGGCAGTCTCCGAGAACTGTAACGCTGAATAATATATCTAGCTCGAATAACAATTTTATGAACTTTCCAGTAGACAGACCAGAATGATCTATTTTTTTTTAATAGATAAAAGAATTTTAACTCGACCCATGCGATGGAGGGTGAAATTGAAAATTTTCGGAGATTTTTTGGCAATAGTTTCATAGAAAAATGCAAGAAAAACGTTTTTACACTCGTGAGTAATGTAACCGAGTACTGCATAACAACAATTAACTCATTGCTATATTCATATATTCATCTTGAAAATTTGTTTCTCTACGTATAATCGCATGGAAATGTTCATAGTGATACAAAATAAGTAGTAATCTAATCATTTTTGCTTTATCTGGGAATATCATACTTTCAGCAACATTGCCCACGTAACAGGTTAATTATTTATTCAAATTACAGTCCCGCGCACAGTAAAATCCCCCATTTCGTGTTTAACCTCTTCCAGGCAACATGCGTGTACATTTAATGTCGCTTTGGTATTACATCTTTATGGCTACACGAGTGAAAATAACTTCAAACACGTTAATGGATAGGTTACGGCTTACATTCACCGTTTTACCCAACCCCTATGTACTTAAACTTAAACGAGCAAAATCAATTAGAACCTACTTTTATTTATTCTTTTGAATAAAATTGTGTGTTAAGAGGTTGGCACATCGTCCTCTAAGTTACGCTTGTTTCGATCGGTAGCCTGATAAAACCCTCATTTTCATACTTCATTTCGCGTAACTCTTTGGAAAAATAATTAATTTGAATAAATAAGTCCTGAATCATTTATCAGCGATCTTGGCTGTCTAGCAGGAATTATTTATTGTGATTTAAACGTTCATTGGTGCACTGTACATGATTATTAGGAGTTTATCGATGTGCACAATCTAAAAAAGATTACATATAATAAAAATGATTTGGGTTGAAAGAAATGTTTTTATTCTCGAATTAAAATTTCTTCGAATTCAAAGGGTTAAGAGGCTTTCCATAAAGCTAAATCTGTTTCGACTCTATATTCGAAGGGCTGTTAAGCAAGAATTATATATTGTGATTTAAACATTCATTATTACACTGTACATGATTATTAGGACTTTATCGATGTACACAATCTAAAAAAAGACTACATATATTAAAAATGATTTGGGTTGAAAGAAATGTTTTTATTCTCGAATTAAAATTTCTTCGAATTCAAAGGGTTAAGAGGCTTTCCATAAAGCTAAATCTGTTTCGACTCTATATTCGAAGGGCTGTTAAGCAAGAATTATTTATTGTGATTTAAACATTCATTATTACACTGTACATGATTATTAGGACTTTATCGATGTGCGCAATCTAAAAAAGATTACATATAATAAAAATGATCTGGGTTGAAAGAAATGTCTTGATACTCGAATTAAAATTTCTTTGAGTCCAAAGGGTTAACAGGCTATCGATAAAGCTATGCTATTTTTATGATCAGCATATCTCGACGATCATAGTATCGAGTGACTATCGATAAAGTGTAACTCGAACCGTTCTCGCTCCCAAGAAAATCAACCTTGGAGCCTGAAGAAGGAAAAAAAATAGGAAAACGTGCAGGCAGAGAGTCGATCGATACTTAACTAAAAAGAATGCTAAATGAAAACAGGACAACCGTCATTGGCGGCAAACGCATTCACCGTCGTTCTCCCATCGTAGTACTTTCGTAGACACGGTTGTACAGGTGCTCCGTTGCACGGGAGTGCTTGTAAGCACATGTACGCGCACACGTAACGCGGAGGAGCTCGTAAATCAGTCAGTTACCTATATATGCGCATATTATACGTACGCAACGTAACGGTATGTAATTTATTGTTTCAGGTAAGTGACATCGCACCGCCCCAGGCCTCTCGGAGAGAGCACATGCGTGCGCGTCTTCCTTTCCCGGCGTAATGTAAGCAACCCAATGTTGTATACCTATTACGAGCGATGTCAACCGAGGGACTCGGGGAAATAATAAACGAAATGGTACCATCGCGCGGATTCGAGCTGCTTCCTGGCCTTTTTCAACGAAAAATATCAGCCGGGCCACAGTGGTTCTATTGTCCGGGAGGCACAATGAGTGCAGATTTTATCAGGGAACACCATACACGCGACATCGTCGCCGGGACGCGTTCTTTTTAAGCCGTTTCGATGGGTCTGGACAGTTTGTATCCTGCGAGGATGTTGATTACGACCTTAATAGCCGAAGGACGCGATGTTTTATTTACGGGCGACGACCACGGTTACCATAAATCGCGCATCCATGGTTTGTGGTCATCAGTTGAAAATTTCGAAGATCCTACTTGAAATAGCTAATTGAAAAGATCTCGTAGATACGAGTGACAGAAATGGACAATTACGCGGTGGCTAGATTTTTCTGGTATCCTCTGACAATGGGTGGCGGTGAATTACGCAGGAAACGGATTGGCGGGTTTGTGGACAGCGTTTCCGGCAGTTAGTTAGCTCGGGTGTCAGTAGGAGGACCTAAAGGGGGGGTCAGCTTCCTAATTTCGCAATTCGATGGTCGTCGTTGGTCCCGCCAACCCAGCTGTCGATACTAAAATCCGGTTTTATAGCGATTTCGATTACACCTCTGGCCCGATACTCCCGCAGCGATAAGGCCGGGGGACCATAAAGGCGAGCACCTGTAATACAATAAATTACCGTAATGGTGCGTGCCCGGCCCGGAGTAAGATAAAGGACACTGGGCTACGGTCGTACAGGTGTAAACGGGCCTAAACGAGGTGCGGTTATTAGCGGACGCCACGGGAGGGTGGGAGAACAAGAAAATAATAACACAAAGATGGATGAAAGTGAAAGGACCTCTTCGGGGGGACGAGGGGAACGGCAGAGGCGGGGAGAGAAGAAGTGGAAGAGAAAAAGAGAGGGAAAGGTTTCACGGGAGAGTGCTGAGAAATCCTCGTCAACTACGAAGATGAGATAGGCCACACACCGGCGGCTTGTAAAACATGCGGCGAGATTAAATGCTTCATTAATGTGATTAAAGTAAAAAGCTGCCTGAGTAATGAACCCAGCTGAATCATGCGGCAGTCCTTCGCAAGTCCACCCTCGGCACTCCTGCCTTTCTGGTTGGACGACGTGCGATACTGGCCGATTGTGTTCATAAATCCCTCTCGATCTTCAAATTTCGTTCAATACATTTTTACTTCGATACAATACGGAATTACTTTCACTAATCTTACAATTCGCGCACCTACCGAAATCGGAGAACGTATGGGTTACAAAAAACATTTGGCAAGGAATTGAATTGATAAAAATCAGCAACATTCCTTCCGGATTTCGAATTTGATTTAAATCAGTGTTTTAATTGTTAAAGTGTAACGCGCTACGAATACCGACACGATTCTAATTGAACAATGACCGTGCAAACGGTTTCATACAGTGCTACGAGCGAAAAGACATGTAAAAGTTGTAGCATCAACGCGTACAATCGCAAGCAAATGAATTCATGAATTTACAAGTAAAAGTACAGGAAAGCGTTAGTTTGAGTTTGTTAAACACTAGTTAACCGCGACGTTCTTTTAGACAAAAATGTAAATTCAAACGGAGTAAGAGTCGATTACTATTCTCAAGAAATAAATTACTTTTGCCCTCCGCCATAGTGGAGTCCTTGAACGATTTGCCAGGAGATATATAAATCTATCGCAGGCCTAAATGGAAACAGACAGAGAAAAGAAAAAGAAATTACTACAATAATACATAATAATCTACTAAAAAAAGTCTGCTTCTCGCAACGTTAGCAATCTACTTCAAGTATCGAGATTATAAAATTAAATCTGAAAAAAATTTCAATCTTAAACGGCATACTCTTTTCTCGAATATCAAATCTTCGCGGTCGCGTTCAAAATTTCTTCGTGGTTCAATCGTCACAATTGGGTTTGAACAGCCACGCTGAATAAAATTGTAATATTCGGATGAAACATTCAAACGTGGAACGAGGAACGAAAATTAGAACACGAAAACTCAATAATACATAATAATCTACTAAAAAAGGCTGCTTTCCACGGAAAACAAGATTACACATCTATCAGCTTCTCGCAAGGTCAGCAACTAAATCCGCACGGTTAAAAAATGTGCTGCGAACCTAATGCGTTGTCTCGCGCAGTGGTGTTGAAGAGGCGCGGACAGATTTCGAAAATACTCGTCCGTTAATCCGGCATGGTCAAATCGATTTCACATGGCGGCTCGGCTGAAGGTTCCTGGACCGCTTAGAGTGGCGAAGAGAGTCGAGGGCGAGGAAGATCGGATACCATTGGAGTTTTTTAAAGTCGCTATAGCGGCGGAGAGCAGCGGCTATCTGCCGTTCGGAGAGAGAGAGAATAAAAGTCGTGCGGCGTTCACAATTGGTAATGCCGATAGAGCTGCCATCGTCTTGCCATACAAACGTCCTCTCGGCCGGCTACGTGCGCCGGAGCCTTTCTTCGCTAAACACAACGACCGTTGTGCATTTCTTCGGCACGCGCATCAGAAACGTCCGGCGAGTGGCCGCATGCGATACTTTGTTTCGAACGGGCGCGTTCGCCACTGAAAACCGCCACGGGGTCCCATGACTCTCCTTTCGGAACTGCCTCCATTGTTCCCCGGATTTTTCCCGGGGGGCGTGCGTCGAAATGCTCGGCCGGTAAATTGAGTAATATAATTGAACAAACAAGAACAGCCGATCAAGGCTGGAAGCTTCGAGCGAACGATTTCTGGTTCTTCGCTCTCTCGGACGTCTCTGTAGATCTTTGAAGGCTGCCCAGTAGCAAAGAGATCACTCCTCGGACATCTATCAAGCGGATAATACGGTAGCGCACGCGAAAGCTACCGAAGAAAAAATTCTCGCGGTAAACTATTTTTTACTTGGTGGGATAATGTCGGACACTTAAGTGTGCACCACTGTGCCACCTCAAGGATGAATTCCAACGTCACTACCGAACGCTATTCCACAGGAAATGCGGCCTGATGCGGGCGAGCTGTGTCAAGACGAGCATAAACGCTTGTCTCTGTGGCGTGTTCCGTCGAAACGCATCAGTTAACGTCCTATTTCCGAACAGTTTGCATATTTCACTGGGAACGTCGCCGCTTGTTTATCAACCAGACAAAAACTTTCGTTATGAGCGCTCGTGTCAAGTCCAATTATGGAACGAAGAAATCCGGCGCGTCAAACATAAACGCTAAACGTGACGCCACGTGTTTTAACATTATCGTCGAACGTTATTGTGGAGTTGTACGCCGACTGTACAGTAGACAAAGATGACCGTTAATGGATTTTTAAAAAAATTTTTTAACATCGCTTTTTGTATTCTTATGTGAGAATTGTTTCGCGACGGGACCTACAGTTTAGAATATAGGTAGGTTCCGAACCACCTTAGACCGTTGATGGTTGCTGAAGCTATACTTTGGTGAAGGATTTTCAGTAATCAAAGAACACGTAGGGCAGAGCTATCAGAACTGCACGCTGAAGACGATTGCGAAGCGGATCCAGGAAGAGAATCGGTCGGAGCACGCGTCGAGGATCCGGGGGCGGAAGAAGTAAACTCGCCCGTCCAATCGGCATTTCATAAGCCGTCAATTGGCGTTGTTAAAGGCGTCAGGTGAAACGGCAGGCGTGACGCCTCATCGGCGTACCCGTCGTCCGGCGAGTACACGGCGAACGTCAGGTCGTTACAGCGCCAGATACGATGATCTCTGACGGGGCGGTCGGTCCGGCGGACGTACAAGGTGCTGTGGCTTGACGCAAAGTGCAAGGAGATGCGATCGACGATTATGCACTTACGGTGTTACCGTATATAAACGGGGCCCGTATAAGCCTCGCCGGGGTATGCACACGGTCCGGCGTACATATAACGCGGACCAAGCCACGAGAGCAATGTATCTTCCCCGTGACATTGGGGCCCGCACTAATCGCGCGACAATCTTCGCCAAGCGGCGTGGTAAGGAGAAGGAGGACTGAAACGGCAAATGGCCACGGTTCAACACGTTGGAACAGGACGGAGAAACCCGCTGCGGATGCGCGCGTACCTTCCTCTCGCCCCGGACGGACTCGCAGAGGCGGACGGATCCGCGGCAATGGGAGAAATTGGGATCCGAGTAGCTATGGAGAGAGAGGGGTTTGACACCTTGCTCCGTTTGCATGGGGTGGTTTCCTCGTTTGCCGGTCGCTTTCAATTCTCGAATTACTAGACCCGGTGCCTGGGTCCGTTTTGACCCGGATTATCAAAATCTGACTCTCCAGCGATCTAATTGAATGAACAGATGTTTTATACGTTAAAAAAGAAACGTTGAAAAAAGTTATATTAATTTGCAAGACTGGTTAGTTAATAACATAGGATCGAATCTGTGCGCGGAAATTATCATTTTATTTATTATGAACAGCATAAAATCGTGGATACAAGAAGTGTCACCAAAAAGATGTTTAGAACTACATCAATCGTGAATTTGTAATAATCACCTGTCGTTTAAATATTAATATATTCCAGTCGATAAGCGATCCACTAACTCAGCGGTACGTACGCCGACGTTTAAACTCACCACAGTTTTCCCAGCCTGACAGCGCATTTGTCAATCGAATTTTTCCGTGTCCCGCTGTCTACTTATCGATTGATCTATACCCTGACCGCTTCGCTCGCAGGCAATCATTCATCGCGGCGAATAAGATACTTCCTTCCCCTCTCCCAAACCGAAAATGAAATGTCCGCTGCGCAGTAATAGCAGGTTCGCAATCCACGCATCGCAATTAACAACGCAAACATCTCCTCGATGCAACCCACTCGCGGCAGAACAACGATCTAATTGTTCGCGAGAGAACAATGTCCTGCGCGGAAAGGCGTCAACGTTACGCGCGACCGCTTTGTTCTCCGTTCCGCAGTGTTCTCCATTGCGGAGGCCCTATTTTTTCTCTTTTATTTCTTCCGCGGTGTGTTCGAAGCTTTGTGAATACGTTTAGCTCGGAAGTTTGCGGGTCGATCGGTATCGCGGCGTAGAAAAATTACAGCGAGTGCGATCTAACGGTCTGCGAAATGTTTGCGAGCGACCGCTGAGCTTGCACGCAACGTGAATATTCAATGTCGCGGCGATCCACGGTGTTTCCGATCTGGCTGCGGAAATTCCGAAAATAGGCGACTTCTTTAATGCAGTCAGTATTGCAATTCAAAAATAGTGACTTTCACCTTACAGAAGTGTGTAATGCTGAAGAGTTTTATTTCGCAAGAAAGTAGATATTTCGAGTTCTCTTACGAAACTCGGTGTAGCCTATGATAACGTACCGTTATCTCTAAATGTAGTCTGGATGATAATTGGAATTAATTTTATCGTGAATTAATTTTATTATGAGTCTTCTAGTGGGTCTAGGACGAAACACCCCTTTCTTTTCCCCTGCTATTAAACATTTTTAAATTAAAAATTTAAAAGATTAAATTATAAATATCAAATTAATTCCAATTATCTTAATATTGCAATCGAGATTAAAATTACTTATATGTAGCCTGGACGTTTGGGGATGTACGTTGACGATTTTCGAGAGCAGTCTGCGACGCTTGCTTGGCCGGAAAATGGACGATTAATGGACGTGGTCGCAAAAACCAATCGAAGCATCCGACATTTGCGGAACCGGTGCGCGTTGCATGCCGGTCACGTTGCCTCGCAGCCGAAAAGCCTTATTTTTAGGCTGTTCCGCGCTGAAAGGCTGAAAGCGACGCCAGCATCCGGGTGATCCCGTTCGTCGACCAGCTCACGAGCATTCCGGCCCGCATTCCAGCATCGATTACCGGACACACACCGATTCCTGGACGATAGCCGCTCGCAATCATGCTCCTCCATGACCAAGGACCTGCTCCCTAGGTGCCGGCAATGTGTCGTCCCCGCAGATATTGTGTAGCGTCCGCCAGGACACCTAATTATACGATTGTCGCGGGACCTCGCGCACTCGAACGATATCGCAGCCCCGCAAGCCTCCTGTCTTCTGCTTCTTCTTCTTCTTCGGCTCTCCAGATTCTCTGCTTCTCTCCCGTGTCTCCGTTCTCCGGTTTACAAGCCCTCGTTGCTCTTTTCGATTCGCACAACTGGTTATCTTCCTACTCGACACTACCCGGCCCCCTCTCCCTCTTCTCACCTCGTTCCTCTGCTAGCCTCTTCGTCCCACTATGGCCCCTTGGTTTAAGTAATACCCGGTCGCCTCTGCTTCCTTTCGTAATATTTACCAGTCGGAAGCGGGTGGGGAAGCGTTACACTTCCTCTACGGAAGAGTAACCATTCCATTTCTACGAGTTTCTGTCAGCCGAGCTGATTTATCTCGCTGATTCGAGGACTTCGAAGTGATTCATGATATTTTTAAGCTGCCGTGATTCGCCAGTTGGGCCATCTTCTATTGTACGTTTGCTTTCTGAAAGTCACTTTTAATTCTTTCCACTCGAATGGTGACTCCAAAGCGCCAGTCGAAATTGCCATATCGTTATTTAAAATATTTTTCACATGATTCATTTCTTCTGTATTCCAGAAATTGCTAGAAATTCAAATATGGAATATAAATCTTCGAATGTGAAGGATACGTCTTGATTTCGGAATTAAAAATTGAAGAAAAATGAATTGAAATTTGAAAGTATTGAAGTCTCAGCTTATTGAAATTATTAAAGGAACAGGGAAATGTCGCAATTAGAAAAAACAATTTTTCTTTTACAAAATTGTTGATCGTTCTACTGTATTAATTTTCTGCCATCGCGTGACCATTTAACCAGGCATAAATTAAATTTAAAAAATGAGAGCCAGTGAATGATTGAAAGTTTGAAGTTTATTTTGAAAGTTGGACGGCATCGAGGTCTTTAGCGGGAGAGTAGCGTTTTATGGAGTCGCCGGAGCAGAAATTGATCCCGCGACGTCGTAAAGTAATTAGCATCGAGCAAAACATATTTATACTCGGTGTAGTGAAACTCGAGCGTGCCATGGCCCACGATCGTATTAATGCCGATAAAAAATTGCGGAAGCCAGCAGCTGCGGTGGCGCTCTCTATCGAACAGAATGCTCTGATACGGATCTATCGAACGCGCCTATGCCGCTATGTGGACTGCACGCAGCAAGCAGACCCGTAATTTATTTCCCGGCGGCCGCCTACCTTCCAACTCCAATATAATCATTATAATTATTGTCTCCCCTTCAAGTCGACCTCGATAATCATCGTCTGTATTTGTTACACGGCTCGCATTAACTTCGCACATTCGTATGGCCGCTGTCTAATCCTCCCAACCACGACACCATCGTTCCAATCGTCGATTCCATTGTCTGGAATCATTTCTACTGGCCATTTTCTTTTCCTCCTATTCGTCGGCGTGGACATACTGATTCTGAGTACATACACTCTGATTTTTAATGATTTTTGAAATGAAGCTTCTTTGCTGAGGGTAACAATTTTCTGATTTATTTTTTTTTTATTAGTTGTTCCTGATCTTGTCTGATTATTAGACTGAGAAGAAGTTTCACTTCTACCGCACGTGGTTTTCCACGCGTTTTTTTAATATTATTTAAAAATTTTCAATCTTTGCGGTCGCGTTCAAATTTCAAATCTCAATCGCCACGTTGAAATTTGAAAACGTCGAGACTTCCTGGTTCGATCAGCACAATCTGTTTAAACAGCCTCGCCGAATAAAATTGTAATGGTCGGATGAAAAATTCAAACGTGATCGGCCTCCATCAAACTTTGGAGGGTCAAGTTCGGGGTACGCCATTTTTCGATCGCGATAACCAGCATGTTCGCCCCACGTTATAGCGTTCGACCGTGCAGCAGCCGCGACATTATAAATTGCGACGATCCATTCGCCGTGTTAATTTGTCCGCTCTTCAATTAGCGGCCGAGCGAGTTCGGCGGCGTCGAATAAATCGAGCGTCGGCTCGCGAGTGCTGGTTCGTGACTTTCTAAACCCGCCACGTGTGCGCGCGCCTCCTGTGTACGAAACATTCGTGGCCCCCTTATAACTATTCACCGGTCGCCGTTCGGCTCGGTGTTTTCGCCGACAGGTGGATGGAAGAAGAAGCTCTCTCAGCCGCCCCTTGGATTTCTTCCAAAATCTCTTTCCCGATATCCTTGGTGCATGGAGCACCGCTCCATTGCGGCACAGGGTGAAGGAGAAACGTTCCGATGTTACGATTTGTCGAAACTCCTTCGCGTCAAACTGGCGAACGCTAGACCGTCTCGATCGATGTGGAATGCTCGTGCGACCACGTTGCAGGGGATGTTTTCCTCGGCCCTGTTTACTCGCTCCCTGTCACGCCACAACTTTCACACGCTTTCATATACTGTTTGTATAATTCCTTCGAGCGATGACGTCCGGAAATATTGATTGATAAATGTGCCCATAATTCTAAAAGCGGCGTACGTCATGTACAGTATTTTATCGATAATTGTCCCTAACACGGGTCTGCCCAGGGACAATTATCCGACAGGGATATTGTTCTTTGCCACGAATGCCACGAATATGTCGGTGGAAGTTCCAGAAAAAAAATAATGAAAAATAAAGACGTTTTGTAATTGGATTTGTTATGTTTACACTTCTCGGCGACACTTCTCAAGGAGATATACTCTGCAGTAGTGGGGATAGCTTCGAGACATTTGGCACATTTATGGATAAAATACTGTAAATATTTCTTGTACATAATTCATAAGTATTTCAATAATGTACGAAATAATAGATAAACTCATTTTTTAAATTTTTTTACCTAGACCACTTTCACAATTATAGGCGCAAATGATAAATCCTCCTGTTAGAAAATATCCAGTGAGCATCTTGGTTCTAGAACTTTAGGGTACAAGGAAAAGTCCCGTAAATCAACTGAGAGTTGATCGCAGAAGGAAATATCGAAGTTCCTAGCTAAAGACCTTCGAGGGCATGGTTCGCATTGCTCTGAATCATTATCGATCGTCATTTACGATCGCAGCGAAGACCCGGTGAACCGTTTCGAGGAGTACAGGGGTATGGCTATCGTGATGGGATTTGATGAATTCGCGGTATTGACATACGTGACAGTAATTTCCATGAAAAAAGGCCGCAGTTACGGTCGGACGTAATATTCCGTCATTCAAAAACGGTAGCGCCGCCACGAAGGGAACTTCGTGCCGGCCACCTGCAGGTAACCTGGGAGCGTCACGACGCCGCCGTCGCCGCGAGTTACGGCCACAAATCACGCAATTCGTAATTGCCGCTACCGACTACGCGATTTCGTGTGAGGGACCCAGGGGATGGGGTTTGGGGGCCGGTGGGGCGGTAGGAGTGGGGAGGGGGGCACGTACACGTGTGGATGGAAATCCATAAACATCGATTGGCTTCTGGCTTGCCAGACCAAAACGTCGAACACCGGCGAAGGCTAAATATTTCCGTGTCGTGATCCGCCACTATGAAACCCGCGGAAAAGTTGCTTGATTTTGCGCGCGCGATGTCCGCATGGACGATCCATCGGGTAGTATCCGTTCCCCGAATGCCCCCTCCTACCGGGTGAACAGTTTGCGGCTCGGGAATCGTAGATGACACGAACAACCTCCCTTCGAAAACCATCAGAAGCGTTTAGTACTCGAGCTTTGATACAGCCATTTTGCGACCATGCGGAACCATTTTGCGGAAATCCTTATACCATAATGCCGCGACAATTGCGAATTCCGACGGCTTGACAGACGTGTTCGAAACTTTCAACGGTTGCGTTAGAAATATCAAACTGGAACAGTTTTTAAGATTACGCGTCTAATTTAAAATGCAAACACGGTCGTATTTAAAATTTAAACTTCCGACGTACACGTTCGAAAGTGCAAACTCCAACGACCAGATCCGCGATAATTTCGCTCGACCGATGATATTGCAAATTCCGAATTCTCGCGGATAAAAATTTTCCGCTTCGCCGGTGATATTCGAACTTTAAACCTGAACCATCGTAGTCAAGCTATTTCTGTGTCAACTCTCAATGATCATTTTTAAAATTGTAAATTCGAAGGATCTCGATTAAAAATATATTTTTACTAGGTCGCGCGTTACAAATGTCAAATACGGAAGGTCGTTCTTCAAACTTCATATTGCCGCGACAGGTTGCACACATGAATTTTCAATCGTTGACGATCCAAGCTCAACCTTGTCTAAAATTACAAATGTCAACCCGTTACATGTTCCCAATGGCTCGCATGTTAACCTTGAGGTTCGGTCTAGCTGTTGGTTTGCGCGTAACGAGAATTTCCGAGTGTCACGCGGGTCCGCCGGGTCATTCTTTACAGCCGGCTGTAAAAGTAGGCGGCCAAGAAGATCGCTAGAAAATCGGTTCCACTCTCGCTCGACCCGGGAGAGTATTCTCTATTTCCACGCCAAGAGCAAAGCGGGGCCGGGTTTCTAGTTCACAAGATCGCGCCGTTTGTTACACGCGACCCCGGATGGCGTGGGGTGTGATAGTGCAACATTGTACCAACACACTGCAATTTCCGTAGCGATATATTACCGCTCGCGATCCAAGTATGTATTACTTGGGGCCTCCGTCGAATGTCGGCGACGGCCTCCGAGTCCTGACTCTCTCGGTGCACTGCGAGCGAGCGAACGGCGAGTTTGATTTGTCGGGTAAGGAGGCAAGAACGATCCGCTCTCGCTGTCTTTTCCGCCTCAACCGTGCGGCAAGAATCACTGCCAATAATAAGCAGCCTCGCGAAGCACCATTGCATTACGCGTAATGGATTATTTCGTGTTCGTGGTCTAATACGCTGTAATCAGTAGCTCGTTCGCGAAGGCGTCGTTGAATTTACATCAGAACCGTTCGGCTCGATCCTCTCACGCGGAAACCGATGTCGAGGTACACGGTACTGCTCGGTAATGAGTATTCATTTTCTCAAACAAGTTCCTCATTACCACGATGCGTTCTATTAAATTAGACGGCGAGCCTAACTGCCCGGGAAACTTGCGCATTTATTAATCAGTTATCGTCCCCTTTGTTCATCAAAATTTCAAATTAACAAACGTGTTTATAGAAGAATAATATCTGACCAGTGCTTTATTTTTAATTTAATTAATAATCATATCGATTGTTCTTCTATTAATGTATTATTTTGTTCTTTTTTTTTTCTTTGTAAATACTTATGTAAAAAGGGCTTCTGCCCGTCCATAATAAGTAATAATAATAATTAAAAATTTCATTCAAAACTTTTCATTCCGACTCGCAACGAGATCGTTTGTTGCAAATAGCAGCGCTACTAAAATAAAAATAAGTGGTCCTTCGCAACGGAACGTCTTCCGGCGAAAATTACACGGAAAATTCGACTGTAATCTCGGCGTAGGATCGACGCACACGACGCGACGTCCAGCACTGGACGTCACGACGCACTATATCACGCACCGCGTCGGAACGTGTTACAATGGTAACACGCTCGTACCCGGGGCAATACATTATGTTACGTCCGCGTCCCCAAGTATTAGCCGTGGCTCCTTCAACGCTAGCAATGGAGCACACACCGTAGCATTCGGCCCCGTCTTCGGAGGTCGGCTGAAAGCTTTCTTCTCTCCGGCAATTACGGATAAAACCGTGTAAAGCCACCGTGGCCCCGAATTCGAGAAATGGTCAGCATCGATCAGCCCGGCCGACAAACAATAATAGCTGTCGACGTCGATCCTCCTGGCCCGTGTGCGTTCCAATAGGGAGAAATGATAGGGTAGACATGGGATCAGAAGTGGGTTCGTTTCTACCTTTGATATTCGTTTCCTCGACGTTCCCTCCAGGTGGTCAAGCTTGGACCACAGGTATTTCGTATCGCAAGCTTTCCACAGTTTTATAGTTTCACGTAACAGTTTATGCCCTGACCACAGACATGTTCGGTTGCTTGATATTGGTAGTTACTCTACGATAGCAAAGAATTATCATTCCGCTCCCACAAAGGTTTCCTTTTTATTAGGTTTTTATACTTAGTTTTTAGAAATCTTTTTTTCTTTCTTTAAGTTCAATCCGCTGTGATTTCACTTTGTTTCAATAGCTTTACTAGGTATAAGTACTATTTATTTATTTGCGAGACGTTTAGATTAAAATTTTTTGACAGGTAGACAGGTGTAATCGCTGACAAGTAGAAAACAAAGAAGAAAATTTTTTTTCTTTCTTTAAGTTCAATCCGCTGTGATTTCACTTTGTTTCAATAGCTTTACTAGGTGTAAGTACTATTTATTTATTTGCGAGACGTTTAGATTAAAATTTTTTGACAGGTAGACAGGTGTAATCGCTGACAAGTAGAAAACAAAGAAGAAGCAAAGAATTATCATGTCCCGCCGAGAAGTTGCAGACTTGCACCTTTTCATTAAATTAGTCAGCAACCAGATGCTTATTAATTCCTCGCGATCATTTAATAGCACAGCTTCGGCAGTCTCGTTAACATACCGCATCGCTGATACGTTTGATCAACTCGACACGAAGAACTATTCTTTGCTAATGGGAACACAGGCAGTTCGATTCCTCTTCTCGGCACGTGTGTGCTCTATATAGGGGTACCAGTATGACTCTGTAATTACAAGGTCCTTTACCCTTTTACCCGTGATCCTCGAAAACAAGGTGGGCGCGTTCGCTGGCGATTCAACGCCGGCATAGGTGTGTCCGTGCGTTTTCTCGGCATCCGGCGGCCGGTGTGGGTGCGTTCCTGTGTTTCGCGCTCCTTCCTCCTTCACCGGCGCTGCCTGCCATCGTATCAACATCGCACTTCATAATCCTGGCAGTGTTTCTGCGCGTCTCGATCCGTTACCTCAGCTCGATCGGTTGGTTCTCTAGTCCCCGGTTCTCAGTCTCCTAACAAGTAACCCAATCGGCTCCAGTCTTTCCATTGAACAGCTTCGGTGAACAACCTAGCACCCAATCAGTACCAGTTCTTCGATCAAACATCTCGAGTGACCATCCAATGAGTTCATCCAGTTTGCTCATCGATAGTGCTAATGGATATTTTGAAGTTTTATATAGTTAATGGGATTCTAACGATGATATGATATGGTTCATGGGTAAACCTAATCAGCTTCAGTGAACAACCTAGCACCCAATCAGTACCAGTTCTTCGATTAAACATCTCGAGTGACCATCCAATGAGTTCATCCAATTTGCTCATCGTTAGTGCTAATGGATATTTTGAAATTTTATATAGTTAATGGGATTTTAACGATGATATGATATGGTTCACGGGTAGTTTAACAGTTTTACGTAACCAGTGTGTCCAAGTTGGAAGTGTCGCCAGTAAACGATGAGTTTGAAGTTGAAACTAGTGTCGGTGGATACTCGACAGCCTAGCAGCGTCTTCAGGATGGCAGGTACGAGCGATCGCCGCGTTTTTCGTGGGTTTTTCGGGGTCCTCGGCGGCGAGGAGGGTCTCGCCGGCAAAAAAAGTTCGTTACAATTTGCTCGGTTGATAGGATCGGTGGCTTGGAGAAATGGAGCAAAGGGACAGACGAGCTCTTAAAGACGTTCCGACTGGGGGGCCCCGGAGCGGTTCCGAGGCTCGCCGAACATCCAGAATGCTTATCTCGAAATAGATCGCGAGAATTCGGTGGACGAAGAGCCGGAGCCGAGCCACGGAAGGTACGCGGGAGCCGAGGAATGCGCGGCCGACGGTTTTTCCTAGTTAAATCCATTCCCGACGGTTTCACCGTGGTCCGCCACTATATCAAGCAATACGCATTTCTGTCGTGCCAACGTGAAACGCCATTTCTATCCGTCAGGCATCGAGCCAGCCGTACCCGGGTCAACTCCGTGCACTTCTTGACCCTGATTTTTTTAGTATCGTGCGCCGCGCGTTCGGACGGTTTTCTAGGTTCGTAATGGCCGGCCGTAAATCACCGCAGTGTAGCCTCTCTGAATCCGCTCGTTTCAGTAAACCGTCGCTTCTGCTACAATTTTCTTGGGAAACGTCGTGCCAACACAGAACGGACCTTCGGAATTATACTTGCCACACTTTCGAAGGTCCTAACCGAGATATGCTGGTAAACCGACTATAAAAACTGTCTCCTCTTGTTCACTTTTTGTTGTTGGAGCAAATGGTTTGATGGATGTCGACGTTGATTCGATACATTGATGTTTACGTTATATTCGACTAATCGAGTCAGTCTTTGCCACTTCATAAATCGTTCGAAGTCCAATTTACTGTTTCAATAGATTCATCGATAAAGCTCGTCTCATACTTTACGATTCAAAGACAGCTTGTAAACAAGTACTTGGATATCGAAAACAATGACACCAGAATTAGGGTCAACACGTGTAATCGATTCTCCGAGATCCTTTGTTCTGAATCATCCTCTAAACTTCACCATCGAAAGGGGAAGCGTTAGGCTGTTTCTAGCCGAGGCAATCGAGTGGGAGTTAGACCAGTTCGAGAAGCAGGTTGGACTCGCTTCTAGCATAAAAAAATGTGCGAACATTTGGCAAGAGGTCAGCTCTCAGCCGCAATCTTTCACTGTAGGCAGTCTAGCGACCGGAGGGGGGTCCGGGGGGAGGTCGAAGAAGAAGGAGGGGTTGGTGGGAGGCTAGACGTAATTTGCCCTGGGGGCCCCGTGGGTGGTTGCTTGATTCTTGGTTGTACTGTGCAGGATTGGTCGGACGTCTGACAGTTGACGGATGACGAGGCGGCCTTTCAAGCTCTCCCCTTTTACGCCCTCGACGGTGAGGTTCGCCTCGGCCTCTCGACTCGGGCTCGGGCTTCGAGGCAGCGTCCATTATCTGCCGCGAGGCAAGGCTGAGCCGGGCGTAACGGGATTATTAACTGAAATAGGCGTATAAGTCATGCGTCTTCGTCTTTCGTGCCCCTGCCCCCGAAACTGGCCCCCCTTAACGTTAGAACTGGCCTCAGCCTCGGGCCGTTACGCGGAGGACCGGCTCAACCGACCCACCCGGTGGAAAATGTCGAAGAAACGTTACTCCCTGCCAATAAATAAAATTATTTATCGCTTGCCCCGCCAGGATTTCCACTAAATTATCACGTTCGACGAATGTAATTGAGTAAGTGGATGTAGCTTGTGGTTTACCTCGAAAAACTGATTTTAGACGAGGGTAGTAAGTACATTCTTGAAGAATGCGCGTCAGGATTTGATTTGACCTTGCAATGACCTTGGAACGTACTTATACATTTTAAACAACCCTAGTAGCACAAAAATATTGGATAAATATTTTTTAAGCCACACCTCTTCATATGAGATAAACATTGGATGTAACTATTGTATGCATGTTTAAGAAATGTGAATTGAATGTTTAGAAAATATAAGTTAAATATTCAGAGAATATAAACTAGATATTTAAAATATATAAAGTAAATATATTACAAGAAATGTGAAATCAATATTTGAAAAATATAAATTCAATAATTAAACAACATTCAATTAAAAAGAAGAAAAAGTTGGGAAAAATATTTTTCTTGATATAAAATAAATATTGTATGTACATTTGAATATTAAAAAAAGATGGAGTCGCTTTGAAATATTATATGAATGCGTATACAATATTTTGTGCTAGGGAAGTTAGACTTGCCAATTTTTGCCGTGTCGGATTGTTTCCGAATGGAAGGGAGTTACATGAACGATGAAGGGTCAGGCTGGTCGGTGTGTGGCGAGGCACGGGGTCCTTGGAAATTAGAGAAATTCCGTGTCCCTTAGCCGCGAGAATTCTCAGCGATGGCCGGCGGATAAGCCGCGGCACGCAGCGGAGATGCGAATCTTCGCAACCGGCGAGTGGAAACATTAAAAATAATTTCTACTTCTCGGTGGGTTTATTCACTCGACGCGGGCCCGACCGTGACTCATCCGACTTATCGCTCCTTGATCGTGATTGCCTTCGTACACGCGTAAACGCTTTTCACCTCGTGAGAGAAGAAAATGGCTCCCGGGGATCGGGGCTTCTCAGTTTGGCACCTGCCGGAAACCTGCGTGGTCTCACCTGTGTAGTCTCACCTCTACTTCTGTCCAGTTTTCGAAGTTGGCGATCTTGAACTCTGGCAGGAGCTCTTTGTCTAGAATAAAAGAGACAGCGAAGATTACAATAGTCGTTTGTCTTGACATTACGAGTGGAATTCTCTTATGAAACTTTATAATTCCGCCCGTAGGCATTCCAGCAGATACTTCTGAGATTCCTAAGATTCATTATTGTCTTAAAATGCATCACAACCGCAGGCCAGTGATAACAAATGGAAGCAATACTGTCTCTTCACGAAAAAGGAAAATTATTTTCCGAACAAGTTAACAAATTCCAAGAATTGCCAAAATAAATTTGGACAGTGCATTCCGATGCGGGAGCGTATCATCCGCGAATGCGATTGGTCGCGAAGAGGGCAGAGATTTTTCAATAACTGTTGCAAGATCGGCGCAAGGCGGCGTCCGATAAGCTGGTTGTCGGAGCGCGATTTTTCGATGCCGCGGCCGCGATAAAACACCTCTTGCGCGGCAATGATGCGGATCTGGAGGCGATGCGCGAAATGTTCAGCAACAGAATCCGCGCTTCGTGGCCGAGCGTTAAAGCTGCGCGCAACAGCTACAACGCCGGTGTCACGTTTATCTGACCGGCGATCGGCGGAGCAGCGCGCAGCGCAGCGCGATTGCAAGGACCACTGCGTTGGACCACGGCGCTCGAACCTAGAAGAGAGAGAAAGAAAGAGAGAGAGAATACCAAACCGCGTGTTCAACCGGCAAACCGGTTGAACTCCTCGCCGGGTTTCCTGCCCGATCCCGTCCCTGGAAAACCGAACAGTTTTCTGCGGCTGAAATTCGATTTCCTACACGGCATTCCTAAGCGAATTATACTTTTCGTGCGCGTACGTAACCTCTTTGCACCGTGATCGGCAATTATAGACCTCGTTGAATTTTTCCTGAATGTTTCGAAAAGTATTAGGTAGAAGTCGAGGTAATTAAAAACCATTTTTGTAGAGCTGGATCGGTTCATATTTACAGGATCTTCGAGGATAACCGAGCACAACAGGGTGTTCAATAATATTTATTTATACTTTTCGTGCGGGTACGTAACCTCTTTGCACCGTGATCGGCAATTATAGACCTCGTTGAATTTTTCTTGAATGTTTCGAAAAGTATTAGGTAGAAGTCGAGGTAATTAGAAACCATTTTTGTAGAGCTAGATCGGTTCGCATTTACAGGATCTTCGAGGATAACCGAGCACAACAGGGTGTTAAATAATATTTATTTATACTTTTCGTGCGGGTACGTAACCCATTTGCACCGTGATGGGCAATTATAGATCTCATTGAAGTTTTCCTGAATGTTTCGAGAAGTGTTATGTAGAAGTCGAGGTAATTAGAAACCATTTTTGTAGAGCTGGATCGGTTCGTATTTATAGGGTCTTCGAGGATAACCGAGCACAACAGGGTGTTAAATAATGTTTATTCATACCCGTTCGACACATACATTGTACCAATGGTGTTTCAATTGTAATGGAACATAGGGGCTTCGCACCACTCACACCTGCCCGTGCAGTCGCCCGACAATAAAAAACAAACGTTCACTGAACTTGAACTTCTATTTCGGAATTGTCAAGTTACAAGTTTGAAGTGCAGCTGGTTAATTGAGTTACTGCATCTGCGAAGTCCGTTTTTGAGATGGTTGAGGGTTAAGCATCCAGCGAACGTCTGAAGAACCTAGGCAGGATGTCGGTTTTTGTGTTGGCTTGTGAACAGTTAGCGGATTGTTTCCAGCGGCTACATTCCTTAAAGAGTGTCCCCATGCGTCCGCGGTTGGCTGGGAAACGAGCGGGAAAGTATTCATAAATAATTCTTCAGGGTAGATGCGAGATAACCGTCGGGCACTTAAGCAATGAATATCTGATGATTTCCGCTCGAATTTCCGCAAATCTGTTCCGCGGACCGTGTCCCTTTTTTCTCGTGCGCCGGGGCGGCGCAAGAACCGAGGGAAATTAGCGTCTCCATCACCTACCACGCGAATTACAAACGGCCGCGTGTAAAGCGGTTTGTTTCTTCTCCTCGCAATTTGCCCGGCACTTTGCTCTCTTTCTCTGTGGTTACGTGTGCGCGTGTGCATGGAAACGGTGTGCACGCTAAACACGTTCCGCGAACCCTAGAATGTAAACAGGAACAGCGTAAAGGCAGCGCTGAGGAGGGTAAATGAAATCCGAGTGCACGCCGATCGGCGCGCAGTTTTTTCCGCAAGGGATGGCCTAACGCGGCGCGAACCACTAATTAAGATTATTCCTACGGTTTATCGCGGTGGCCGGGGCGAGCGCAACTCGCCTCTCATTGTGCAGTTTCGGTGGAAGTTCGTGATGCGTGAGAAAACGGACACGAACCGGCATCCCGGTTCGTGGCGCGATTAAATCTTCGCCTTTTCCACGTTACGTGTATCGTAGCGCTCGTAAAAACGGTTATGTGGGCTAATTGGTCGTCGCTGATACTTCTTTTTCTCTTCAACCCCCTCCCTAACCGATTCTCCTTCTCCGAGCTTCTCTCACGACTTCTTCTTAGGCTTCTTCTCGCTCTTGTACTCTTTCTCTCTCTCTCTTCGAGTCTCCTTCATCGTGTTCTCCTCCGACTCTCCTTGCACCCCGGTCTTTTTGCTTTCGCTCAGTTCTACGCTCGGTTCCTGCAATCCTTTTTCGTCGTCACGTCACAATTTCCTCCTCGGTCCCGGCTCCCATGAGTTACAGCATCCATGAGGAGTATTACTACCTGTCGAACCCGACTCGTACACTCTACCCCGGCCTATCATTTATCATCTCATTTTATAGTCAACCGATCGCCGGACCCCGCCGTAGCCGATAGCGTTTACGCTAGCCAATCACGCCAATCTGCTGCAACGTGCACACAGGGTGCAGCCAGACGAACCTGGAAACGGAAAAATCACGATCTCGTCGAAATTCAGTCTTTCAACATTGTCAGGACTACCTTGTTTCTTCATTGACATTGTAAATTTGTTTGGGGGGCAGTACACCAGATTATGTTTCCTCTGTCGATCATTCATTTATCCAAATTTATGAGACTGTTTCATTCGCATTCGACTAAAAACACCGAAATTAAAGAAGGCAAAACTTCTGCGAGGGAAATTGTATTTACCAACTATTTATCATCCTACCGGCTCATTATATTCGATCTATTTTGTTAAACGGCAACAAAACTATGCACTCTAACGACGTATAATTACCGGTTCGCTGATAAATAAAAATGATGTATTACTATGAACGGTACATCTACAAGTCTAGCGAATACAATATTTACATCAGATAAATATGTAACAAGCAACGGGCAGAACGTATTCGAACAGAAATGACGTCCAAACCAATAATATTTGTCGTAAGAGAAAAGATGTAATTTCCTATAGAATCACGAGTAGTGCATAGAGTAAATCACGATCGAACGAAATCTATTGCGTCGAATAAAGCTATGGAGGCATGACGTTGTTCCCGAGTCGAGTGTCCAAAAGTAGTTGGCGAGTCAGACGAGAGTAATATGCCGATCAGAAATTGGTCACCGCTTAAATCCGTCGTTTCGATGCGGTACAAGGCGGCATGATGCGCGACGGATCATCTAATCGTTATTCATCGTGCGGCCGGCCATTCCGTGCAGCGACGGATCAGCAAGAAAGGTTAGAGAGGCGCCTTGACGCGAAAACCGGCGTGCCATCACGTGCACGTGCTCTATTCGCCCCGATCTCTAATAATATACTTTAACACCTCGCTGGTCTCGTCTGGCAGACCACCCAAATGATACTGTCGAGCGATTTGGCCACGCGAATGGTGGGCCCTGATTGGTATTGCGGGAACAGCGAACGCGCAAACAAACAGTAGGTCGACTGACGTGATTGATAATCACCGCCACGCGCCGTTCCTGGACAAATACGATCGTCCAGAAGGCGACAGGACCGCCCGCAGTCCGACTCGGATCCCGCTGCCATAATTCTCTGTACTTCTTCCAAGTCGGTAAACGAATGCGCGCGGTGAGTTGCTCGCGTTGCCGGAAAGAAGACCAGCGGCAGATTTCGAGCAACCATTGATTACAAGAATATAAAATAAATTTGTGATTTCGGTTCGGTCATTAGTAACTACAGCGAGTTTGCAAATTAATTTAACTCGACGTTTCGATCCCTGTATTGATCTTTTTCAAGAGAGACACTTTTGCGTCTGAAAATCAATACGTTTATACGTTGAAATAAAAAAGAAATATATTGCGACACAGCTGTGTAAACGTATCTTAGAAGAAACCAATTATAAGACACATACTTGCTGCGGTAAAATAATTATTCAAATAAAAAATAATGAGTTACAATAAACGTGGCAGACACGTAACTGAAACACGTGCTACGCAAGGTTGAAAGATATATGTATTGTAGGACGACATTGTTCTATGATTGGTTGATCCATATCGAACGGTGGAAGTTCGAAATCATCTTGGCGGTTTTGAAACGGCGTATCTGAACAACTAATATTGAATGTAATCAAAGAAGAAGAAAAAAAAGGAAAATTAACAAAAATTGCAAACAAGGGAAAACATTCATGATATTTGCACCAAATATGAAATAAAATAAATTAATATTTTATTTATTTATTACAAGAATTTAAAAGACGAATTAATTCCTGTATAAATCTAAAGAGGCTGCCATTGATTAAATAAAAAGAGATAATG
This sequence comes from Lasioglossum vierecki, assembly GCA_028455595.1. NCBI lineage: Eukaryota > Metazoa > Arthropoda > Insecta > Hymenoptera > Halictidae > Lasioglossum > Lasioglossum vierecki. Next base: position 11,681,968 of record CM052340.1, on the reverse strand, counting down.
TTTTGTAAATACGATTTGAATTCCGACAATTTCACCGAGCTCGATACACGGTGGGAAAGAGTTGCGTCATGTAAATTTAACCGTGCGCCAATGTAGTTAGCAAAGGTCGCACGCCGACTCGCTATACTGACCAGTCTCGTTGTATCGAGTACAAAGCTCCACGGGACTCCGGAGAAAAAAACGCACCGATTGCACCGCCGGAAAAACGTGCCGGTTACAATGTTGATAACGGCCACGCAATTATACCTCGCGGAGAAAAAGGAATATGCGAGCTGGATCGAAGCGGATCGCACGAGTACCATTAGACCGCCCGCGGAGCTCTGTACCACGCATAATGCACGCGACCAGCAAGAAAGCTCGCGATTTTCGCATTCTGTCTCTCGTTGGGAACTCCGCACACGCGTTCCAGCCGTGGAAACCCCGCGATCGTTGATTTATCGCCGTCAAGAGAATTTCAGAAATGCATCGAGACGTCTTTTTGCGGTGGTCGAGCTCTCTCAATGCGTTCCTCTTCGTTTGGTGGAATTTCGACTTTCTTTGTCTTCTCGTTATTTCGCTCCTCGACGTATTAACAGTTGAATTATCCAGCGTTTGTTTTTATTGTGTACGGTTATTAAATATTATTAAAAAAAAAATTTTTATAGAAAGTTTACTATTTTTAATGGTATGATTGAATTATTCTATAAAAGATTTTACGAGAAAAAGAATGGCAAACTATTTCTATTTGAAATTCTGCTTCTGGTTGCCGGTGACGTGAACTTACAAATAGTACGCTTTTCTTAATGGAGATTTGTTTATAGGTGAAATTTGTTGAACACTGGTTGCGAAGGGAAATGGTGGACTATTTATTGGTACAGCCAGTAATTTAATCGCTGTATTAATTGCGGATTGGCTCGGCGACTCGTTCGGATCAGGACCTGGAAAGTTCCATCGCGTCGGTCGGATTTCGAAACTGCCTCGGCAGAGTTCGTGAAACTTTTACGTGGCTCGCCGTGCGAGGCCCCCTTTCGTCGAGGCATAACCTTAATTAGCATTTCCGTACTAAATGTATGCACAATTTGTCCGATATTCGATGTAAATAACGAACGCGGCCCGGCTACCCGCGCGCTGCGCGACGAGGCGAGCGATCATTTGCATACATGAATATTGAGACGCCGATATCGGATTAAGTGACAACTATCTGGGATAACTGCCTAAAAAACTCGGGGCAAGCGGCGGTGTTCGTTTAGCCGCGATTCGGCAAAGGGAACCGGTTATCGTCGATTATCATGTTAGGTTCGCAATTTTTTCCAGTTTAATCGGGACTTCGTCGTCGACCGTGTCGGTTATGCTAATTGACACGCGATTCCCGGGATTTTTCGGGTAGCGAGGATTCAAACGACCCGCGCCGATGGTGGTTGGCAAGCGTGACGCTGTCACGTGGGGTCTGAGTTTCCGAGGATTTCCTCGATTTCCCGCCGAATGAGGCCACGGCCACCTATCGAAGCCGGAAGGAACCCCGAGGAAACGGATGTTCCGGAAAAGCACGAGAGATGGCGTGCAGAGTGATTCGAGGCCATCGGTGTTTCCAGTGCTGCCACCTTCTGGTGGTTCCCTGTAAATTCAAGGCGGTACTGACCTGCGCGTGTCCCGCACCATCATAACACACAGACCGATCGCCATGCTGCCAGAAGATTTATGAGCCGTATCATGGCGCGGCATCTAAACGATTATTTGCTGTTAAACGTAAACGGCTTATAAAAACGAGCCTGCATAATAGAGTAAATATAGGCTCGATGTTCTCAGCCCCCGGTGAAATTTATAGACCCACTTAAGACGATCTCGTATCGACGCTTGAGCTGACCGGTAACCCTTAACCCTGACCAGGAACTGATCGTTTCTCAGGCAACGGGGCGAAACCCACCGCGCCAATTAATTGCAAATTTTTCAAACTTTAATCCTATCGCTTTTTCATTAAATTCGGTTCATCGTGGGCTATATTGTACGGGAGAAAATAGTGGCGAGGTGCTAAGTGCTCGCCATATTGATTCTATGTTGCTACAACACTATTTACGGCTTCTAAGAACTTATTGACTATTTAATTGGTTGACTATTAAGGAGAATGTTATTAAATAAATTTTCAAATAATTGTTAGATTCTATTACTCTTAACGCTGTATTTGTTCGACTGCATGAGGTGCTAAACGCTCGCCATATTGATTCTATGTTGGCTTCTAAGAACTTATTGACTATTTAACGGTCTTAATTATATTGCGTTACGTTAAGGAGAATGTTATTAAATAAAATTTTAAAAATTTTTAGATTCTGTTACTCTTAACGCTGTTTTGTCTCGAACCGCGAAAGTATTAAGTACGAAAAATTATAGCTCTCGTCTAATCAATATGCCAAGGCCAATAATCAGCTCGTCCAGAAATCAGCTTGTTCCTCGGAAGATAATCCTGTTCCGGATATCAGTGGAACGATCGTCAATTACTAAAGTCGAGCGTAGATCCGCGACAAATGACGCGCGCAAGATAATACACGTTGTAAACATCGATTATTGCTGTTAGACTTTTGACGTTAGGTCAATAGAAGCGCGAAGCAAACAGTTCGGACGGCTCTCGATTAAACATTCAGACGTCTCGATCGTCTAGCTCGTATATTAGGCACGTGCTTAGAAACGGAATCGAGCGCCTCCTATGAAGAACAATAATTTATTAAACGGATACGTCATCGCCCTGTTGCGATAGTCGCGCGTTTCCCTCATTGAGAGTCAGAGGAGTGAATCGGGCCATTTGAATAACAAACGGTATGCAAATTCATTTGCCCTGCAGTCGTTTAGTCCTCGTACGAATTTATCTCCCGCGACATCCGAAAATACACCGTGGCCGTTTTCGAACGGCACCGAACAGCACCTCCGCAAACATGACTGCGGTATGGCAACAACCTCGATTTTATTTAACCGAGCATTCCAATCGCAATTTCTAATAATCACCAACGAAAGCATCGGGCGATCTCTCAGACCCACTTGGGTGACTTAATAAATTAATTGATACTCTGTTCGCCAGTTATTTATCTCAAGGTTTTTGTAGAAACAACGAGACCGAAAGTTTCAGCTAACACTTTATTAATCCGATGAATTTTGCCGAATTATTTTGATTGCAATGGGGTCCGAGCATTCCTTCGATCGCCCGTTAGTTATCCCTAATTAATTCACTAACCATATTATTAATGCAGTTAACTGCAATTGTGGTGTTAACCGTTTCAAAATCATGTCTGTAAATATTGAAATTATAAGATGATTCAATTTTGTATGAATCTGTCATCAGATCCATTATACAACGTCTGATTCGTTTATTTTTAAAAACATTATAATAGGTTTTGTTAAATTGGAAACCAAGAGAACTACATCTCAAGATTTTTGTAAAAACAACGAGACCGAAAGTTTGAGCCAACACTTCATTAATCCGTTGAATTTTGCCGAATTATTTTGATTGCAATAGGGCCCGAAAGATCGTAAATCACAAGGCAATAATTATATGGAAGTTTGATTAACGGGTGTCCAAGGCGGTTTCCCGAAAACTGTGAGACGGAAATGCGGAGATTTATCGGAAATTCGCCGGACTCATTGGTAGTAAGCGTCGGCGTAACAACAATACGGAATAAATTACCATATAAATAGGTTTGCCGTTACACTGTGTTTCCTTGTAGGAATCTGGCCGCTCTACTCTCTTCGTTAATCCGGCCCCGGACTCTACTCAGAAATACCATCGGCAGGGAAACCTCTTAATGTTCTATTCTTACATCTCGCAGCGAGACCCGAGACTCGTGATAGCCGGCTGCCTCCAAGAAGATTTTAATTAAGCCCGCCCTTCCAATGTTTCGTCTGATTGGATGAGCTAATCCCGTTCCGTTCGTAGAAAATTTAGGGTTTCCCTTCCGTTAGAGGACAACCCCGAACGTTTCGGACGCCCGTTAACATTTTTTCGCGGCCTACTAAGAAAATTATCATGATTTATACCGGGCCGATAAATAAATTCATCCACCCCGCGGGGCAACTCGGCGTTCCGTCTTTCGTGGTTCATCTTCTTCGGTATTTTCAACGGACGTTGCTCAACTATTTTCCTCGGTTAGGGATTTCTAGGGAACGTCTTATTGTCTGACAGAACTGTACACATTTTTATTTTATTTATTTTAATGTATTTATAATATTCATAATTTGCTGGATTAAAAATGTTTCGTATATGTACTTCAAATATTCCATTAGTTTATTAAAAGGTCAATTCAATGACATTCCGTTATCCATTTCGAACGCCCTTTTAAAAATTACTCAATTTCTTAGATATTTAACGAGCTATATGGGGAAGTATTCGAGGGTTGAGGATTTTTTGTAACCCCGCCAGGGAACTTCTTTATTTGTAGAGATCACCTGAAACAGCTCCATCGTTAAGGGAACAGAGTTTAGTGAAGAGCAAATGTTCTCGCCCTAAAACACCCTCCGGTAACAGCTCGTTTCCTGATGAGTTTTCCAGAAGCGCAGTCGGCATTTTTGTCCATCATCGTGGAAGAGCATTTGGGCCTGGTAGGTGGAAAAGTTGTCGGTCTAGGGGTGTGGGCTAAAGGGAAAGCAGCACGTCAGGGGATGACATCTAAATCTCCCTTTTCGTTTCACGCTGACTGCCCGCCCTTTCGCTGGCTGCGCTCGCCGACCGGCCCTCCCTTTCCCCTTGCTGGCTGTCTTCAGAGGGGTGGGTTCTTCGGGTACACTCGCTCGCAAAACCTTTAACCCGCCTTTGGATCTGCTACGGCGGATTAATTGAAAACACACTGGATCGAATCAATAATTAAATCGGTCGGAAAGTCAGTTTGTTTTCTCGATGGGAAAATCAAACCGAATTCTTTACCATTTACCTGGCTTATTTGATCTCTGTTTTTATCAGCGAAGAATGTTGCACCGCCAACGTTGCACCTGAACCAGCTAGAGAAATAATTTTAGCAGATCAGATGTAAGAATTGTACGAATGTTTGTACCACCGTATCGATGATTGATTGGTTTACTCATATATTTGCCTGTTATTGATTTATGCTGTTATATATACTTTTATTGATTTATGCGTTGCGTTAGCATTTTGTTAACAAGTCTATGTTGCCATGAATTTCTGTAAAATAAATAATTTCCTACGAGCGAGCAAAGGATCTTGACGTGTCAAGCCTTCTTACAACTTCAGAAAAATAGGAAATACAAAATAGGTGATAAAGTTGTGATAAGAAATCTTGATAATTCACCCGGTGTATCACTAAAATTAATACCACGTTTTAAAGGGCCGTATCGATGACTGATTGTTTTACTCATATGTTTACCTGTTATTGATTTATGCTTTTATATATAATTTTATTGATTTATGCGTTAGCGTTAACAAATCTATATTGCCATGTTGTCAAGCCTCCTTACAGAATGTATTGTTAAGGAGTAAACATTTGAGGATGATCGCCGTTGAAATAATTTCGGAAATGAGATTTCAACTCAGTTTCGAGTTCCGGCGCGTCATGAAGCGCCGAGGCAACGTTCCAGCGGTCCGTCGGGCAACGAAAGTAAAATTCTTCGCAGTTTCCACAAGGGACGCGGTAACGAGCCACGCTGGCGAGCAAACAAGGGGATTCGCATGGAAAGCGCGAAGTTTATTGTTGTAGGTATTCCAGAGCGGGTCTCGGGGTCCTCGGTACAGTTTCACGCAACCGGGTCTTTTATATTTTTATGGCGGTGAAAGTCGCCGCTGGGGCCGATGGGGTCGCGACCGTGAAGGCATTCCACGTCCCTAAGTTTCGCCCGGTGCCCGGAAAAACGAGGACAATGCCTACGGTAGAGGCGAGTTTCACTTTTACCCCACCAAGATACTAGGACCCCCAAGAAAAACCTTTAAAAAGAACGAACTGAAGGTTTCGAGAAAACTAAAGGATCTAACGGCGGACCATCCCCTGGCGAGATCAGTTTCGCAGGATCTGCCGGAGAGATCTTGCGAACCAACCACTCAAGGATGTCACGGTGGCAGGCAAAATTGGGAGGGTGTGATACCATCAACGCGGTTCAAAGTGTAACATTTTCTGTGGCTTCGAGAGGACTTTTACCTCGAGCGATTTTATTACAGAACTTGTTGCTCGGAGCGTTCATCTTGTGTTTCATTTTTTTTCAAATGGAGGGCTGGGAAAGGGGGTTAGGGAAAAGTTTAATCTAGATCGAGTGTTCTGATATTGATCAGAAATTCCTGTTCTTGTGCGAAGAGAATTGAATTTTGTATTTTGTGCTGTGGACGACAGGAAGAATCGTGACGAAGAAAATCATGGAGTCGATGCTGGAATTAGCAGTCAATAAGGAAGTAATTAGCTGCTTGTAGAATTGATAAAAAATGAAGTCAAATATATCAGAGACGTGATCAAGAGAGAACGACGTTGAGCGACACATAAACTAGGAAGTAATCAAAAAATGTAAAGTATCTACACCAAGAAGTTATTTAAAGATAAAATGATTGATAATAAAAAAATGATACGAAGAAAATGCTGAACGTCTAAGAACGGAATTAATGATGAATAAGGAATTATGTGGAAGGTTAATGCAAATTTGCTGTGCAGTATACGGTAGTGGGAATAGCTGTGCAGGATACAAAGGAAAATGTTGATGCATTCTGATGGGAGCTCCGCGGGATCGATCGTGTACCGTTTCGCGGACCTGCTTCTCCCGCAGAATCGAAAGCGAGAAGGTGAAGAATTGCCGGGGATACTTTCGCCGACGTTGTTCATAAATTTCTGGCCACGCATAGTATTCCCCGCTTCTCGAGTTTACCGTAAACAGATCATCTTGAATCTTCCGGTTGCCTCTAGACGACGCTGCGTTTCTACGTGGTCGCTCTGATCTCGTTACACAATATTGACCGCTTGATCTTGATAAACAACCACTTCATGAAATTTGACTAAAAATCCAGCTGAAAGCGTTAAACCGTCTGGATTAATTCGTATCGATTTGATTTCGCGCTGAACATTTTCGATGGATTCTTTGAATGCTTTTCGATGGGTTATATTTATATTCAAATTTATTCAACGAAGCGATGCATTAATTTCGGTCCGAATAACTAATGAACCTCCGCTAAGTTGAATAAGAGTGACTCTGAGTTTTTGCAAAATCAAAGTGAATTTTTTCAAAGACAGCTTCTGTTCTGATTAAAGAACGGCGCAACAAATTCCATGAAAAAACATCAATCTCACTCATCGAGCAGGGCAACATCCATCTTCTATCAATCGAAGACGTCGATCGGCCTCGGACGACTCCATCGACGTCCAAAAAATGATGATTCGTCGAGGAAAAAGTGACAGTGGCGGGGTTTAAATTCGCAAAACACGGGGCCCGCGAGTTTCCACGTAACGCGCCGGCCATTCTACAAAATCGTGCACGTGTGCAACGCCGGATTCAGCTGCCTCGTTCGGTTCACGAATGAATTATCGCCCGTTCGGGGTTGGGCTCTTTCATTTCCAGTCCACGCGGTAGCTCCGTCCTTTCCTCCCTTCTTTCGCTCTCTCGTTTTCTCTCCTCCTCTCTTTCTCCCGTATCGGTCGAGCCTGCCGTCAGCAACGCTTTTTCCCATCCCTACGCGATTCCGCTCTACACCGCCATTCTCCCCCTTTCTTTTTCCATTTCCAGCGGAAAGATACCGCGCAACCCTCCTCCACCCCGGATTATTTTTATAGACTCACGTGTGCTCGCTAAACACCCCGCCCGCTTAGACCCGCGATTTTCCACCCCCGCGGTGTTTGTTCGCCGACTTAAACCTGTGTCTGCGATATTTTATTCCCAACCCGACCGCGGAATAATAGAAAACGTGTCTGAGATGTTTGTTATCATTTCCAGAATGCTCGAGAACTGCTTCGTGTACTTTATTCGCTGAATTATTTAATTCGTGAACAGGAGATATTGAATTCCATGAAGAAGCGATAAAAAAATGTGCTTCAGAATATTTATATTTATTTGATCAGAGACAACGTAATAAATGGAACACGTTATTAAATTCTTTCCTTCGAATATTAAATTGATTTCTACACATTGTCTAAGTACAGCACCATTTTTAGTTTCACACCCCATATAACGTCGATTCCATACTTGTAGACGCGAGTCGTACAAGGGTGAAGAAGTCTGATTTTATTCATGGCTGGTACGTTGCAAGCGTCAGCCATTCAATTAGGAATCCTTTTGAAACCAGTTCAACAGTCAATTATTTAAAGGAAAGGTGGCGAGACGAGTCCGATATTATATGGATGCTTCAATACGAGCGCGTGGAATCATCTGCCACATTGAGTTATGCGTTTCGGTATAACCAGGTGTGGTTGAGGGCTAGAATGAGACTCTGGGTTCTTAAGTTACTTGGTCCACGGTGAACGTTGGCTTAAAATCCGGTCCGAGTCTGTTAAAGTCCAGTTAAAGTCAGCTGGACTCCCTGAAGTGTTCTTTCGTGACCCCGACGTAGCCATCTTGGAGAAAAGTTGCGTCCAATGAATCTTACAATGTCCTTATCGAGGTCTAGATTTCTATTTCGTATTCTTGCCTTCCTTGAGTAGAATTATTTTTAACGAGTCCTTTAGTATCTTATTTTCAACCAGCTTCAATTTTAACAGACTTAAATAAATTGGCTTGTTGTTCGTACATGTTTGTGTTCCTCGAATAGAATTTTTTTAACAAGTCCTCTAGTATCTTGTTTTCAACCAGCTTCAATTTTAACAGAATTAAATAAATTGGCTTGTTGTTTGTACACGTTTGCGTTCCTCGAGTAGAATTATTTTTAACGAGTCCTCTCGTATCTCGTTCTAATCCCAGCTTGAACGGAATTAAATAAATTGGTTTGTTGTTCGAACATTCATTTCTGCGATACTTTTGCGGTGTAACTTGTGAAAGTAGGTGGCCCATCGTCGTCTCGAAATTTCCGAGCGTTTCTGCGGTTTTGACGAATTTGTTTACGACACGATAATTTCCAAGTTTGAGAAACGGTGTCTGGAAGTTTCGTACGGATGCCTCTTCGTAGGAGGGGCAGCAGGGTCTTGGAACCTCTTTCGAGAGGGCAAGCACCCGTCACAACAGCTGCTATACTCTCAAAGAGCTGCGCGTTTCCAAACTCTCCTTGTCTCTCTCTCTCTCTCCCTTGGCCTTAATAAAATCGATATTAACTCTGGCTCCTTTTTATCGGGAACTTCAACGATAACCGTGTACTCTTGCTCACCTATTTTCTTCCGAATAACTTGCTTTGTATTTCGTGCAGAACCTCGACTAAATTACGTTTTCATTACCGGGGGATTTTCTCGTTTTACTCTGTGAAAGAGAGCCGCGCCGTTGCAAGAACTTCTCTAGCTACGTTACTGGGCAGAAAAGCGGTTTGTTTCCCCATCTCGGAGGGTCAGAAATGCGTGGAAGGAATCAAAGGGAGAAACGCAATCAATCGAGTGTTTTCCTTCTGAACAATGGCTTGCAAAGGGGAAAGGGACAGCGAGGGTAAATTGAAATTCCGTGACACGGAAGGAACTCTGATTGGGAAGAGGGACGGCAATGAAAATGGCGCGCGATTGCTTTCTGCCTGTGGTTCGTCGTCTTCGTCTCCACGAAATAAATAAATTAAGAGACTTTTAATATATTGCATTCTCTTGTCCTCATTCATAAATTTCGTACATTCTTGAAATTATAAAATTGTACGTCCTTTTTAAAGCATAATGTAGCTCCTATTAGCGTACAGAAATGTTTTCAGAATTCTTTTACCACACGATTGTTCGTAAAATAATATAACGTGAAAAATATGACTATGCAGTTCCGCAGTCAACGCCCGAATGAATTCTTCAATCCCAAAACGAAGCTGGAACAGCGTTTCTCCGAAAAAACGAGGGCGCAAAGAGGAAGGTGGGAAACGGAACGAAGTGCTGGACAAGGAGCGAAAGAAACAAATTGTCGATCGAAGTAACGAGCGCGACACCCAGGTCTGTTGGAGGGGGTTGAATTTTAATCGAGTAGAAGAGGAAGAATAATGGCGGGAAGGAGCCGAGGACGCCATCAATTGAATGTTTTCGTTTTGAAGCGTGCGCCGGTTCCGATCGGCGGCGGCGGCGGTGTCCGGGGAGGATCGAGGGGATCGGTGGAGGATCGGTAGGAGAAGAAGAGGGTGTAGATCCCCCGAAGAGGGTAAATTGGAATTCCGCGACGCGAAGAGTGCCTCGGTTAGTTGCACGGGGCCAAACAGGGGGTCAGTGGGGTGAAGGCGAGACCAGGAAACCGGGGAAAAGCGGCGTGGGAGAAGAGAGAAAGAGATGAGGAGAGAGAGAGAGAGAGAGCGCGGAGAGAGCACCGACACCCAAGGAATATTTACTGCCATCTTCTCTACCACTTACCCACAGATTCCCTGCCCGAAGTTGTAAACACCTCTTAACTATATAGAGATAGTATCTCGGTTTCCCTTCTCGTGTATCCTAAGCAGTTACGCGGCTGTTATAACTAAAGGATTATTAATTAGATCGCCCGGCGATTACATCGCGATATTTTCCATCCCCTTTTTTCCTTCCGAGTTTATCTGGTTTTTTTCGTTCCCCTCTCCTCTCTCCCTTTTTTCCCCAGCCATTACACACGAGCTTCTCTCTTTCTCTCTCGCTCTCCGGTTCGTCTCTATTTCTCTCGTGATCGCGAGTGCTGCTGCAGCGTTACCGTTCTCTGTCGCGTTCGTTCCGCTGCCGAGAGGTTTAATTGATTCGAACTGCCGCGACTATCGGATTATTAATTGCGCTGTTAATCGGGGACGACGGTAATTAAGCTGTCGACGATTCAGTTTTATGATGCCCCGCGCCCTGTCCGCTATACTTCTGTCCTTTGTGCACGGGATACCGGTGTTTAGCGGAACTATAGCGCCGGCTAACAACGTTGCAAGAATTCACCTCGCTTCCGGTTAGCTTCCGGCGTGACGAAGCTTCTTTGCTGTCGCATTTTTTTCTAAATCGAGAAGCTCGTCGATTGAATCCGAAAAAGCGACGGCGTTCGCCATTTATTCTTCCGACGCTAGCTTGAAGCACCGTACAATCAAGATTTTTCTACAGGAAATTATTCAGTGAATTTCATTGTTTGTGTACTGATTGGAACCTTTTCATGCTCGATAATTGGAAAGAAAAAATTTCATTCGTTGTCTACGTGTAGTGTTGAAATGTAGATCACAAAAGAATGTTAGTTCATTATGAATTTATTCTAAATAACAATTTATAGACACCTATATTATTATTCATCCTGGAACTTGTCAATTGTACAACATCTGAAATATTGCTTATTTTCTTAGATTACCAATATATCTTAGCAGATATACAGTTGTAGTGTTGATTGATCTATCGATCTCTGATTGGTTCTTGCAAGCAAGTGAGGATTAAAATACAGAACCTTGATAATGTAGTACAATCTGATTTTATTATAACATTTTTCACTGTTATAATTTCAGACGTAGTTTTTCTTCTTTCTTGAAAATGATCCACACAAGAATCGGAACGTTGAAATTTTTAATTCATTTGTAAAATTGCTTAATAGTGTTTATTTGATCGAACCGTTGCGCCGAAGTCATTAATAATTTTTCTGGTTCATATTTTCATTTTCGAGCGAACCGTGCGAATGGAAACTCCATTTTGAAAATCTCCGATCTTTACTCGTCACCGATCACGTCAAACGCGTCGTAAATTAATGCCAGATACATAAAGGCAACGTGTCAGTTGGCAGACAGACAGATGTCTCGAAAGCTCACAGTGTTCGGCGTTTGCCAGCTCAGAAAACACGACCGATAAGGCTCGATGAAATTATCTGAATCGCTAGTTAACGAGCAGCGTGATCGGTGAAATAATCGCCTAAGCGAACGCTAGAACACGCGGAAGCTATCGTGGAATTTGTTGGGAATAACGGGAGGACACGTGACCGGCCCGATAATTGTTCGAATTCGACGGGGATCGGTATTCGAACGAAGTTGTCGTCGCCGTCGATTTGCATACCTCGCGTCGGCGTCGTCGTCGTTGTCGTCGTTTTCTACTGGCTCGCGAATCGTCTGTCGATCGACGACACTTTTTTCCTCTCTCCTGACAGTTCACCTGTACAAACCTCGTTGTTTGTCAATGACTGTAGCAATATTTGCACCTTGCAAAGACATTTCACGCGAGACGACCTTCGACTCTGAAAAGCTCGCACACGATAAACGTCGATGTCTAAAATTATTATTATACTCTCGTTATCAATTTTGTCGAAATTTATTCGATGATTGATCGGTTTTCGACAAATATGATTTTTATTTTCGGTATCGAGCGCTTTAAATATACAGACGTCATTTTCTGTGCCCAATGCAGTCTCCAGAGGAATATAGTTACAATAAAAATGTTTAAATTATGCTGCTCGAGAGTGCAACATAAATTTCTCAGGTTTTGTTCATACAAACTAAACAATCCAGTGTCATTCTTTAATCATGATTACTCCGTAATAACTACAATGAAACTAGAACTATTATTTGCTAAAAAAATAATATCCGACCAGAGCTTTATTTTTCATTTAATTAATAATCATATTGATTGTTCTTCTCTATTTCCGCAAATCATTTTTTATGTACCGGAACATGAACTGAAAACAATTAATTAATTCAATGAATATCATTATTGCAACAATCATATTTATAACAGTATTGATATTTTTTATTGAATTATTGAATAATGAAATTGAAATATTGATTGTACCAGTATCATTTTGTTCAGTATCACTTTTTTTCTTTTCTTTGTAAATACTTACGTAAAAAGGGCTTCTGCCCGTCTATAATAAATAGTAATATTAATAATTAAATAAATATTCTCGTAATATGCGCATGGGGTCTTTTCAAGCCTAAATCTCTCCGGTAAGCAGACGTCAGCGTGTCTCACGATCGGAGAACTAACTCGATCGTCATGGCGACGTCAACACGGAAATCCGCGGCTTCTATTTTATTCAAGGAGAGAGTCAAAGCGAAGAACGTTGTTCGGCTACGTGTGCTGAAAGCGGAAACGCCGAGGATTCGAGACGAAGATCCGCGGAGACGCTCGTGCAGATGCTCGACGCCTGGAGAGTATTTTATTGCTCGTTCGCCGACTCGTTTCTCTCGCTCGCTCCTAAAAAATATCCGCGAACGGATTACGCTCGATTAACACTCTCAAAAGCTGCTTCTTCGCGTCACCTACAAACAATAAACAATCGAACGTTTTCAAAGGAATCGTTTCGAATCATTAAAAAATCAAGTCTTCATTCAATACAATGGGATGAACAATTGTGAAGTACTAACTTTAAAACACTTTAATGCTAGACCGTGGATTTTGTGCATTTGCGAGAAAAACTAATAGATGAATAATTAATAACGAAACAAGTGAACAGATTCAGAAAATGTTTTAAAAACTCTGTTAAGGGATGAAGTGAATTTTTATTTAACTCCTGCTGCCCACAATCGTTGGAAAATATTTTAGTTTAGTTCAGAGTCAAATACAAGATGTACCTTGAAACTAGAAATTTCCGTTGCGAGAAATATTCTCCACGACCATCAAAATCCAGCACCGCAAGGATCTCTGTATCTATGGTGTCGCGTTTAGCCAGTCTAGGGATCGTTGTGCCACCACGAAAAAAAGAAAGGACTCGTCGCGAGAGAGCTGGAGCGGCGTGGCACCGGAAAAGCCAAGAAATCGAAGCCCTGAAACAACGAGCGGACGAGCCGATGCGCCCTCGCAGCCGGAGACGCGACGGAGATGTAGAACGAGAGAGACAAATAGAAGGAGACGGTGAAACCCACTAAATCAATACTCTGCCATCGCTCCAACTCCGGCTGATCCCCTCGCGCACCCCCTTAGCCGCCGTTTTCCTCGCTCTCTCCGCATCCCGGCTCGGCTCCGCTCCGTTCTGCTCCGTTCTGCCTCTGCTCTGCGTCCTCCTTCAGCGTCCTCCTCGGCTCGTGGCCTGCCACCCTTCGTTCCACCCCCGTCACGCTCTCCGGGGCGAAACTTCCTCTCTTCTCTACTCCCGCAGAGAGTTCGCCTCTGTCGGGGTTGGATATTCCCCTTTCGCGTCCGAGGCCGGCTCGCGAGACGTCGACGATCACGATGGAACCACCGCCACACGCGGGGTCCTAAACGCTTAGGCTATTGCGATCCTTCGTCCCTTCTCCAGGCTTCGAGGGAACCGACGGACCGTGTCTGACCAGGTTCTTCGCGGCAATTCCCTTTCGATGTCTTGAAAATCTTTTTTTAAGGGCGGTGGGGGAATCGTCTTACAGACACCCCTTTGATGACGATTGGGGAGGGTAGTGTTGGACTCGGATTTAATTGGGGGGACTATCATTCGCTAGAAACACAGTCTATCGCTGTACCAACTAAACGTACCAGGGCCTTTTCAAGGACCTTTTTCCTCCTTCTTCTTTAGCGGGACTTCTCAACCCCCCGGACCCGGTGTTCGCATACAGGAGGAGTACCTCTCGCTCGTACTCTAGCTGACGTCTTGTACCTGGAACATCCTCAAATTCCGACTTTGATCTCTGCTTCTGCTTGGAAGCTGCTGGACTACTTCAGAAAACGTTCCGGCAAGATCTAATGGGGTTGTTCATTTTTAGAAATGACTTCAGTGGACGTTCAGAGTTGATTTAACGAGGTGCTGAGATTGGGCTGATTGCTTTGGAAATATTCCTGCAAAAGAGCTTGCAGGATTAAAATTCGAAAATAGGATTAATCATTTTAAAGGTCTCTATCGCAGAAAATAGCCAGATAGAAAGTCCAGCAATGAAATGATGAGGAAGCATGACGATTCCTTCGCGGTCGAGTACGATCGAGGAGATCGAGGGATCCGAAGAGGCCAGACGGATATCACGCGGCTGATCAACGAACTGGGTCACGTAGCCTGTGCGGCACACGCTTACGCAGCCGACGACCATCTGCGGACCCACTACCGAACGTACATAATATATCTACGATCGTGAGATTCGAACGGCCTCCGAAGAAGTAGGAGGAAGAGGTCACTGATTGCCAGAGGGGCTCCGCTCCCTCTCTGCGAACTCGGCTAACCACTAACCCGACGAATAAACGGTCAGCTGCCGTTTTGACGGTCACCTACCAGCGCCATTTGCCTTCGCCTTGCTATAATCGCCTTTCTGTGCGACGTCGGCATCCTGTGGGACTCTTCCCTCGGCAAATTGATTCGTCGCCATTTCGTAGGCCCTCTCGAGATTCCAGAAACAAATATTCCTAATAAAACAATTCCGCACTTTACAGCCTTTTGCGGACTTAATCTATATATATAAAAACGAGAGGTTTCCTTTATGATCTATACAAGGGATGAGAAAAAATATTTCGAAATTCAACTTCTAAGAGGGTAAAAAGGTGTTGCAACGTTTGTATGAGGAATATTTTGTTCGTGGACGGATTTCTTTGAAACTTGGTGTTAATGCTCTTTGATATAATTAATCCAACACCTATTTCGGCATTTTTAAAAATTCATCCTCTAAAGGAGTGAAAAGGGTTTGCAACGTTTGTACGAGGAATATATTGTTCGTGGGCAGATTTACATCATACTTGGTCTTAATGCTCATTGATACAATCTGAATGGGGTGAATGGGAGGATAAAAGGTGTTATGGAGAAACCATCTTAATTTTCGAGGGCATTAAACAGTTTCCTGTGCGAGTGAAATATATTTCTAACGAACCATCGTATTTCTTAAATCATCATATTTCTAAAACGTATTCGTCAGCATATGGATGTTGCGGTGTCCCCGATCTAACAAGATGTAGCAGTAGCTGAAAATCGTGTATCGTGGTCGCAGAGTCTGGTCTTCGGAAGAATGCGAGGCATTCGGTAACGCGACGGGTCACGGAGCAGCGGTGTCCGCAGGCGAGACCGATTAAAAGTCAGGATTAGCAAGTAAAAAGGAATGGATCCTGGTCCGGCGGGTTCTTGAAGGGAGCATCGAGAGTCCCGGCGAGTCCAATTACACGGGCACCGGGTTCTGCTTTGTTTCACGGCCGCTGCCCGTAGTCTGACGCCTCTTCCAACAGCTCTCCCTCTTTCTCTCTCTCTCTGTGCTTTTGCCGTGCGTACTCGCGAGCAACTTCCGGCGATGGAAACGCTACGATTCCGCTCGAGCCGAGCGAACGAGCGAGCGAGCAACTCGCGTTCTCCGGCCACGCTCCTGTGGCCTCGGCGTCCCGTTAATTTCTCGCGATCCGCGCCGCGATTACGCGCCGCACCCGCCCGAAAATTTAGCGCTTTTCGGCCACCCTTTAAATCTCCGCCGGCCCCGCCGCCGCCGGAAATAGCGTGGCCAACGCCGCCGCCACCTAATACGCCGCACAGCGGTCCTTTATTTATTAGGCGTATCAACCGACGTCCCGTTGAAACGCAACAGTTAATTAAATGCGGACCGCGCTGCTACTTTGTGCCATCGCGCACGCTCAGAATTTAGCCTCGCAATTGAGCTTCCTCCGCGGGCCATCCGCAGTGTGTTCTTCGGTGATGGCCTCTTGAAAAATGGCGACGGTAACCTGTGTCGTCGAGACACTAATTCACCACAATTACAGTCGGCAATAAAATTCTGAAAAAATCTCCTCGCACGATTCTCGCTTCTTAAATGATTCTCGTTCAAACGAATTGCACTCCGGCGCGGTACGCCGTCTCACAATTAAAACATCAAAGATAAATAATCTTCCATCTAATCGGTCGAGTAAATCATCTCGTATTAAATCGTTAAAATAAATCATCTCATATTAAAACGTTAGAGTGCATCATCCCGAAGTACCAATCAAATCGAATCAGATAAACCCGGCGCTCGTACACGAACAGTTTCACGATCCGCCGTGCATACAGCGCAAGTATCACGATCTGCGAAATAAAATCGACGAAGCCCGAATCGTTGTTTATAATGGAATCGTCGACTAAGGGAACAGAGGAGAATCCTACCGTTCTATGGATCGCCGCGAGCAGATAAGGATTCTGTTTTCCAAACAAGCAATTAGAGCCGCGATAACGCGACGGGAACCGCTCGCGTACGCTAATAAGCTGAACGCTGTATCTCGCCGAAGCGGAATCGTCTGCTGGGAAATTAATATTTATAACGTAACGCACTCTTTAGCGGGCTCGCGCGTTCTCCGACGCTTATCCCGCGATATCTCGCAATTAATTTCCTCGGTGCGCGCCTCGCTGCTCGACGCACCGTTTCGCGTTAATTAATCAAATTCCTCTAACTGTTGCAGGTAAGAGCGCTTTGATGTTTCTGCTACGCCTACGCCGTTGATAGTCATGCCGGTAAGTGTTAAACTCCAGCTGCCCCGCGACAAGCTTACATCTTGTAAATCGTAATTGGGAGACGCTTCGGACCGCGGCGGACTTTATGAGCCAATTCGATGGGGGCAATTTGTCGCTGGGAGCTGTTCTCCGTGCTGGGAAAAACGGTCGTTGCCGCTACCAATTTATTACTACCTACCCGGCGCAAACCATACGGACGCTCTTTGCAGCCTTGGCGTTGCCCTAACTTCGTTGCGCGCGAGAATTAAATGCAGACCAAGATTAAGATGGTTTTTGCAATTCCCTTTTTGGCATCTGGTGATGCTGTAATATTGTGCTGCGATGCTAACTGGATTATTTTATACGTTTTCTTCGTGTAATATCTTCCATCGATTTACTTCGGACGTTTTAAACCTGACTCGAATTGGATACGTGTTCCGATGCTGACGAGCGACCGTGTGTTTTCCAGAGATTCTGGTTAGTGTCTTTCAAAGATAGGGCCCGTGTACGCCCATGGGAGTGACGAGGCTTGCGTCTAATCCTCCAGATGTTGAGCTCTTTTTTCCGGACACTCGTTACACCATGGAAAGTGATGCTCACCGACGCCGCTTCTGGAAAATCGTGGGATAGAACATTCGGGGATAGGAGACTTTTCTAAAGAATTATCTCCAGGAAATTTGGAAATTATATAGGAAAGATCTGCGTACTCCGATTTTGATGAAATTTTAATATGTTGTAGATTTCGACATTTCGAACAACTTTTTCCTTTTCCAATATCGAGGGGTCGCTTTTAGTTTTCGAGATATTTGCAAAAGACTATCGCTAATACTGTATTGAATCTTTCGTATTCCTGCATACTTCGTGGCTACGTAAACCTGTTCCGGGGCCGCATCTGTTTATTTTTCTCATTTATCATCTTATTTATCTTTATACTCTCATCACTACAGCGTCAAAATGTAAACAAACGCAGAGCATGAATACGAAAAATTCAATGGAGTATTAGCGATAGATTTTTGCAAATATCTGAAAAACCATAAGCGACCCCCCTATATTGGAAAAGGAAAAAGTTGTTCAGAACGTGTTGCTGCATAACATATTAAAATTTTCTATATACAATAATTACCGGAAATTTTTCTAATAAATACGTGAAAATGCTTCCTTCCCATACTTAGAAAATATTCCAGAACAAAATTGTGTACCCTTGCCGATTAAAATGAACTATCAAAGACAATGACTCGACAAGGTGTGGAAATTAAACGGCTACTAAGTCATCCAGTTCTGCTCGATATATTCGGGACAAAGGAGCATTCACAGGTGAATTACACTGGTTTCTGGATCGACACGCGCTCGTCCGCGGCGTGTTCGCCTATTTAAAGCATTTCCTGCCTAGCCTCGCATTAGAGATAGATATATCAGGCTCTATTCGCGGCGAGGGCGCACGAAAGTATCCGTCCGCCTCTATCCCGGGTTTGCAAAGCTGATGTAGCCGGTCGTTCTCGCAGCTTGTTGAAAGATTGACGGCCGAATCCGTCGGCGAGCGGCGCGCGCGGGATTTTCTGCAATTTTCCGTGCGGTCCGCAAGCTCGTAGGCCGTGCACGTCTTGCCGAGGTTCGAGAGCTTCGCATTCAATTCGATTCGCGTACGCGTACGTTTCGTTCGTGGCTTGAACTGCAGGCACGTGGCCTGTGACAAGCGTCGTCGCGAAGACTCTCCTTTCCGCGCCGATTTCATCCTCTACATGTCTAGATCCATGATCGATTCCTCGATCCATTGCGAAATTCTTCGTTACTCGATATTTTTAGACTTCTTCTTGTATAACTAGAAATGATTTACATATAAATGATAATAAAAATGAAAACCGATTTCTTATCATTTAGAATATATTTTATTTAAAGATCCTACGAATTTGACCTTCCACGCCTTCATTTGGAAACGCTTCTCTAGAGACACAAGATGGCGGGTTTTTTCCCTCGTCAAAATGGGTATCCCGACTCGAGTAATGTCGCTCAATATACTTGAATGATTGCGGGTAAAATGAGCGAAGGCTGGGGGCAAGGTATCGGCGACGAATTGAAACAAATCGATCCATTAACCCACGCTCGCACCGAGAACCGAGTTAATTTGAACGTTCTGCCAGAACAGTCAGCTAAAAATTCGATCTCGATTTTCTTCGCAACTTCTCTGCAAGGAAAAAATGAAAATAAAACATCCATTCTCCGCTCTTTCCAAAATTTCTTAAGACGGATACAAGCTAATTTGCGGTTAGGTTAGTTCTGTGAGAACATTGTAACGTCATAAGGTATATCCACGTTCCATTTTGATCATCATCCTCGATCGTTTCGAGAACTTCGGCACCCCCATGCTCGTTCAATAAATCGGTACGTTGTTCGGAGGCTTCCTCCGAAAATTCAGCACCCCCATAAACAGTCGGTCGCCGTGCGTTTCTAAGCGGGTCGGCGCGCGTAGGTCCGTCGTCCGAGGACGATTTATTTTCCGGTTCCAACGGAGCAGCGTCCAATACGGGCGCAACGAGAAAGATCCAATACGGGCAATCAAACGCTGTCGAGCGTACGCCTCCCTTTGTTGACGCAGAAAGAAGCAGCGTGACAGCCTCCTCGGTCGACCCCCGGTTCAGGGGGTAGCAAAACCAGCGGGAGAAAGACTGAGACAGCGAGATACGCGAGAAAGAAAGAGACAGAGAGTTAGATTGAAGGAGGAAAGAGGGAGACGGAGGAGCGAGGAGCACCCAGGCGACGAGAGAAAGCGGCTAGATAAAGCCGTGGAAAAAGATGGGAAGATCGCGCGCGAAGTAGAAGCATGAGACACGTTGGAGGAAAAAGGAGAGTCGGCTGTGTGCGCGCGGGGGGGACTACGCAACCACCATCGTGCTGGATCACGGGGGCGTAAAGAGAGAATAGAGACGGGAGGTTGGAAGGCGACAGAGAGAGAGAGGGAGAGAGAGAGAGAGAGTGATTGAAGATGGCGAGGGGCAGCGGGGTTGCAAGAGGGTGTCGGGGGAGGGGGCGCAGTTTAACGCATGTGCACAGGGCGCCTCGCGTCGCGGCGCTCTGGTCCCGCCGGCTCTCGGAGGCTGCGAAACCGAGCGGCCGGAATTCGCGGATCAGAGTGGTCGCATCTCCCGCTTCAGATCTACGCTCGGCGCGAGAACAGAGGTGCGAGGAAGCCCGCGGTTTTCCATGAGAATCGAGCGACTCGGTGCAATTCGTTCGACGCTGGCCCCCGGTACGGTGCAAGACGGTTGTCTCGATCAGGTGGACCAGGGACGACAGGATGAGGGTGCCGTGGCGGTCGTTGGCTGGCCATCGGTGACGACGAGCACCGATCCGCAGACTAACCGATCCTGTCACGAGCGCGGAGTGCACGTGCGACGCAGACACGACCGCCTCGAGACGCAGCCGATCACCGTCAACCGAAAGCTTCTTCGTCTAGCTTCTTGGAGACCCGGGACTGATAGTTAACAGAGACGAGAAGCCGATCGGACCCGGTAGCCTTGAGGGAGACAGGATCGCTCCAGAGGCAACCTAGACAATCGCAAGACCCGCGCGACGGGTGCATGACTCGCTAAGGCAATCGCTCGCTTATTTTTTATTGTTCTTCATCCGCAGACGACATAGCCTGGATTTAGAGTGCTCGCCAAACGTGAAATCGAAAGCTTGGTGGATTCAGTGACACACGGTTGGTTGAAGGGATAGTTCTCTCTTGTCCTCGCGGAACGTTGCGCAAGGTGATGGTGATTGGACTCGAATGCCCCCGTGGTTGTTCACTGTTGAGTAAGCTACCGCGAAGGACACATGTTCCGCGAACAGTGTTGTCGGTCTGCTGTTGTTGGTATCGCTCCACAAGGTGTCTGGCTGGCACGGTGACTCGACGCGATCTACAGCGGACCCAGAACAGCAACGAGGAGGAGCTGCTGGCGCCTGGTGGGAAGAACCAGCCACGACGGGGCCCGGCGCCGGGGCACGAACAAGGCCCCCGGTGCAGGGAAGAAGCCAGGCGGAGGGGGAACCCGGGCCCGGCGTAGCAGCAACGGCCCTGAAACTACAGGGGAACCTAGCTACCCCCTTGCACAGGGGGGAGACCAGGAGGAGACCGCGCCGACGACGGCGACGGAAAAAGAAGCGACGGAGGTGAGCCTGACCGTTGCATTTTTCAACCCCTAGGATTTACCAATTTATACCCCGAGCTCGACTGCCTCTTCCGCTCTGACCGAACGAACCGATCGTCAGGATCGTTCACGATCAGACCCTATGTTTTGGTTAGGCCTTCCCTCTATGTGTACGCGAGAGCCAGCATCGCTGATGCATGTTCGAGGGAAGTGATGCTCCCGATGCGATGGTGAGGACAGTGCTTGGGGGATACAGTGATGACGGTATAGTGTTCTGGGAAAGGATGCTGCCGACCTCCTTTCTGTCAATGGCCTAGCTTATTTTCGTAGTGCTAGTGTGCCGCTTGCGTTAAACATTCAACCGCGTCGTTTTTCTGGTCTAGTGTGAATTTTGTACGGAGATTGGGAATCGGTGGGATTGTCGGTTCAGGATTTCGATTCTTCGCTGTGCAGAGTGCTTCCATTTTTTTGTGGTTGCATATTTGTCACAGTTACGTTTATAATACACTGTTTTATTTATTGCATTGCGACGAGAAGAATTGGAGGGATTGTTGAGTCTGGTTCAATTCATAATAGTTAGAAAGTTGTTCGTCTGGCAAATTTTTAATATATTACTTCTTCTGGACTTCTCTTTACTCGAGGGTTAAAAAGCTTTCTCTCGAGAAATCCAGTGACCAGAGTCATGTTCTCGTTTGATCCGAAGAAGAATATCCGGGTGTTCGTGGGTTCGGGTCGACGGAAAATCAAGTCCAGTCACGTGTACGCGAAAAATTCGGTACACGGTGTGTTTCGGCGACCAGTTCTTGTCGCGCAGAAGGAACACAGATCGCGAGACGAGTATTACGACGATGAATAACGACCAGTGGAATTGCCGCAATAACACGTTCGGCCAATAAGAACGTAAGATCCGATCGCGAGAAGGGGTCCTGTTCAATATTCGAGGAACGTGGTTGATGTACGGTTCGCTGCGACAAAAACGCGAAAAAATGCCCGCTGCTGTTGCTGGCCGTCGGACGAATTTCAACAATGAAGGATTCGTTTTCGACTGCGGAACCAGTCCTTTCAAACCTCTTTTCGTTTCATTTTGAAACCGCACAGGATCGTTCGAAGGGAATTCGAGGATCGTGACAGGACTGTGACAAATGGTCTGATTTGTGCGCTATTAATTAGATTCGGGGGATGTTGCGCGGCGTTCGTGTTAATCTGAATCTTGATTTTATGTTCAGGTTAGATTAGCTTCGTGTTCAACTATTCGTTGACTAATATTGAATTTTGTGTTTTCGGCGCACGGTTCGATCATTAATGCCAGGGGTAGATTTGTATTTGATCAGTCCTTGAGGATTGTAATGGTTTCCACGCCAAGCATCGTTGAAATGGACGCAAAAAATTGTTGTTTGTGAAAGTCTCGTTATCCATGATAAATTGAAATTCTTCTCGATCGAAATTTAATATTATTACAACTTTGTTGAGTGTTTGTTGTGGGAAAGAAAAATGTTTCAGGCTTCGATAAATATTTGAAACGATTTTCAAGCGACTGTCGAATCGATAAAAAAACACTAGTAGTTATTCTAGGCAGCAGAATTTGCAAATGTGGATTCAGCCGGCAATATTTGTGTGTATTAAAAAATGGCGAAGGTTTAGAATGGAAATCTGATTCACGGGAGAGAGTGCTCGTTAATCCGAGCATAGTTAATCAGCGTAGGAGGTGTGTGACTCGAGAAAGGGAGGCACAACGAGGTCGCAGAGGCGAGTGGCGCGCGTGCAACATAAATCGAAGGGAAACCGAAAGCAGACAGCCGCGTCGTCTACGTACAACAGGTCACTCGTTGAATAATTTACCATCGGGAAATGTCTGGATAGAAACGGGGGCCTCTGTGAGCGTCGCCAAGGACCGACACGAATTTCGCGTGAAACCGTGGCCCCGAATCGCGACGCTTCGCGGTCGCAGCTTTGCATCCATTTCTCACGAGACGCTCGCCGTCTGGTGCCTCGTTCTTGAAACGGCAAATTTCCCCGCCACCTTTACGAGACAGAAATGCCGTAATTGTTCCCCATTCGATCGGGACAAACCGCCAGAACTTTCACCATTTTATTATTTCTAAATTATTTTATAGTTCACATCCTGTTTCCTTGCTTTTTTGTCTCCCCCCGATACGAAATGCAGATGTAACAATTGCACTGGCTTCTATCAGTGAGTCGCTGACTGACTCACAAGCAGGAAACGTCTAAATCGCTTGTTACAAGTTGCGTGACAACTCAATTTCTGCCAAGTATCCAGTTGACTGAGAAGGTTGTTGAAGTTTATTTGTCGGACAATTTTTTTTTTTACTTAACCAATGCTGTTTCAGAAAACTTTACATTATTCGAGACAAGTCTAGCTCATTCTTTTCTCCGATTGAAAATAGTATTTCTTTCCTAAGAAATACTGTCAGTTTTTTGCTTTTTACGACTACCAACACATTCCATGATAGTTCAGAGTTATGGAATCCTTTTTATTTTATCATTTGACAGTGAATCCTCTAACCCTCTGTTCTAGCAGCTCTAAAAGATTATTTGTTCTTGTTAGAAGAATTCCAGAATTATTTCTGCGGTCCTTTTGCACCATCCCCCGCCTAATGGCTGATTTGCAACGCGAGTTAATGAACAATTGGCGAAAAACGCGCGAACGCTGGTCGGAACACGGTACGCGCGACACCGAACTGCTCTCGTGAAAGGGCTCTTATGATAAAACGCGGGACGTGCGGGAGATAACGTGACGTTTAAATTAACGCCGGGCCCGCAACACACGACACGCTTCGAATGTCACATTACGATACCCCCGTAACGGTTGATCAACGCTCCCGCCAAAATTCGTTACCGGGTTCCCGCTTATTCATCAAAACTCCCGCGCCGGTGTATCGACGAAACGCGTTCGACCGCCGACGAAGTTATCTGATTCTCCAATTTTTTCCCAGTTTTATTTTTTATTTTCTTCCCCTCTTGTTCGTTCATTCGTTCAGCTCCCTTTCTCTCTCTCTCTCTTTCATTCCCACTCTTGTCTCGCTTTTCCCCCGTTCCGTCCTCCCGGAGGCTTCTTCCGCCGTTGTCGGTCGCCCCCCGATGAAATCGAAAGCTGCGCCCGCAAAAATAAATGATCTAGATCCCGTCGAGAGAGAACCGCGCCACTGAAAAATTGCCAGTTGAAAAGTTAACCGGCGATGTATCTTGCCGGGTCCCGAACTGTGTTGAAAACCGGTGTTTTGCGGTGTCCCATCATTTGCCGAGGCTCGCGCACTCCGCCGCCTCCACGTAGACTTTCTTTTCGACTTTTTACCGAGCTTTTTGATCGTTGTTCCACCGCGAAAGAAACTACTAAATTTCCCTTATTAATCTGTTTATTTCAATTCGTTTCACCTAGATACCTCCCTGTTCCACGTATATTTAAATATACATTTTTTAAGGATGTTCTGGAGGTACAATGGAGGACAAAATTCATTCATTCATGACTATATTTTGCAATAAAAATAATAAATCAATTTAAAAAGTCGACTTAGTGAATTTCAAAATTATATTTATTTTTTAATGAAATTTTGTTCACATTATAAAAAATTCTAAATGATTTAAATTAAATCCTTAAATTCGTATTAACTTATAGAAATACGAGTATCTAAAATAGACGGAAAAATTAATTTGAAAACAACCCTCGTCAGAAAATGCAATCGTCTAAACCCTCTGGTTTAATAAAGAAGAATCTGATATGTTTCAAAACCATGATCTCTAGTTCCAACATATTTACTGACGCGGGTTCGAACACGTAAAAATGGAGTACCGGAAAGAACCCATAGAAAAAAGACCACCGTGCAGTCATCCGTCTCTACTTGCGCCGCGTCGGTCAATTTGTAAGGACGCTTTCCCAGGTTCGCGAACCGCGCGGAATTGCGGGTTCGTAGAAAATGGCGGTGCCCCGATACGCGCGTGCCTGGGCCATTCGGTAATTCGCTAACCGCTCTTAATTGTAATTGTTCCGGCGAGGCGGATTCCATGCCGTACGTCCAGGGGGCCCCCGCAAAAAAACACGGATTCCAGTGTTAACCAGCATGCAGCTCGGGGGCCCCTCGTTCTTCTCGACGGGTACCCGCGGTCGGCGTTACAATCCCGTTTTTCTTCCGGCGCGTCAACAAATTTCATCGACGTGCCGATCAGATGCCGGTCCTAAAACCCGACCACCGCGAGCGGGGGATTCGAGCGAAGCGGAAAGGAGCCGAGCGGAGAGCTGGTTACACGCGCGCGCGTGGAACGCTTCCCGGGAAGCATTCCTACGGCTCGTTTGTCCGGCCCGCCTAGATCGCTTACCTAGATACTTTAATGGCCGGTCGTTTTGATTAAATGCCGATAATTGGCCGGCCTCGGGAAGAAATTCGCCTCGACGGAGAGGGACGCGTGCGGCTTCGCGCCGAGAACCGTAATCGGCCCTTGTCCGAGATCGAATCGATGCCGTGATAAACCGCGAACGATCTCGCGGAGAAACCGCCGCCGCTGCACGCCGGAATACTGCACCTTTTACGGCCGCATTTTTTCCTGGGGCCGGAAAACGGAGAGCGATTACGTTGGAACAGCGAATCGCAAGGCTTGGTCCGCGAGTTCCAACTGTTACAGACCGTTCAGACACTGTGGAAACCGCGTTTTTTCTTCTTTTGCTCCACCGCATGGACACGCGTTAAGGAATACAAAGAGACTGGTACGAACCGAATTATAATGTTCGTTTATATCCACGAACCAGGTGAAGCACGCGTGAACCGCACGAAAATCGCGTGGCAGTGAACGTGTTAATGTACGCAATTGGAATTTAGTTTGTGGCTTGCGCATACCTTGGATTCCGGTTGCGTTCTGCCGGCGGTAGCTTGCAGGCGGCCATCTGCGCTGACAGGAAGCTTTTTCGAAAAACGCCATGGTGGAGTTTTTTTCTTCTTGTTTTTTTCCCCTCGGTGAAAAGCGAGACGGGCCCTGGGCGCGGCTCGTGCAGAATTCTTAGGCTGAAAGGCCTAAGCGATGCTGGTTGGCTGAGGTTCCCCCTCGTTCGCATTACGTCCCTTCCGTTCGTGACAGACTGGGCACGGGGGGTGAGGGGTGGCTGTGGGGGAGGTTTGCGATGGCAGGAAATGAAGGGAACGATAGAGGAGGAGGTGGGGGGTGATAGGAAAATTTGATGGAGGGTGGCTTCCCGGGTGCGGGGAACCCGCGGAGTGAAAGCGGAGAGAAGGAGACGGAGAGCCCGGAGAGAGAAACGGACAGTAGAGACGGTAAGAGAGAGCGAGATGGGGAGAAGGTGAGGGAACCGATCAAGGGGAAACAGGAGGAACGGAGGGCTATCAATGACGCGTTAGAGCACGTCACGTCGTGCAACACATCTGCCACCATGCCCCGTCATATATATTATCTTGACGATACGTCAATTCGGCCACTGATCATTATACTGATTACCTTGGCACGCAAACTGCCCCGCGTGCGCGCCCGTTCTCATGACTCGGTTATTAATAAGCGCGGCCTGAACGCCGGGATTTCGACGGGATCACGATTTCAGGGAGAACGCCTGGATCCTTCTGATCCGTCCACATTGATTCTAGTTCCTTCAGTCTGCAGTCTGGATTTTAAACAGCTTTTCAGAGGATCTTCTTCTTCGTATACGGATTTCTTACATCCTGCTGATCTTGCGGTAGCTTGTAACCAGACAGCGGATTTTATGAATTCATCACAGACATGAGTAGCTGTAATTTAAAATAGCGAGAACATTAACAATTCGGAACAGTTGGTAAGGAGATTATTCGAGAATATTCGAAACACGAATTCCTGGACGAATATTTATAGAGCGAAATTACCGAATAATCGATGACTGAAAACAGTGAGGAAAAACAGGTGCATGAATTTTTCATCACAGCCAGCATTGCATAAATGAATGATTCTTTCATTTATATAAAATGTGATATGTACTGCAGTTTGGAACTCTGTCTCTTTCTCTCCCGGTATATTTCAAATATTTATAAACAATCTGATACACTGTCCTACATACGAGAATAAAACGGTTACTTTAATATTTGAGTACACTTCCTCCACCGGCTTTATTTATTAATACGATGTCGAAACGCAAAGATGAATAGAAAGTGATACTGTATTGTAATACTATTATCAATACGGAAATGAAATTTTTATGGATTAAATTCGGAGAATTGAGGACTCCTTCGTGTCTAGACACGAACGTGTTTACGTAACCCACTGTGTCCACGTTAAATAAACTATTCTCAGGCCGAAATATTGGAGAACAGGCGTCCAAAAGCTGGTCCCGAAAAAAATGTCACCTGGCCGAGGACATTGTCTCGAATTCCCAAAAGTGTGAAAAGTGCGACGAGGAATCGACAACGCAGAAAGAGGGAAAAGAAAGAATGAAGGGAACAGGCAGAAGGTGCCGAAGAGTGGAAGCTCGGGCCGCTGTCTGTGCCTAAAGCAAGGCCCCGGAGCGGTCTGTGCCATAAATTTTGATATTATACACGAGGCCTCTCGCCGGCTCGGGGCGAAAGAAGAGAAAACTGGCTGCTCTCGGCGAGGGTTGGAGGAATAGCCCGCCGGTGACGCAACCAACAATGCTCTCACGAGGTTTTAACTTTCTTTTTTCGCTCCCCCAGCCAACAATGGCCCGGGCACGCTCTTGCGCAAACTTTCCCCGATTTCCCCCGGACTCGCTGCGGACCGTTTCGCTACAAAAGGACACGACTACGGCCCCGGAGGATCCTCCGTGATCTCCCGGTCCTTTTTTTTTTTCCTCGTCCCCGTCATTTCCGCTCACGAAGGAATCGTATTCAAGGTCGGGACGTATGAAAACGTGACGACCGTGCGCTCGGGATGCAGCACGATCCCGAATTTGTTCCTCGCCTTCGTCTCCATCGTGCCCTCCTTGTTCTCGGGCCTGGTCGAGGAGAGGGGACGGGAATTAATCCTGGGCCTGCCGACTCGGCCGCGAACATGATCGTTTGTATCGCTTATTACCGTCTTTTTCTTTGAACCTTCAAAATGGGAACACTTCAAATGGCCCATTGATAATTTTAAACAATAATTCGGGGCTGTAGAGCGCCTTGTTATATTTTCGCCAATTTTATTCGAGCTCGCATATTGCGATAATCTTTCTAGACAAATTGCTTGAACGCCGAGCTATTCAAATTTAAAGTGTCAATCTGCGCTCTCTGAAACGTTCCATTGAATCATTTCAACTCGGATAACTTATTCAGAGATTGTTGTAAATTAAGCTGGCCCATTACTGTAAAATAACGGGAAAATTCTGCCAGGAGCTTCGTCCGAGGCGCACGTATTGTTGCCAGATGATGAAGCCATTAGGAGGTTCATTGAGCAAATCTAAGGCGCCTCCGTTCGTACGAGTAAACAGTCCGTGCGCGACTCGTTTGATTTACACATTAATGAGTCGACGCTTCTGGAACTGATTCATTTATTAGAACCTTTTTGGGAAACGCATTGTTTGAAATATAAAGTGGTTCAGTTCGCAAAGAACACTGCGAATAATCTTGTTTAAATGTGTTTGTTATTTATCGATCGTAAGGTTGTTTATAACAAGAGGTGTTGATGATCTCGGCGCAAAGGTTCGATCAGAAAATAAATTAAAGCAAATCTTGTTTAAACTTCACCTAAATTATCAACATTAAATACAAGCGTGTCCCACATTCTCCGAACCGTAAATATCGTAAGAGTTAAACCATTTTCGACCGATAGCGCGCAAACAGCGTGAAAAGAGCGAAGACTACGGCTGGCGTCCTGTACGGGCGTCGTCCCGTCAATTATCCGTGTGGCGTCGGGTAAAAATCGTCCCCGGGGGCCGGTTTCCCCGGTGTGGCCGGTAAACAGAAGAATTCTTTTAGCCAAAAATCGGGAAAAACGGCTCGTTAAAGCGTCCCGCCATAAATCAAAGACTATTTGTCCCGTGTCGAGGCGTCGGGACTCGCGCGAGCCCGCGATCTTCGGGAGTGGATTTTTATTTCGGGAATGAGCGGTGGCATGCAACCGTGCTCCTGTTGGATATCCCTCTTGTTATTTCTCGTACTTTCCATTGCGATAAATCACGGGCGCCGACGGAAGGGCTGAGGAAGTAAGACCGACAGAAGGGGGCAACGCTTGTTGCCAGACGGAAAACCGAAACCGCTTCTTCGCCTCTGGAAAAGTCGTCGTGGTCGTTGCGTCGCGCGCATCGATAGAATTTATCGACTTTGCGGAAAATTATAGAGAACGCGTTTTTCGCCGGATGATTTTCACCGGTCGAGCTTTTTAAACGGGCATAAATTTTCTTCGGCCCTCGGTCGCAGGCCACCCCCGATAAATACTCGGCGCACAATGGCCCCCGAAATTGACCGCTTTTACACGTTCGAAATGTGTCTTTAATAGGTTAACGGGACGCATCGATATCTATTGTCGGCGACACGGCACCAGCGTCGATGTGTTTCGCCGTTGTTTCCCATCGCAACGGGAAAAAGGCGGAAAAATCGATGCAACACCCGAACCGTGACTTCTCGATTTCTATTGTCCGCCTATCCGCGTTAATCTCTCCCTGTCCCCTGGAAATTCCGCGGCACCTACAGAAATAACCGCCTATTCCGGCGCAATTCACCGTCGCTGATTTTGCTAACCTTCGAATTATCCGTCGCGTCTCGTTGCTTGTATTACGTAGGAAACACTTCGTACGATATTCACTACAGATTCTAAGCGCTTCCTCCTCGGAATATATTCTTCCATGTTCTTTTAATTATATGCGCATAAAATTCAGCACGTTTATTTAAATTTCTAGTAGTTTATTCAATAGGAACATATTTAGAAATGCATAACACATTTTGCGCATGCATAGCGAAAATGGTTAGGCGCGACTTAAAATAGAAAGATTAGTATGATTTATATACACGATGTATGTTCGAGTTATTTTTAGTTTGTTTACAATTATTAAGGAAATAGCTTGTAGCGAATAACGAGCGAACTCGATCGATAATTCTGAGAACCACGGAAACCTCCAACGTGAATCATCAAAGGGAGTCGATGCATTAGGAATTGTTTCCCAATCAAAAAAAGTAATTCTAGAGTACCCCTCGCACGGTGGGCGGGCAGAGCCTTGCGAAGGGACCAGCCCTAACTCGATTTCCCCTAAAAGTTGCCGGTGGAAAGGAACGCGGAACGGTAGTCGTTAATTTCCCGGAGAACGATAGAGCTGTTACGCAATCGGCGAAAACCCGCCCCGTATTGTTTTCGAGCGTGAGCTTCTTAAATTCGAGTTATTTTCGTCTAGTGCTGGCCAAGATGGATGGCGCGTGGGGTTTCTGGCAACATCGTTGCTCTTCGCGATGGCAACTGCTACGCAGCAGTGGAAGAAGAGGAGACGGTGATGAGCGAAGAGGAGAGAGGACCAATGAGAGGGACAGAGAAAGAGAGAGAGAGGGTGGGAGATGGTTCTGTGTTGGAAGTTGTTCCCGAGGAACGTCGCGTAGTTGGCGAACGAAACGCCAGCCGCCCCCGTACGTCGACGATGTCTCTTCTTCTGCCCTCGGCCTCTGTCCTCCTCGTCCTTTCGTCTCCTCGTACGAGAGGAACACCGTGTGACGCCTTCGGGGCGCCGTGTCTCGTTATCCGCGTGATTTATGCCGCGCTAATTGCACCGCGGCGAACAATAACCGCCGCGGACCGCGCCGATTGTCAAGGCTGCTCCTCCGCGACGACTTCTTACTTCTTTTCCCATCCCTGCGGCTCCAGTAGTCTCTCCGTTCTTCCTCAATCTCGCCTCCCGTACGTCATTGATTCGTCCGTTAACGTCGTCCCTCGTCTCCACTAATTTTAAAACCGATTTCTCCCCGAGACCAAGGATAAAAATCAGGTAAAAACGCAAGGCATTTCCGAACGTCTACAGGGTGTCTGAAAATTCCTTCAACATCCGGAAATTGCAGGTTCTCGAGTTCATTCGAAGCAACATTTTTCTTTGTAAAAATAGCGTCTGCGGTTTTGTTAAGGAGTTATTAAGGAAACACACAGACCAATCAGAGCGCGACCTAGACGCTTGTTAACTTGGTTGCAAAGAATTTTAGTAATGAAAAATGTTGCTTCAAATGTAATTTTGAGATACACTGTATACGTGTTACTTTCAATTTATTCAAGTCGTTAAAGAACGAATTCATATTTCTGGGAATACAAGATTCGAATAATTTTGTTTCTCAATTTTACGTAAGATGCAAGTTGAACTGACTATAAATATCCCCGAAATTGCAGACCACTTACAACCATCGGGAACGAAAGACCACCCTAAACCATCTCGGTCTCTAAATTCGATCGCAACCCTCGTGCTCCATCGTTCTCGATCCATCAATCGCAATTACCAAAAGAACCTCCTGGAAAATATTCCCCCGGAAAACCCGTTGGAAATCGAGGAAATGGTGTGATAAGAACCGTGGTCGTGCCACGTGGTCCGCAGGTATCCACCTGGCCGTTTCCCATGGATCTTCCAGCGTTCCTTGTCCGCGAGGCGCTTGTTCCTTGTTACACGCGTACCCAACGTTCTACTCGCTGCTTCTGTGTGCACCGACACGCCGGTTATGCAAATACCGTCCACGCATATATATTCGCGAGTCGCACAATCGTGGTGCGTCGGTGCGAGAACTGCCTGCACACAATGGCATGCCGATTTATTATTGTAAAACTCGAAAAGCGTGACGCAACGCCGCGTTAAACAGTCCGGCCCGATGTCTCAATAGCGTTTCCAGAGGAACAAGGAAGGAAGATCACGGTCCCCTCGACCAGGGTCGCGATCTTAATTCCGCCGCGAGAAACGCAAATCACCGGTGGTTTCTCTTTTGTTTTTTTTGTTGTTGTTCATGCGAGCTGTAATTTATGGCTGCCGGGGGATGTTTGTTTCGTCTGTTACCGCTCGACCGTTCACAGCGAGATATTTCAACGGTTGTAACGAGTGTAACGAGGTCTCTGGGGTCCAGGCACTCGATGTTACATCATCGGTGGTTCGCGACGAGGTCCCGGCGAAGGACGTCGGCTCCGTCTCTCGAATTTTTCACAATTTATTACGTAGACAACGCGGAATCCTGTATTTTGAAAGCCTGACGATTCGGCGACGCTTCAAAGGAGCTGACTCGTGGAACTGCTGGACGATGAAAGTCATTCGGGTCTGACTGGAATTACCAGACAACTGGCATGCAAATCTAGAAAAAAGTATGATTGACGAATTAATCATATTTTTTTAAAGTCGGTGTTCTCGAGGAATATCCGAGAGTCCAGTGTTTTATCCTTCTTGCATTTTGTACACCTGGATTTTAAAATGTGGATAAGCATACGAGTTAAATAATCCAATGTCATTCTTTAATCATGATTACTCTGCAATAATAACTACAATGAACCTAGAACCATTATCTGCTCCAAGAATAAAATCCGTCCAGAGATTTATTTTTCATTTAATTAATAATCATAGCGATTGTTCTTTTCTACTTGCGCAAATCAATTTTTATGTACCGGAATTATTTCCTTATGGATTAATTAATCCAATGAATGGCATTGTTGCAACAATCATACACTATTTATAACAGTATTGATTTTTTTATTGAATCTGCAAAATTTCTTATTAGATAAGTAGTCTTGTATATTTCTCTTCTTTTTTTCTTTTCTTCGTAAATACTTATATAAAAAGGACTTCTGCCCGTCTATAATAAATAATAATATATCGTGTACCAGCAAATGTCCAATGAACCTAGAACCATTATCTGCTCCAAGAATAATATCCGTCCAGAGATTTATTTTTCATTTAATTAATAATCATAGCGATTGTTCTTTTCTACTTGCGCAAATCAATTTTTATGTACCGGAATTATTTCCTTATGGATTAATTAATCTAATGAATGGCATTATTGCAACAATCATACACTATTTATAACAGTATTGATTTTTTCATTGAATCTGCAAAATTTCTTATTAGATAAGTAGTCTTGTATATTTCTCTTCTTTTTTTCTTTTCTTCGTAAATACTTATGTAAAAAGGACTTCTGCCCGTCTATAATAAATAATAATATATCGTGTACCAGCAAATGTCGAAGTAGGAAGCAAGAGAAAAGAGAATACGTGGTGGGATCGGTAGAAGGGCTTTGTAATCATCGGTAATAAGGTGAACGGTCTACCGTAGTTTTTACGAAGCACGCGACAGTCTGTCATTAGTCCATTCGATTTGATACGAGCGCGATCGTTAAAGAAATACTTAGATGATTGTGGCTTGCGAGGGAATCAGCGTAATAAGTGGTCCTCGGGGAGTGGTAAAGAAACTACCGAGAGCCCTTGCTACGATATTTACGAGCGCCATTGTCGGACAGCCGGCGGGAGGAGGGATTTTCGCGGTGGTATGTACGAATACTTACGAGGGTCCGGAGATTTCCTTTCCTTCCTCGACTATCCTCAAATTGTTTCTCTATCTGTTACATCGTTTCCGACCGCTCGTTTCGATCCGAGCACGCTATCATCCAATCGTTTACCATCTCCTCAAAACTTTCCGCCAGCCATTCTGAAAACGTTCTCTTACCGATTTAATCATTCACAATCTCCTTAAAATATGTATAAGATCCTATTCAATCTCATTGGAAAATTGTCCAGAAATGAATACGACTAGTTGCCCTGTCAAAAGAGTTTTAAAATTTATTGTAGTAAACTATTTACATTCACCTGTCAAAAGAGAAACGACATTCTAGTTATCTGCAATACTTTTCCCTTTACTATTCTATTAACAAAAACACTTTTTATTTACTCTTTGATTTTCTCTACTATTCTATTACTTCCACGCGTGACGTCGTGTTTACATTAAAGAAATATAATTTTATTTATACACGCGATAAATTATTTCTCCATATCGAACCATTTGTCACGCAGCATATCATCATCTTTCCCGTAACGGTTCCACGAAGCAGTCATAGTCGCAATTGCAAAGAACGAATCAGCGAAGAAACGAACGCGTGCGAACGTCGTAACCTCGCGAACCATCGAATCCCGATAAAATCGCCGGAGCTTTGTGATTAAAACTCGCACACGTGTGCCGTTCGAACAACAGAAACCTAATAACAGCGTTCGCACCCTCGCGCAACGCGGGAAACTTTTTATCTGAGCGGGGGAGATGGCGTCCATTTGGGAGCCGCAAAGAAAATCAAGATGGTCGTCCCTAATCGTCACCAGATGGTGGGCAAGTCTCTACCCATAATTCGTTCCTCGTAATCTTTTTCCTGTAACGCGTGCGCTGCGCGCATAACATGCTCGCTCTCTCGGAGAAATATCAAACCGTATCAAAAGCGATCGAGGCAATCAAGAGGAACGGGTCGTCCGAGCGTAGAGCTGAGCCGAGCGGAGCGAAGCCGGCTGTCCGTTGTTCGCTGGTCAGCAGGCAGGCAGGATATCATCTACCGATCCTCTCTCGTTCCTTGCACGCGGAGGAGGGGGCCGGCCATAGGGCAGCATATAATTATCAAGACCGTAATGGCGGTCATAAATCATAGGCGCTTCTCTCCCCTGGTTCAGCTCGTTTTCTTTCTTCCACGGATGGGGCCGGGACCGCGGCTCTGCCCACGGCTAGACGATGAATACGCATGAGAAATCGGCCCAGCCGATTGGATAGAGTCATCACTCCAACACCGCAGACACGGGCCAACTCCATTTTCTTTGGAAACCCTGCTACACGGTTCAAGATTCCTCAAAGAGCACTCTTTTGTCTTCAAGTTCTCCAAAACCATCTCCATGATGGTGCAATCACGAGTTTTGGTCCAAAGCTGAACCTTCATCATAGATCTCTGTGTTTATTAGGGTGGACCTCTTAGTTAGACTTATACAAAATTGTGCCATTTGGTAAGAAAATAATTAAAAAAGAGTTGCGAGAAACATGAGAAATTTTTTTGAAGAAACATTTTTCAGAAGTTTTTAGTATTGCTGCGGGGATCTTGTAACCGTCTGCAAAATTCTGTAGGAGTTGCGACGCGATTTTTACACCGTTAACTCGAAACACGAGATTCGAGAGAGAACGGACTTGTGTTAGCGGGAAGGTGACGGACAGCAATTAGGCAGGTTAATTAACGTGAAATAATCTTAATTCGTACAGAGTACACTTGTACTTGAATGCATGTAAGGAATTATGATTATGTCCACTCTAGTGTTCATTCAAAGTGAGAGGATATAAAAATTCTATTTGAGTTCCGATGACGTTTGGAGCCTGGTTCAGGTAGACTTTCTAATTAATATGAACGACGAAGAAAATAACGAAACGAAGAACTACGGTCTAGATCAGCGGCACGAAGATTTTCGTTTTAGAGAACACCTCGCAGAAGTTCGAGCGCCATACGTTGGCGGTGCAGAGGAGAAAGTTCCCGTCGTCCACCCACGTCTCAATTACAGCAAATAGCGAACGATCGCGCGAACGAAGGGAACGAGCGATAAGAGCGGAATAAACGTCGCAATAAAGCCGTAGCCTCGTCATCCCGGTAACGGATCGAGGGGAAACAAAGACCGTGACGGGTGTAATATTTGCTGAATCGATTCGCAGACGGGGAGAGGCGAGTTTCTCTGGACAAAGAAAAGCTCTCGCCTTTCCCTTCGTCCCGCAAGGACAAAGGGATCTGTTTCGCCAGTAATCAGGACCCTACGGTTCCCTCGCCTCCCCAAAGGTCAGCCTCCGGTTGTTCCGCCAATGGCGGACCGTTCGATCGTGTCTCGAGGGACAAGTTTCCTTCGGATCCTCATTCCATACTCGCATACTCTCGTTCCCAGAGACGAGCAACCATAAGTCCTCGGGAGAGCTGGAGCCAACCCTCTGACATTCACTGACGACGGGGTGGGCCTTGGTCACGGTCCGATGGTGGGGGCGAACAGGAAGCCGGGGGAAAACGGAACAGGAAATGGAAGTTCGAACAATAAACGCGGATAGGATACTACGGTATTGGGGGATTGGAGGAGCCATCACCGGGGCCGCAATTATTTCTACCCCTCGGCGTAAACGAAAATCGAAAGTTTCGAGAAACAGCGTTTGCTTTTGTTGATTGAGTATCGCCGATTTAAATTGTTATATTATACGATGCAAGAATAGGCTATTTTTCGTGTCAGACTTGGTCAAGTAAAATCGCTGAAAATGTCTAGCACGTTTAATAAACTATATTGACCTCAATTATGGCCGTCATAAAATCGTTCGTACCGAAGCCACTAGGATCAACGGTGCTCTAGCAGGAACATCACTACAAATATAAAATTAAAAACGGACTAAAAAGTATAAAATAATTTTTCGAAAACAATGCCGTAGCGAATCGTATAGGGGGATGTAACAGTAAATATTTAATTGTTATTTCTCCGAAACGGATAGACTTTTAAAAAAAAAACTTTTTAATGAATTGCAAAATTTGTCACCGAACAGACAGACAAACAAACAAACAAGAAAGCGAGCTGATAAAAACGTGGTAAGAAGATTGATGCGTAAGGACGCTCGGCAGAAAGTCGTCAAATGCACCGTGCCGTGTGCAATAAAATATGTCGGAGCTCTGGAGCATCATTTCCAATGCCACCCCCTGTCTCCCGAGCGTCGTCGCCTTCGTTATCAGCGCGCGCCGTTGTCCACGTGATAAAGAGTAATGAAACGAACGAGGGAAAACGAGGAACAGGCCGAACGAAAGGGAAAAGCGACACGAAAAAGGGGGAGCGCGGGCAAGCCGACAGGGAGGTGGACGTAGGAAGGAATATGTAGGCGCGGCGGCGAATGCCGGAAAACCCGTGTGCGCTTTCGTCCCTTCGCGTTTCCGCGCCGACGTAGATGGATCATAATTCTTGCTTACCTCGCGGTCGAAAACCGTCTCCGCCGCCCTTTTGCTTCGGTTTCGACTTTCGGCCGGGTCTGTCCTCCCTCGCGTGGCATCGGACCGTGACCAGAACCCACCCCATAATCATGATAAAATGTCAGCCGAGTGACAGGGAGAGTCGCGACGGCGGTGTGCACGCGCGATGGACGCGCTCTGGCCCCGGTAATTGTCCGAAATGCAGTAAATCACACCGGCGAACGGAGACGGAAATCTCTCTGGCGTGGGGATCCTCGTTATCCGCCAAGTGGATCCACCCCGCGCATGGCTTTTTCATTTTTCACAGCAAGAAACACGCGACGGTCTAGTGGAAATTTTCATACCAGAAAATGCCACGGTCGAATTCGCGCCCGACCACTGTTCCTAGAAATAATTAATACGGGCTGCGAATGTCTTCCGTTCGCTTTACAATATCCACCCTCGCAGTCTCCACAACGAAAACTACGAAATGCTCGTTCGCTCCTCAAACAACCACCCCCAACTTCTGTTACAATAAATTCGATTCTCTCTATTCTTCCATTTCCACAAAAATCAGCCCTCCATAAAGTTACAAACCAACTCGTAAACTCACTCTCACCACCGAAGAACCACTGTACCTCCAACTTCCCTCGAGGCAACAGTGTCAAATTCCCCGAAAAGCTACAGAAACCGAGATCCCAGCCCCTACAGTCATCCTAAACAAGACGCCTCGGACTTTCTCGGAGGCGTCAAAAACCCTCGGGAAACGGTTCGAATAATATACACGTCACCCTAACGCAGAAGAAACTGAAAGAGAGAGAGAGAGAGCCAGAAGGCGAGTGAAAAAAATGAAGAATTCCCAGGCGCGTTGGTTGCCTCCCGCATCCCGTTTCCCGTTTCATTCGGTTTTCTTCGATGACGGGTTCGCCTAGGGGGTGCGGAGGGGGTTGCAAGGGGCGTCGAAAGAGAGACAGCGAGCCAAACGGAATGAAGGAGAGAGAGAGAGAGAGAGAATTGGATGGCCGAGAGAAGGTAGGGGTAACCGAGGGAAAGCTCGGGAGGGAGGCGGCTCGTCACGGTAGGAGGGGTTGGTTTCCGAGGGGGGATTTCGGGGAGGGGTGCGCTGACAGCTCGACGCTCTCGTCCGCTCCACGCTCGACAGGAGGATACGCTTGCCTGCACACATTCACCGGTGCGCATAGACGCACACACTTTCGCGTAGACACACACGCACACGTATTCACGCGTCTACACGCGCGCGACACGACGTCCTTTTTTTCCCTACGGCTCGTCTTCGTCTCCTACACGCTCGTGCACACACGAACACACGCTCGCTGCCAGTCACTGAGAGCCGCCTCTCTCTCTCTCTATCGCTCTCTTATCCCGGTCTCTCTCCCTCTATCACTCGATGTTTCTCTCTCCTTCTAGTTCAGTCTCTGTCGGCCAGCCGTGTGCGCGCGTTAGCCGTCACATTGCGTAGTTTCGTTTCTGTCTGTACTTCTGCCGAGTCAGAAGCTCCGACACGGAGTCGTGCTGGCTGCGTCGCTCGCATGGACACGCGGCCCTCTTCTTCGTCTTCTTCCTCTTCCTCCGCCTCCTATCGCCGTCCTCCTCGTTCGATGACAGTCGCCGGGGGAATCAGTCTGCCGCCGCGATCATGATCGACCCGAGCCGCGCCGCAATCGCGAACCGCCTGCATCCTGGTGAACCGCGGACACGTGACGCCGAACGTGACGTTCGCCGGATCCCACGTGTCGCACAGTGAACCAAAGCTAACCGAGCCGACCGGTTCCATCGTAGAACAGCCATAGTCGCGTACCGATCCGCTGAATTCTCTGGGAAATCGACCCGTGTCACTTGCTGCCCGAGTGACATACTCCAGTTGATTTGCTTTCCTACCCGAGATCAGACTTTCTGCGAAATCCCTACGTATCGGTTCCGTGTTCCAGTGTTCTCGAGGAACTTCGTTCGATCCGGCTCAAACGATAAACACTGTGCGGAAGTGCGCGAGTGAGACGGTTTGTTTCGATCGTTTTCATTGGCAAGATTTTATCCGAATTAATTGAGAATGGACTAGTATCAGTTATCCTTCGAGTGACCGTTTGCTTCGGTTTGATCTGGTTTGCGATATCGCTCGAACTTTGTCGGGAATTGTTCCAGGTCGGTAGCGAAGATATTGTGCAAAGTGGTGTTGAACTGTGAACGAGGTCGTTGGTCGACATTGTAGGAAATTATTCCATTGTTATTGACAGCACAGTGATGTCTACCTACTTCGTACGGTTCGGTTCGAACATTATGAGGAATCGTACCAGTTGAATCGAAGCGACGTCGAAGTGTAACTCCGTTTGATTCGGTTTGACGGAGTGAACGTCGTGTAAGAATTGTACGATATCAGCGTGGAACGAGAAGTAATTTATTTAATGTGACATGCAAGATGTTTGAACATTGTGAGAAAACGACAGTGTGTACAATTGGCCATCGTTGAGCAGCGAGGCTCGTTTGCCGCGGTTTGCCCGAGCGACTCGATAGAGTCAAGGCTCGATCGTTTGAGGCGGGCTTGAAACTCAAGGATAAATTGATCGGGTTATCGAGCGATAACGTTCCCACGTTGATGATCGACGGTTCGATTGTGTCGAATATTCCCGACATTCCGCAGCAATGAGTGTCGAGCGTCACCCTCGGACTAACTTGTCGATCGCTGATCGCCGCTCGGAATATTTTGTCGGCGACGTTGATCCACGTGGATAACACCGGAGAACAGCAGGTACGCTTCGACATATTTTGCGCGTTCAGTTCGTGACACGTAAGTGCGCCAGATGTGTATTATTTCTTTTTTTTGTCACGCCGATTAACAAACGTGGGGAGTAAAGCGGAAAAATTCCGAGCTGTTTAGAAAGCATTCGGGAGGCAATTTAATCGATGAAAAATCGAATACGGACCTGTTCGACACTTTCGCTTTTCCTCTTCCAACGAGACTGGAATCGTTTAGACAAATCGATTAGACGTTTGTCCGTCGATATTTACAAGTGGCATTTACAGTGAGAACATTTTATTTTTGGATACACGGAAAAATTGGAATAAATCATAAAACTGGGTCGCTGATAATATTTAATACTTTCTAAACCTAGTCTGCAATCCTCGGAGCAAACTTCCAATACATTTTTATAAATATATCTGGAAAACATATTTTATTATTATCGCAACAAAATATTGATCTATTTCGAAAATTCATCTTTTATTTCTGAAATACCTCCGATGGATCAACCAGAGTGCCGACAGTCTTTTAAATTTCCCAGTATCACCCTTTAATCCTGGACTATGAATCAAGACGATTTTTATAAATCTTCGAGGAGATCGATTGGAAGGATTTCCGAGCTACAGACGCCTTAAAAACTATCAAAACATTCGAACAAACTGCGACACATAGTCCAGGCAATCTTTAAACGATTCTAGAACCAGTTTGCAAGCTCCATTTTGTACATGACCAGCGATAAAGTCGCTGTCGCGCTCGGCGAGCACGCGAGCGGTTATCGTGGTCAGGCGAGCACGGGGATCGCGAAAATTCTGTTCCGCTATCGCAGAGAGGTTCCTTCGAAGTGCGCCGGGGAAAGCGTTGTTCGTTGCGTTGTCTCGGAACGTGTGTCGATGGAAGCGTGTATGCGTAATTGGCGGTGTGTTTACACAGTCTGGCCGGTGCAGTGTCGCGTCGCCGGGTTTCGCGGTTGACAACGCGCCGCGATAACGACGCCGCGAGTCATTCCAGGCACCATTTTCTCTCTTCCTTCTTTTTTCCTTTCTATCTCTCTAATCCGAGCCAGGTGTTAATCAGTCGATAGCTCAGAAAATCGCGTTACTCGCGCTGACGATCGGTAACCTTGCGATCTCGTGCTGCTATTACTTAGAGATCTTTGCTTCGAGATCTTTGCAGCGAACGAATCGCTTCTTCAAGGACGCTTCGTGGCGCGACAGGTACGTGCGATGACATGACGATAGCGCACAATCCTTTAGTCGTGGACTATAACCACTAAAAATGAATATAACACTAAGAAGTATTTCTATCATTTATCATTAACCCTCATATGTTCGTCAGAGTGAAAATTCACCCATTCAATATTTTCATATAACGTAAAATTATTCATCCGTCTAAAATGTGACGCTACAAATGAAAAACATAACGTGCTGATTTAACGTGTAAAATAAAAATAGGTATTTATTTTTTAGGAGCGTATGAGAGTTAAGGAGGTTGGGTACACCCTGATCCTATTATATTATTTCAGTGTAACCAACCCCTGAGCTAGAATCTGAGGGTGGTTTCTCGATTTCTTCTTTGGACGCTCAGATCATTAAATAATAACATAGTTTTCACTTGTCTTTCTAGTAATATTCAGGGGGTACCCTATCGCTTTGAGGACTGCTCGAAATAAGTCTACTTTCCCCAGGATTTCGGCGTCTCTCGAGCCCCAAAGAAATCTCGTTAATCTCGCGCAGCATCAGGTGCGTGTTCGACGGAGAAGCTCGACACCGACGAAAGTCTCGGCGCGTCACGCTTTTCCCAGATGCCGAAGGAGAGACACCGGAACAATTATGTCGCCGGTAGCGTAACACTGAGCGTCGTCGTGTGGGATCTCTGGCATCGGTTTCAGCGGAACGGTTATCTCGACGAGACCCGGTTGGAACGCGGAGACAAATGTCCGGAGCGCGGCGGCACCCCCGCATTATCTTGGATTAAAATCTGAAATACAGGTCAAACGGTCCGTCGGTGTTCTTTGGTCGTTGGCTGGCCACGTGGCACGGAACTGGCTCTCGAGCTCGTTAACGCACGGTAGCGAAAGGACACGCACCCCCGGGGGCCTCGCTAGCCAGCCTTATTTTACCTGCGACAGATAACAGACGCGTCTTGCATAATCTCCTCGAACCGGCATCCTTGCCCGGCTGTTTTGAATCCTCGCCAGCACGCGACCGTCCTGGAGCACGACACTGCAACACACCAGCTCGCTGGAAAGCCTCGATCCTTGGATCTGCAAAGGGGCTGCGAGTGCACGCGATCAATCGGATTTCTGTAGTTGTGAACATCATTTTTAAATTGTTAGAGGTATCGATCAATTACTATTAAATTACTTGATGAATTATAATTACGAAGTAATTCGATTAAATTGTCTACAATTATTCTGTAATTCGAAATTCAGTCGGTTCGTTTGATTAAATGACAATGTAATTTGTAAGTCTGGTCTGGTGTAATTACGAATGATATTTGTAAATTCATATTTTGTGATCAAAAGTGAACTTGTTCATCACGTTCATCTCAGAAAAGAAATATAAATCGTTGAAAGACACAGGAGAAAATTATCAGAGAAAAGTTTGGAGCACGATCAGGGATTGTTCTTGTTCGGATGCAAAGGGGTGGTAGAGAGGTAGAACCGTTTCGATATGGTATCGCGACCCCATAAATATTTAATGAAGCTAACCCGAACCCTTCGATCTGACGAGGGTCACGGATTTAATCCTCGAGGGGATAATCGCGAGAATCGGCGTGTTAAGGAACGCGTTTACAGCCGATTAAGCGCGACTACGTTTTCGCGTGCGCGATAATCGCCGCGAAATTAATAGCGATCGTTTCGAAGAAAAATGTTTGGCTCGCGGTCATATTAATTCGGAGTCACCTGTATACTTTATCCGTGACAACAATGCAACTAAACCCTGGCCTCCTAAAAGAATTAGAAGAATTGTTTTAATCTTTATTGGTCGTGGAAAGCTAGAATCGGGGAAAGATTTGATTAAGAATTATATTGAGATGTTAATTTCATGTATTTATTCTGTTGAATCGTGTTTTCGAACAGGCAATTCATTTCCGCGGAGAACTCCGTCGTATTTCTCTCTAAGTTTAGCTCGAATTGCATAATACAATTTTTCACCGCGCTCCCGACACCATCCGAAAATAATTCGAGATCGATCTCGGCCTCCGTTGGTTCTTTGATCTCTCGCGGGGAGAGAAACGTTGGTTCTTCGACACGAAAATGATGTACACGATCTTCTGCTACAAATCGTGGTTCCTGCAGGAAGCATGAATCTACTTCCACCAGCGTTTCGTCCAGCC
Source organism: Lasioglossum vierecki (assembly GCA_028455595.1). Taxonomy (NCBI): domain Eukaryota; kingdom Metazoa; phylum Arthropoda; class Insecta; order Hymenoptera; family Halictidae; genus Lasioglossum; species Lasioglossum vierecki. The sequence continues at coordinate 11,638,628 of CM052340.1, read as the reverse complement.
CCGGTTGACAGAGGAATGAAAAACATCGTGTTCCGAATGTTGCTTTTAGCTTGAACCGAGATAAATTCGAAAACCCCAGCTATCTATCCTGAACCGCTTTCTAATAAATTAACGGTAGCCTCGGGAAAAATGTAGACTCTCTCGATTCTCCTCTTACAATCGCACCTCTCAACGCGGTTGAAAATTCTCGTAAATTTTCCGGCGAACGCCGAAAGCAGTTTCGCGGTTAATTTTCGACGAGTTCGGTGAAAAAAAGGAATTTCAGCACGGAGCTGCGCAGCGTGGCGAGCGAAAGTAAAAATCGGGGAAAAATGTTGATGACACCGCAACAGGTTGGTAGCAAATTACGAGTCGAGTGGAACGTGCGAGAGCTTTCCGGCGAAAGCGCGGAATAGGTAGAATTTATACGCGGCCGGTGGATGTTGTTAATTATAGATTTGTTAAGAGGAAAAGAATGCGGGCCTGCAACATTGTCGCATGCGAGGAACACGTTTTCGAGCGGCGCAAAGAGCTCGCGCAAATATGCCGCTCCGCACCGCGTGCCGTTTCCAATGTACAAACAACGACGGACAATCGAGCGGCACGACAGTCCGTTCCGTTCACAGACACGTAATGCTGCCATTTGAAGTCAATGCGTCGTCGCCTTCGTTAACCAGCTCCCTTCGTTAGTCCATTCCCGACGCCATTGCTGCCACGAATTTGATCTATTACGATCGCGCGGACGTTTCCCCATGAATTTCTTGAAAACATCAGTAAGCGATCAAATTTAATGCGGAGGTTACAATCGAACATTTACGATCGATAAAACATTATTTATAATTTTTATGGCGAAGCATTTACCCACGACACAAGTTTTTATTACCTCAATTTCAAAGTCTTTTGGCGTTGAAAAATAAAAATGATCTTTATTGTTACACATTTGTGACGTGAATGAGTGGGTGACAGGCCACAGTGAAAACGGGAAAAAATTTATCGATACTGTTTTGAATTTATTATGGTTATCGAGATATGAAGTGCGGAATTTATTCTTTTACGATACAAATGGCTCGCCTAACGGGTTAAGGAGGTAATTCGTAGGGAGAGGTTGAAACGGGGATTAATCACTATAGCAGAGTCGCCCACGACCAGACGCAGCGACGCTGACCTTTCGCGAGTTCCCACTTTGTAGACAGCGTCGACCAGAGTTTGAACTTTGCCTCACCTTCAGGTGGCAACTACGGCGAAACCCGAATTCGAGGGTGATCCGAGACTATTCCGGGGTGAAGACGCTTCGCTGCGCTTCTGATTTAGTAGATTCGTAGCCGCGAGGTCGGTGTTGGGGTGTCTAGTAGCTTAGAGAAGCTTACAACGGGGGATGAGGAACGACCAGAAAGCGCAAATGTCTCGGCCCCCCGCATAAATTAACGATTATTCATTCGGACTGCCATCGACTGCGCCTTTCTGCGAAAACTTGGATCCTTCGTTGAAATTAAAAATTCTCCCTCGACACCATCACGTTGGACCTCATTATTAAAGTTCCTCCTTGTGTTCCTTTTTGTGTCTCGAATATCATTATTGAAACATTAAAAATCTAATATTTCCAAGTTAACGTGCGGCAGTGGTTTTCCCTCGCAATTAACACCTGTGGAAAAAGCGATTGCTGGAAACGTTTACCGCGATTTTTCCCGGAAAATATTCTCACGACCGTGAACAGGTTCGTTTCCTTTTCCTCGAACGAATTTTCTGAGTTGTTCAGGTGTGCTTTTAAATGTTATTCGCGCATTTTATACAGAAGTAGGCTTCTCCACCAAGGTTCTGCCATTTAAGCATCAATAGATTTAGATTCTGTGGATCTTGCTTGAAAACTGGTTATTAACCACTCGATCGCTGTTTAATGACTCGGCAATCCACCGTGGTTGATTCTCGGAACACCTCGAATAGCAAGACTTCAGCTAATTCCAGGGCAGGAGAGCGTCGTTCCGCAGATTTCTGTTAATTTTAGGGTAGCCGACGAGAAAATTATTCGAACCCTCTAATCAGCTGCAGGATTCGCGTAAAAGTGACCTTCGACTGGTTTCGAAACGCCTAGGCTTGCCCCATAAATCAGTGACCCAAGAATGCGAGTATATTCGGGAGTTGTAGCACTTTCGAATGTTCAAAGTGTTACCATGATATCAAATAATTACATTTCTAACACCAGCGAAAATTTCCTTGATCAGTGGCACAGTAACAAGTAGATCGAAATTTAACAGATCGTAATCGGTAATAGATTCATTGCTCGGTTCTCACTTTTACTCGTTTTAAAAGGGGTACAAATGTTTCCTCAAACATGCCCAGTCACGCTCTCGTTCACATGCTTTCGAAACTAGTGGCATAAACATTCTTATCCGACGTCCAATCAATCATCCTCACTATTTATACAGTTAGCACCTCCGGCTGTTTATTTCGACATCGAATCTGCAATTTTCATTCGACCGAACCAGTGTGCCAATGTAAAATCGCGATTCATGATTGTACAAAATTGTTGTAACGATTTAATAGATTCTTTAGTGAAGATTCAATTAAAGATTTATAGATTCAAGTAAAGCGACCAAATATTTATTATATACTGTTTTAATTCGTTTCAAGTCCATATAAAAAATAGTTTCTGAATGAACGATTCCAAAAAGTTTTAAACAATTTCTGAAGGAACACAGTCGGTTCCCAGGATATTTGCTGCATCAAAGAACACCGGCATCCTCGGAAAGCTCATCAGCCACGCGAATGTCGGCCGAGAGAAAAGGAACGTGCTCGAAAAGGAAAAAAGAAGGGGAGAACGAAAAGAACGAGAGAGAACGGGGAAAAAAGGGGAATAATGCGAGCCATGGCCGTGAACAACTCGAATGATTTTCCACAATGGCATACCGCGGCCGGCCGATACCCGTTCGAAAGGCAATAAATATTTCAGCTAACCACCGCGTGTGTAAGGCGTGCTCCGCAAAAGCGTTCCATTCATACCGCGGCATAACTTCGCCACGATGTATACCGACTCTTTCCGCGTTCCCCTGCCCCCGATGGCCCCCCGGTGGCCCCCCCGGTGGCCCCGGCAGCTCGCGTGGCCGCATTGATACATGTACAACCGGACCCCCTCACGGTTTACGAGCTGCTAGCATGATTTATCGCGATCGAGAACCTCCGCGAGGATCATTAGAAGCATCGCATCGCATCGGAACCGCGGGACCCGTCTGTACGATCGACGATCGACGTTTGTAGTCCATTGATCTACGTCGTTCGACACGGTCTCGATCGTTGGGACCCCGTTCGATCCATGAATGGATCGAAGGGTGGCCCAACGCAATGACGACTACTAAATCCTCTATCCGATTCGATTGGGCGATTCGAATGATGATTTGTGACTTTCAAAGTCTGATCGTGTTTAGAACTCGATTATAAAAAGTATTAGCAATCGTTCTTTTTCTGCGGTTCAGGGTTGCATAATGTTAATTTAGCATGCTGCTAAATTTTTTGATTGATGGAAAGAAAATCGGCTTAGATTCATCAGTTTGATATAAAGTAGGAATTTTTTTGTGCAATTATGGGGTAGAAATGGCATGGGAGTCCATCTTGTTTCGATGTTGTTTTAGTGCTCTTTTAAGTTATTATTATTATTTATTATTTATTATAAGAAGTCCTTTTTATATAAGTATTTACAAAGAAAAGAAAAAGAGAAAGATACAAGACTACTTATCTAGTAAGAAAGAAGGGACATGCGCACAGTTCTTTCTAATTTGCGATTATAAAAGGATGACAGCGTTTAGGATTTCATTGCACTACAAAAAGGAACAATTGAAACAATCGAAAAAGAAGTCGCAGTAACATTCGAGCAATCGTCACCTTTCCGCGCGAGAGGTTTCCAGGCCTCCCGTGTTTTCCAGACGGCCAGACTGGTGGAAGGGTAGTCTCTCGCATGCGTCTGTGTGTCGAGGGGATGGTCCTGGAGGCCGGTTATCTCTCACGGTCTTCCGATTTAATTAAGCACCGTTTCTGCCTGAGCCAGGAACTTTCGATATTAGGCCCGGCCCCGTATCTATCGGGTCGAGCAAGCAAACTCGCCTCGAACTCCCTCGCCCCCCTTTCGCTACCCCTCCTCCCGTACGATATATAGTATATACAAACACGCAGAGTGGCATGGTGTGTATGGGTGATCTCGTTTCGAAAGTCCGAGAGAGGCAGTGTTCAGCAGCGGGGTTGCAGCCAGCCGGCGGCCTTTGTTCACGGCGTCGGATCTGCGGGGCTTTCATCCCCCTACCACCCTACCCTAACCCTCCGTCGGACGCTGAGCGCCGCGACGCCTCTCACTCTCTCTCTCTCTCTTACTCTTCTCCTCTACACGGGTTCTCTTTCTCCCTTTCTAGCAAACCGCCCCTACGTCCATGCGGCTCCGCCGCGGCCTTTGTGCTCTTGTCAACTTGTCAAACTACCCCTACCGTGAGCTTCGCCGAGGCAGCATCCAATACCAACCCCCGAACCAACCGCTTCTAGCCGAATCCTCGCTTCTCACCCCGGCACTGCTACTCCACCCAATTTCCTCCTTTGCTCCTACGCTCTGCCCATCCTCTACTACCCCCTAACCTCCTAGCCGTACCTACTGCTACCTTCCTCCACGGTCTCTGCCAGTTTCTGTCTGTCACGCGACCTCCAACGACAGCAGGCCGCTACACCGGATACGTATTTCCTTCGGGAGACACACGACAACTCGACTCTCCACCCTGCGTTTGATCTTACTTCGATTATCGGATCCGCCTCAGGGTTGAACGCTGTCCTCCCCTTTTGCGCATCTATGGGTCCTCAGGATTATCCTTCGGAAATTATTCTGTGGGTTTTTGAAATCGTTTTT
>CM052340.1:11544188-11633673 GCA_028455595.1 Lasioglossum vierecki | reverse complement strand
GCCGATGCGAAATATTTAAAGATTTCAGCGGCGCGTGTCACGGCGCATAATCTATGGATCGTACATTATTCGTTTCGGGAACTCTAGATTTTACAAACTGACTGGATATCAATGGCCACGCAGATGGGAAGAAAAATAGAAAACAGCCGCGCGTCGGTGGAAAGTTAGAGCCTGTCCGATAAGGTTTTCATTGAAAGGACTATATTTACGGAACTCGCTATCAAGCCTCCGTTGGTTCGATCTAACGGAAAACAAAAACGACGGGTTGCTCGTTGGGAAAATACGACCGTTGATAATCTCGAATGCGGAATTGAGCCCCGCGCAGCTGGGCGGGGAACGAAAAACGTAAAAGGGTGAAACGTGGTAACTGACGCCGTAACCGAAGTAAGTTGAAAACGAACAGGAAAAAACGCGTGTTAGAGGGAAAAAAAGGGCCGCGGGTGTAGTAATACATATCGTCGGCCGGTAGAACGTAGCCGGGATTTATCTGCGACGTTCATGGCCGACTATTTCAACCCTCTTCATCCCCTAGGCGACCTGTTTCTCCCTCCAACCAGAACTTCTACGATCCCCGAGGTCCATACGCCTCTGGCCGTATCTCTGTTTATTAAATACGTTTCCCAGCAGCCATCGGATTCCTCTGAAACAATCAGCAGACCCAAAAATAATTTTTCGGGACCTTCCGACGATTACGGGAGAATTATTTATTTTAATCATATGCCAATCATACAATTGTTACACGATAGTAAATGTGAAATTGTTAATAATCTGGGTTTCCTTGAGACTGTATGAGACACCCTCCGACGAATCTGGCAACGAGCAGACGATCAATAAGTATATAGTTCACCCCTACATTCATATCTTCGAGGACTCGGGAAATTCACAAAGTTCTTCGTCGCACTGTAGATAATTAATAAAAGCAAAAACGATGTTTCTAAAACAATTTACATCCGCACTATATGTACATTCAGTTTTAACAAGACTAGTCCAGATTTACAAAATATTCTAGAACCAGTTACCGAGCAGTAAAATTAATTCTACCCGCAGAACAGATGTATAAGAATGTGTCTAACATCTCCGGTAGATGTTGCATCCAACGCGTAAATTAATCTACGAAGTTTATCATCTCTAGCTACTTTATACTTCACTTATACTTTGCATACTTCTTGAAATTATTCCTCAAAGAATTGGAGATAAATATTCATTAAAAAAATTTGGGTAAGAAGGAACTTATTTCTCTTCACAAGAAAATTATTGATCATCTTCTCGTTAGGGTGATTAAAAACCTCCATTGATAAGCTTCCGGAACTAAAACCACGCCAGGTGTAGAAAACCCTTTGGAACCAGTTCCTAACAGCATCCTAATCGAACAGCACTCTATTGCTGCGATGCATCTGGAGGAGCTGCTCCGTTTCAAATTTTTCTCTCGCCGGAGAATGCGAGAAACGCAACCTCCGCAAAGCTTCTATCTTCCATCTAATCAGCAGAAGGAGCGGCTGCACAAAGTCGCGGGATTCCCAATGAATTCCGCGATGTTCGCGAGCAGCGGGACACGAGAGCATGATCGGGGTCCGGCGCAGCGCCTCGCGGTCAGCTGACTCGGTGCAAGGCGATGCGACTGCTGCACCGGTAGGGGGAAATGGAATTACGGATGCACTCCGCGCCATCCTCTGCACTCCTCTTCGCCGCTCCTCCATTCCGCGGAGAGCGGCATAAGCTATTGGGCGGCCGGCTTTTGAGCGGCCTTGCAAACTGGTTTCCTGCAGCCGACTCGATTATGCTAATCGCATATGCATGTTAGCATTTGGCTGATCCGCTGCCGTGCCCGTTCGCCGTTCACCGGTCTCCCCGGCTGCGTACGTGCGTGCGTGTTCTCCTCCGTGTGTGCGTCACCAAGCCATCGAGATCTCGGGCCGAGGATACGTATAGATCCTTTTCGGAGCAGTCCGCACGAAACCTTGATCGCGGCCACCCTTTAGTGTCGGCTCGACCTTCCGCCAGCTGGACACCTAACGCGTAACGGTATCCCTCGTTGATTTCCCTCGACGCAATCCACTTCTCTCCGTTATACCTCTTCTTGTTCTTCTTGTTCTTCCTCTTCTTCTTCTGCTTCTTCTTCGACGAGGACACCTCCTCTCGAGAGTCGAATACACCGAAGTCTTCCGCTAGTTTGGAAATTTGATACTTGCCTTTTGAATACCGAACACCTGGAATCTTATCTCGGACAACTAACTCCGTTGTGTAATATTCAGCGTGGCCTGGTGAACTCCGTGTCCTGGTTCCTCGGGGACTCCGGGTCTTTGAGGACGCTTGCTCCTTGGATTCTTAAGTGTGGGGGCAATTTTATGTGCGGCGGATTACCGGGAGCTTTGTGTTTTGCGTTTTGGGGATTTGTCCTGGTAGAAGCTAGGCAGAGTCTTTTCCGAAACTGTGGCAACGAAGGATTTTTGTTTGTTGTTTTTTTCGATCATAAATATTAAGATATTGACTGAGAATGATTTTATCGGTGCGAGACTTTCTCGCTGGTTACTGATCTCTCTCCAAACAGTATAAGATATAAGGTAGCCTTACTAATGAGTCCTCTAGTGGGTCTAGGAGGAACACCACCTTCTGTTCCTGTACTATTAGACATTTTTAATAGCAAATGTTTGGGTAATTTCAATAATCATTCTTATTTACCATATTACATTGAAGCTTGCAATTTTATGCAGTCAGTACAAAGAACACGGTGTTGCCACTGACAGTTCAAATACGAAAGATACCGAACCTTTTCATAGAGAAGAAAAATTATCTAACTGAATCGCGATTTTTACTAGCTGACGAACAGCGAGTTCATTAAACGAGCAGCGATGATTTCGAGCGGTAAGGGCCGAAGTGGGCACGAATTGCCGTGCATCGCGATTAAACGGGACGAGATAACGGCGAGCCAGTCGCGGTCTTATCGTCGCATCCCTTCATTGCCGCAATGCTTCGCCACCTCGATGGAGCCCATAAATCTGCAAAACCGCGGAGCACGCAAATAGAACGGAATGCGTTTGCGCGTTCTCGCGACGATGTTATCTGCACGAGAGAGCGTTTCGCGCGTCGTAAACATAGACAAAATCTTTCGTGGAAGGCCGACCTCGAATCGAACCGACACCCTGGAAGTTGGGATTTCTCTCTCTTCTTCCCTCGTTACCGGAAACGTAGATGACCAAGACGTTATCGCCTTTGCTAACCTATTCGTGACCAACTGTTCCTCCCCTCGCGGTAACACAGTTGCGAATATACGTATAGTGGAGTTGTAAACTAGGTGGACCGTGAAGGCTCGGAAACTGCTGAAATCAAAGAACTGCAGAGCATACAAACACTAGAGATCCGAGGAAGCTGACCTAACCGTAGAATCCTCGGAAAAGTTTAATCGTTAAACTATGGATTCTTTGTGCCAGCACAATAAAAAATCTAGAGAAAACTGGTAATATATTTCCTCTTTTTTAACGAATAATTAACCTCGACTTTCTGTTTCTCCGTGCGTCGCTACCAGTTAAAGAGGATGGCAGAGGAGTCTGATTTCTTACAGCGATAAACCCGCAGCTGAACAGCTAATTTGCTACAAATAAAGGCGGTTATTAAGCAGGAAAAAGCCAGATAATTATTCTATTCGAATTGGCCGAGTGAATTGGGTCGCGGTGTTCGAATCGCCGCACGGAAAGAATTCTCGAGTCGTTAGGCGTCACTCCGTTGCTGAACCGGTCTCCCGTTCGACGCTATCCGGTTATTACAACGTTGGATTTTCAATTAACAACTCGCCGATTAATTCCGTTGAATACAGCCTGCGATTAACCGCTAATTAGATTAACACGATACCGATGTATCCGGGAAAATTGACTATAAATACTCGGCCGGCGATTATGACGAGGATATTAACACTAGCTTGTAGAACATAATCGGCCGGTTGTTGCGAAACACGGTCGCCGACATGGGAAATTCCCCGACTCGGCGTTCTTTCAGCTTGATCGTTAATTGACAGTGATATTTATTTCGGAATATCTTAATCCTGCAAGATGAACGCCTGTGACGATTATATGCTTCAGTAAACACATTAGTAAACAGTTTCTTTTATATTATTATTGTTATTTATTACAGACGGGCAGAAGCCCTTCTTATATAAGTATTTACAAAGAAAAGAAAAAAGAGAAAGATACAAAACTACTTATCTAATAAGAAAGAAGGAACATGCACATAAAGAAAAGGAATAAGAACAAAATAATACTGGTACAATCGATAGGTATTATCATGTAATCCTGCGTAGTTGCATTTTAAAATTTTGCAAGGATTCGATGAAAAAATCTATACTGTTATAAATATTGCATGATTGTTGCAATAATGCGATTCATTGGATTAATTAATCCATAAGGAAATAATTCTGGTACGAGCAGATAATGGTTCTAGGTTCATTGTAGTTATTATTGCGGAGTAATCATGATTAAAGAATGACATTAAAATTTTGCAAGGATTCGATGAAAAAATCAATAATGTTATAAATAGTCCATGATTGTTGCAATAATGCGATTCATTGGATTAATTAATTGTTTTCAGTTCACGTTCCGGTACATAAAAATTGATTTTTGCAAGTAGAGAGAACAATCAATATAATTATTAATTAAATGAAAAATGAAGCTCTGGTCGGATATTATTTTTCAAGCGGATAATGGTTAGTTCTTTTGTGCGTATCAGAAATAAATTTTTTAAAGGCGATGCTGTTGCAACTGCAGGAATTGTTGGACCGAGGGGAACGAAAGGAAAAGGAAGCTGCGGGAATCAGGCTGGAACGAAAGAATACTGGGTCACAATTTTCTGTTTCTTCGTTTTTTCTCTTTCCGGGATCTCGGTGCCGTAGGTGGCTCGCTCGAGGGTTCCCATTTTACGAGCTCCTTTAGTTTACGAGTGTTTTACGGCGTGCGAACGGCTGGCACGAGCTACGGGCCCCATAAACGTCAAATCCTGCCACCGTTTACGAGCCAACAAATTTTTAGTAGACCAGCCGGCCGCGATATCGCCCCGTTTACATAATCGGGCCATCTCATCTCCGCCATTCGACGGCTCTCCAGCTTTCGCGGCCTTTTTCGACTACCTACCGCGCGACGGTTTGTTTCTTGATTACCGTCCATTAGTTTATCGCGAGGAACACGATGCCCGTGCATACTAATTTTCGGCCGCCATTTTTATGAGCCGTTCAATTCCTTGACCAGTCTTTTTTCGCATTTTATTCGCTTCCGCTCCTTTAAGATGATTGCATTCCTGCGGTTCATCGATTTTTTTTAAATCCAATGGCGAATATTAAACGTATTTTACGCGGCTTTATTAAAAATATTGTCCATTCTGTCAGGAATTAATTTGATTTCTGTAAATTAAGCTGTCCACGTGTTAATAGAAATCTCATTTTTCTTATTCCATTGCAATTTGTCGCTTCGAATAATCGTTCAACGATTTGTGTTTACCAGTTTCGTGATTCGGTGGAAAATATAAATGGAACACTAAGCAAACACGCTTTTAAAATTGTAATATAAACATCGCGTGTTAATAATATCGCTCCGCTGAAAATAAAACCGATTATTTTTGTAAACGACAGCCAAGGTAATCTGATAAATCTATAACAATTTGACCGGTCAATTGTTTGCGCAACAGTTCTTTCATATATCATAAATATCGTGGGTTTTCAAATAAATTTGCCTTGTACTGCGGTGATTGAATGTACCGCGTTATAAGCTCCGTCCATTTTTATTCCGCGTGGAAAGCTGCAAGCTTTTATTTTAGCTAGAAAGGATCAAATTTACAATTTATTATATTTTCATATTTTCGGAGCGGGGAAAGCGGGCTTTCATTTTAGCTGCAAAGGATCAAAATTGATGATCTATTACTCTTCGAAAATGCTCGACATTTAACCTGCAAAAATTGCAAGCTTTTATTTCAGCTACGGGGGTCTACGCAAAAAAAAAGTTTACCTTGCATTATTTTATTCGAACGAAACATTAGTTCATTGAATTCCTAGGAAACACTTTTTTTCACAAAAATTTGAGAACGGTGTGAATATTACATTATTTTCTGTTTATTTGAATTGTTGATTTTATTCGAAATAAAAATATTAGTTATTTGAAAATAATGTTTTTCGTAATTTGTTGATAATTAAATTGAGAGACGGACTGTGGTCTATTGAAGAATTTCACTCTGGTAAAAAGGAACACGATCGTTTCCTCAGACAGTCGCAGCAACGAGCTAGGAACGAGAGACAAAGAAATCCCAGGGAAGAGCCATTTTGTTAACTAGAGGCCATCATAGCTGCCTGACGTCACTTCCATATCCAGCTATGGCGTCACGTGACGCTCCACCCTGTTTTCAATCACCTTGGCCCCGAACCCACCCAGCTGTCAGACACGCTCCACCCCGTTTTTTCCACTTCTTTCGGCTATCGCTATCGCCATCTGTCGGCAATAACACCAACTCCTTAGACCTTTAAATGGCTAGTTAGTTTATGTCTTTTCCGATCGGTGTCACCACCAGGCAAGGACCATTTCGCGGCGCGCAACCTTGAAAAATTTTAGTCCCCCGAAAGGTCACGACACCCGCGGTTACGAACATGCAATTCACTCCTTTCTTCAGGCAAATCCTCGATCTACTATTTTCATTTTACAACGGAAGTGGCTTTCCGTTAAGAGCCACCGGCGCGTAATTAAATTCCGCTCGGGAGGAAGGGCCAGAAAAACGATTTCAACGGAAAACAATGAAACACAGACGTTACCGACAATAGCGAGGCGTGACGTTTTCCAGGTGGAGAACGGTTTATTACACGGATCGTGTAGCAGCGGTCGCTTTTAAGGACTCTGGGCGTATGGGATAGTTAAAATCAGTGGTTTGCTACATGTTGGGCTGGTTCATATCATTTCATGGGCGTAACAATACCATTTTCAGTTAATTGTGCACCCATTGTGAAGAAACGTACACGTGCAACTGATCGCGTTGTAATTTTCTCAATTGTTGGAATATTTTCACAAAGAATCGGACTATCGTAATAATTCGAGTATTCGAATGAAAAAATTCTTGAAATGGTCACAAAGAATGTGACTTCGAATCTCGTTGATCAAAGTATCGTTTTTTCAAGTGTGAGAAGTCTGGTACGTGATAATCACGCCATATTGTTCGAACCACGGTCGTACCTCGCGGCACAGGTGAAAGAAAAAGGTAGAAAGCTCGAAGGGGAACGGGAAACGAGCCCGTATGGACGGAAGAAGGGTTCCGGTTTGGTTCCGATGGAAGCGAGGCATAAGCCTGTATCTCGATCGGCGGCTTGGAAGGGCTGAATAAATAAGAGGGAACATACGTTCCGCGGGGACAAGGCTGTTTCGAGAGAACGGCGCGGCGCGGCGCGACGGGGGCGGGGGGAGAAAGAATACGGTAAAGGCGAGTCCGTAAACCGGGAATTGAGTTAAAATCCTGCGAGAGGTAGAATTTATACCACGATCCTGGGATCGTTCGCGTCCGCGGGAGCGCGCGCGCGTTCTCTCGCACGGTGCGGGGGTGGCTGAGGAAGGAGAGTACGGAGAGCGCATGGAATCGCTATCGGCGGCCATTCATCAATCCGGGGAATCAATACGCTGGAATTAATGAAAGCGCCGCGCGAACAGCGAGCTAGCGGCCGGAATGTTAATCGCGATCGTCCCGCGTCCGACCCATTCTCGTGTACAGCAAACTCCCAAGGGCCCCACCTCCGCCCGAACCCTTCAACCTGCCACCCAAACCACCCCCCTTTCGATCCCGTGTACATCCGCCCCCGCACCCTCTTCCCACACGCTGTCTCTTTTCATCCGACTGAGCCGACGCCGACCACCGTGCTGCCCACAATACCGTCGCACCCGTGCATTCTATTCCCTCGTTTCGAGGCCGTGCTTTTTCTTTTAGCCACGCCGATTCCGATCGACGTTCCCTTCTCTCGCGCTTCGTTTTCTGCTAAACATTATTTATTTCAATCTTCATGTTGAGCGTGTGAACATCAGCTGGTAAAGGACAAAATAGAATACAGTAAGGACCTCGATTAACCGGCTTAACACGATAAATTATTTATATTATATAAAAACGAAGTCCTGACTGATTCACTCATCAACGCCCAGGCTAAACCCTTGGCCCTAGAAAGCTGAAATTTTGCACAGAGGTTTCCTTTATGATCTATATAAGGAATAAGAAAGGATATTTCGAAATTCAACTCCTAAGGGAGTGAAAAGAAGTTACAACATTTGTATGAGGAATGTCTCTCTTTGATATAATTAATCAAACACCTATTTCGGCATTTTAAAAAATTCATGCCTTAAAGAGGTGAAAAGGGGTTGCAACGTTTGTATCAGGAATATATTGTTAATGCTCATTATTGTCTTAATGCTCATTGATACAATCTGAATATGGTGAATGGTGGGTTAAAAGGTTTTATGGAGAAACAATATCACAGCTAAATTAATGCAGACATCCTAAACCATTTCCGAAAATTCAGAGAAGAGTCTAAACCCGTGTCGTTCAATTTGAACAGTCTCCAACTTCTCGAAGCCATCGCTACCTTGACGGGGGAAGTTTCACGGCCAATTTCCCATGCTCTGGCACGAAACAACCAGCACACAGAGAGCTGCACCCTGCTTCAACTTCTCAGTCGCACAACTTCAAAGTCATCGTGTGACAGTCGGTATGTTAGGACACGATCGATAGATCGGCGCCGGAAGGATCGATGCGGCCGATAAGAGACCGACCAAACTTACCAGTCACGTGACGTCCGTTTTTTCTCCGCGAGATTCAAAGTAGACCTACTAGACGCAAACTCCGCAACTAATCTATAATTAAATCTCTGAAAATCTTCGCCGTTTCCTCTCGAGAGCGACGCAATTCCTTCGAGTTTCTGCTTGTTCCCAGAACTGGCCTTCGTCGGAAAGACAAAAAGACTCGCGTGTGTGCCTGGTTACGTACTAACGAGACCCGATGGAAACCCCTTTGGAACAGGGGACAAAAAAAATTAGTAGGTCGGGGGAGGATGTCGACGAGGCGTTCAGTAGCCGTGCTCTGGGCTAATGGACGGGAATTTTTCCAAATTTAACGATCGTTTAGCCCGCCCACACAGAAGACCCGAGGCGAGTTCGGCGTCTGGGCGATGGCCGTCACCGTGACGAGCACGTGTGTACCTCGCCTTCTGTCACTTTTGTCAGAGTCGAACCGAGCTCGGTTCATTCAGTTCGTCGGGCAAAGATCAGTAAACGGAGCATTCATTTTGGTGGTCCCCTGTAGACTGTTCAGAAAGCTTCGCTCACCTCCGTGCGATCCTACTCTTTATCATCGCTTTACGATTTGATACGTTTGATCGAAAAGCATGACATCATGGAAGAAACGCAGTTGCTCGTTTTAGCATCGGTTGATCGGTCACATGCTACGCAACTCGTGATCCCAGCTTGCTATCATAAGGCGAGGCTACGGTTAAGTTGATTGAATTGTCTACCAGGTGAAACTGTTTGGAGATTGCTGACAGGTTTCGTATTTTCTGTTCCAGGTGCGGCACAACTTCGTTAGCAGGGTGGACAGAGGAACGGAGCGTGTCTGGAGCGGCTTGGCGCTTTGAACGAAGGTACCACACCGAAGAAGACGTAGAACTCTGATCATCATCTCTTCCCCCCCTCGTGTACAAGTTAAAACCTCCCTCCCCTCAAGCCGGCGGCTTGATAACGTACGGTTCTTTAGTGTTCCAGTTGAAACAGGTTCTTTCTTTCTTGGTGAATCGGAAGTGTGATAACGCGAGAGGAGCGAAACGGAAATAATTTACTCGCTCCGATCCGTACGATACACTAGTGATTCGCAGTGATGGTGGTGTGATAGAAAAAGAAAATATAGTGCGCGTGTCCTAGAAGAGAGAGAGTGTGTTTCGATATAAAATCGTTCTGGAAGTGAGTCTATACATAGTATCTGTAAAAAAGTCTACATATAGAAACCGTGTGACAGTGTCCGTAATACGACGAAGCAGCATCCCCAGCGACAGAGAGTCGGAAGGAACCCCGAGGAAGAAGCAGAATCGAAAGAGAGTACAAAAGGAAGCAGAGAAAAGGAGTGTGATCCGAGTGTAGGATTGAAGAGTAAAATTATACTGGATCAAGAACAAACCACGGAGAGCGCCCAACAAGACCGAGGTGGCACTAGCAGGTGGGACCGGTGGGACAGTAGCATGAGTTCGTACTTCGCGAATTCATACATCCCGGACCTGCGTAATGGCGGGGTGGAACACCCGCATCAGCATCAGCAGCACTACGGTGCGGCCGTCCAGGTGCCCCAGCAGACGCAGTCGGTGCAGCAGCAGTCTCAGCAAGCCGGGGACCCTTGCGACCCTAGCCTGCTCAGGCAGGCGGTGCCAGGCCACCATTATGGAGCCGCTGGTAGCCAGCAGGACATGCCATACCCGAGGTTTCCACCGTACAACCGGATGGACATGCGGAACGCGACCTACTACCAGCACCAGCAGGAGCACGGCAGCATCGACGGCATGGGCGCTTACAGGTCGACCTCGCCGAGCCCTGGCATGGGACACATGGGACACACGCCGACTCCGAACGGACATCCGTCCACGCCCATCGTCTACGCGAGCTGCAAGCTCCAGGCGTCCGCGGTCGATCACCAGGGTAGCGTGCTCGACGGACCGGACAGCCCACCGCTCGTCGAGTCGCAGATGCACCATCAGATGCACTCGCAGCATCCTCACATGCAGCCCCAACAGACCCAACACCCCCAGCAACAACCCCAACATCAGCACCTACAGGCGCAACAACAGCACATGATGTATCAACAGCAACAACCCGCGCAAGCGGCCACGCAACAAACACAGGCTGGTATGCATCCGCAGCAACAGCAACAAGCACCGCAACATCAAGGGGTTGTTACATCGCCACTCAGCCAACAACAGCAGGGCGCTCCTCAGGGCGCTGCCAGCGCCAACCTACCCAGCCCGCTTTACCCGTGGATGAGAAGTCAATTCGGTGAGTTATACTCGTTAATGATTCACCGGTTTACCCGTTAACGCGAAGACTGGCATCATGGAGCCATCCTAGTTGGATTAATCTTCAAATCCACTCTTCCTGGTGTCCTCGAGAGGTTCGCTATACTCCGTCCCAAGATGAAATTTGAAATCTCTATGAGGTTGGCTACAAATTGTCATCTCGACAGACACAAACCCATTTACATGAGTTTGCTGCTAAACCGGTTCTACCTTCCCACGGGCGTTAATTAGATTCATTAGAGTACTACGGGACCTAAAGTCTGTTACCACGTTCAATGCAACCAACGAGACTTAATCAATGCTCAGCGGGTTATCAAAATACAGTGAGTCATACGTTTGTACGTGTATGTAAATTCAGGGTGGACGTGACAAGTACAGGTTTATTTCTCTATCGCCTGTTGATTTAAGATTCCTTTCATGACGGTCTACGTACACACCAGAAGTGTCAGCACGGTTTAAATGAAATCTATGAAATCCGCAAACTTGGTAGTGAACATAGAGAAAGTTATATCGGAACGGAAACGTAGTAAATATTCAGGCGACCTTCCCATTTTGTCAGCTATCTCGAACGACCTTTTCCATGGAGGAAGATATCAATCGTTTGGGGAAAAAACCCGGTCGGGTAGTAAAAGGGAGAAGAAAAGGAATTTGGTATTCGCGAGCATGGATTGTACACGTGACGCGGTTCTCGAAAATAGGCTCAAGGCTTCCGCCGCGTGACCAGAAGGTTTCGTAGAAAGCAAGGTTTTCTAGAGAGGCTACGCCAGGTAGCCGGCCGCTTTCAGATTTATGCAACAGTAGGTAAAACTAGACCACATTTGTACGGGTCCGCGAGCCAAGATTGGCATAATGTCTCCAGTTTCTAGGTATACCGACGTCCGGAGTTATTTATTGCACTGACCTTTTAGCCCGGTAGTTTCACCACACGTACACCGTGCTAGCCCCCCCATAAAAGTTCCCTCGACTCTGGGCTGAGTTGGCTCCACGGCTTGGCAGAGCCGGAGAGGCTCATCCACTTTTATTCCCATGATGGCTGCTTGTTTCCATTCGACGGCGAACTCGTTGCGTTTCGTCCTGGTGTCGCCGAAAATTGAAAAACACCGACCAAAATCCCTCTTCGTTCGCCGTCTCACATACGTCTTTGAGTCGGCTGAAACATACACAAGAAAAAACTTAAAAAGACATTCTATATTCTCGAAAATTATAACAATCTTCTCGACAGGGTTAAAAATGAATTCCAGCTAGACAGCAATTGTTTATGTAAAATAGAAATTTTTTATTCGATTTTCAACAAACCGGAGTGAAATTGAAATTTATTTTCTTTCTCGATGTGTTTAATAGGTAGAAAATAATGTAACAGTATTTTGAAATTCTTCTAATGCTTTCACTGTTTTAAAATACACCTGGTTCACAGAACCGACAATTGTGAAGGTTTGCAGTTCCCACCCCATTAGCTAAAATGCTATGATTTTATGGGTCGTTCGGAGATCTTTGTTCAGTAGATAAAGGGGCAAGTTCATCTCAGGTAGATCGAGAATCCTTGCGATCGCAACAGTCGGTGCATGCCACCTGCTCGAAGCGCAATGGGATGCCGGAAAAGGTTGACCGGAAATTTTCTCGGTCGTTGCGAAGAATCGCAGGGGTAATTCTGGTGTAACGAGTTGGAAATTTATGACGGCGGTAACGAAGTGATAATAGCCGGCAACCTTCACTCCGGTTAGGTAAGAGTGCACAGGTTCCAGCACCCTGCTGCGTTTGCTCTTATTTCTCCCCCGTTTTCGAAATCCTTGGAAATGCAAGGTCGAGAAGCTCGTTTCTTTTGCACCATCCTTCAGTTCTTCCGGTGACTTCGAGCCAGTTAGGTTCGACTTTCGAAAAGTGCATCCGTATCTGCAATCTCCCTGCGTGTCGACGAAAATGTGTTCGTTCAACGTAAGTGAAAATCTTTTTCTTGATATTTGAGAATGAAGCAAAGGGAAATTTTAGGGTGGGAGGATTATTTTATATTTTGTACTTGTTTATCGAATAAGTTTGTTGGGAACCATCTCTCGGTCCAGCTCGGAAGCTGCGCAAGCCTCTCGATTCGCCGATAAAAGGCCCGTGTGCGTACTTCGCTGCCAGTCAAAGCAAGAAAGAGGATCGAGTGCATGAATCCGCTCACAGATGTCGGCACGATGACGTCTTTTCTCGGTTCATCGAACAATGCGTGCCCCCGTCGCCCTCCAACAAGGGTATCGATCCTCCTCCTCGGCTAGGTAATCCCCCATGTCGAAGACATGAACCCAGAATATCAATTTACATCTCCTCTTTCCATCGTCGAAGGGCCTTGGAAAATTTCCGATCTTGTGATACTACAAAACTTGTTGAAACAACTCCTCCACACCTGTTATTTCAATACACACCCCTCTAGGCCTTGTAATCGTTCATAACAAACATGTAAATCCAAGAATCAATTTATATTTCCGTTTTACATCACTCTTACTCCCTAAACAATTTTGTAAGCATTGAATACAAGAAAATTTGTTCAGACAATTTCTCACCCCTTGTAATCGATGAACACATCCTTGACTTTCCGAAGACACATTTACAAAATCAATGTACATTTCCGTTTGACATCATTCTTGCACCCTAAACAATTTTATAGGCATTCGATACAAGAAAATTTGTTCAGACAATTTCTCACCCCTCGTAATCGATGAACACATCCTTGACTTTCCAAAGACACATTTATAAAGTCAATGTACATTTCCTTTTTACATGACTTTTTCTGAAAAAATAATTTTACATTTATTTGATGCAAGATAATTTGACGAGACAGTTTCACACCCCTCGTAAATTACGTATCGTTCCCCTTCTTGTTCGCAATCTTCTATGCTAAATATTGTGCATAAACCTACAAAATTTTATTTTTTCTCTCATTGTTCTTCATCTCATTCTTTCGCGTAATGTTTCATCCCATGCAAAATGTGTACATTGTTCTTTCTTCGAACATGTTGGAAAGTAAAGGAGGCTTTTACACATCTGCGACGGCAAATGAGGAAGGCGCACACCGATTTGTAAGATCGGCTGTGCTCCCTGCGTTAGGGTTTTGTTTTCTTCTATCCCTTATATTTTTGTAAAGTGAAAAATAAATAATATCCTACATTTATTTAATATAGAAGCGTTATTTTCAATAGAACGGTTGGAGAACGATCGGAGGTCTGAGAATGTTCTATGCTGAGAAGATCTTCGGCATCGGTGGACGAGATCCGCCATCGTTCTCAGTTTCATCGTCATCTATTAGTTCGCACTCGATCCTATTACCCTTACTGGGCTACCAATCACGCCGAAGTTCATATCAATTTATCTGGCCATCCATTTCAGGCGGTGGCCGCCGGTTTCTTTTCCGACGTTGCAAAACACCAGCTGAGCGAAGCCCTCGCGCGAGCGAGCGAGCGAACGCTATAAGCAGGCCACCCCATGAATAATGCATGGCTCAATTTTATAGATGCAGGTGCTCCCGGGGCATTTGCCCGGCGAAACCGCCGAGATTCTCTGGCACCTTTTGCGGGACATTCGCGTTACACCGGTTAGGAAATTCCGGCATAGTTCGCCGGTCCCGCGAGACACACACCAGGACAAAGCGGCATTTCGAGTGCGCATCGGTCGCAGTTTACTGCCGAACGTCACGAAAACCTATTCGCGAACGTGCACGGCTTCTAATGTCGAGGTATCTAACGATGTTTCGCCGATCCGCCATTTGCGAACGGGATGGGGTCGTTGAATGGCCACCTGTCGGTAGCTGGGAAACTCAATCATCGTGGTAACTCGAATTGCAATCAATCTAATATGTTTATTTATGGGAGAGGTCTTTTTGGGGATGTTTTTGGTAATTGTTTCGTATCATACGAAACACAAAATTTTCTATCCGAATCACAAGACCCTACTAGTTTAATAATTTTGTCAAGCATTAGGACAGGAATTATTTTAATATATTATTTTAATATCTAATAATATCCTGGCTGCAATCCGAAGCTCTAGAGGCAATTAATACAAATTAGGGCGAATAATCGAAACCATATTGACAGGATTCAATGTGAATCGAGATCTGCCATCTTCGAGTAGCAATCCACGCGAATCTCCCGCACGTCGGCGCATGCAAAATTCACTTATTTCCATTGAACACAATCAGTTTCACCACGGGCCGAGATTAATGTTTCCGGATACGTATCATGTCCCCGTGGAAAATAATTCAGCAGCCATAGGCGAGAGAGCAGCTCGATCCGACAATGCGGATGTACCTCCACTGGATTTTCAATTTAATTGTAACCTGTCATTCATATCTCTCGTACACGACGCATCCGTTTGCATCGTTGCTTAACATGCTCTTCTGTGTCTATAGATCCGACGAGAAGATAACGATAAAAATCATCTCGGAAAAGCGAGGGCGGTTGGTCTACGAGCCAATTAGTTTGACAGAGAACCAGCGTAAAAATTATATCTGCTGTTCCAGCGCCGTTCGACCATTGCTAATTACAATGTAAAATTGTAGGGGAGGATAGAGGGTTATTCATGTTGCGTTATGCTTATTATCACGGGGGAAGGTGCAATATTTTTGCGAGTCGGGACGCGTGAAACGCCATCGCGGAAAAAGTAAACCACGATGAGCTTGTAATTCTGCTTCGCCGACACCGTGACGCATGTTCTGGAATTCCGGCTGATCCTGGGGGAAGAGATTCACGTGTGAAATCGGTGCTGATTCCTGGAATTGACCAGACGAAATTCCTTTTGAGACCCTTCATCTGGGAAAGAGATTCTCCTCTCCTCTAAATATATTCGAATTTAATCCTCGTAATTAGAAAGTAACGTAGTGCGGTTGAGAGATTTTTCAAAGCACTATAACGGAGTAATATCTCATCGAACACGTCCCGAAGGAGTACACGAAGAAATATACGTGAAGCTGTAATTTTTTTCAGTAATTATGGCAAAATTCAGTAGTATGCCAATGATCCTGTGCGCAATCATCTCCGGACTACCTTTGTGCTTCGATCCTCAATCTGAGGCAGTAGGAAGAGCAGAGCCCATCGGGACAGGCGATGCTTTTAATGCGCAAGATAATTGCGATCCTCTTGCGCGAAAAGATTTATGATATCGCCTCGTTCCCTCTCTCTCTCTCTCTCTCTCGCTCTCCATCTCTCTCCGGGTCCTCTCGGCCGGTAAATAAGCATGCGCCGGTGCAGCCGGTGCATAGGTGTGAGGCTTCCGTTATCGCGTGTGCACGTGTACGTTTTCTTATGTAATCCCCCGGTGCACCGACGCGAGGAACAAGTGTGTGCACCGCTCTGCGAACCGGCGCGGCGAAAGAGTGCATTACCACTGAATTAATCGCGCGAATATCTACGTAAATGGCCAATAACCCGTGCACCTAATGAGGAATTAAAAGTGGCCCCTTCCGAGCTCTCTCTCTCTTCGCCTTACGCTGCTCCGACCGCTTTACTTTTATTTTCTTTCGCTTTATTCTCTTTTTCTGTTCTCTTTTAACTGTACCTCGATTAATTGGGCGAACGGATTTATGGGCTGGACACCATAAGCTGGATGAACGAACTTCGGGCCACGTGGGCGTGTTTATTTGTCTGTGAGCACTCGTTTCTTATGCTCTTCCGGGTTTTCAAATCTTCAGGTTGGACTCATAAAGAAGTTAGCGAATGGATGTATTTTATTTCCTGCTTGAAAATACGTTCTCATTTTTGACGTCCACTTTTTATCAGGTTCGTTCTTATTATCGGTTTCGAATCTTGAGGTTGGACTCGTAAAGAAGTTAGCGAATGTATGTATTTTATTCCTGCTTGAAAATAAGTTCTCATTTTTGACGTTCACTTTTTATCAGGTTCGTTCTTATTATCGTTTCATTTCTTTTTAATTGTTTCAGTGAAATATTTCGTAAAATGGTAGAAAGTACCGCTAGATCCTAATTGCCGCGGAATATCTTGTGCGTATATTCTGGAGTGTGGCCAAGATATCGCCGCGATGGCGTTCTGAAAGAAAATTCCTTCGCGCCATGTGGCAGGCGAACGATTTGAAACTGCGTGCGTGAGTCGCCGTGGATTGGGGCGCGGTTACGCTGGATGTTACATGAACATAGCAGTTCTACAATTATACTTTAATGAAATTATGAAAAATTCTTATGAAAAATTAGGAAAAATTCTCTGTGTAAATAATAAAATACCTTTATCAACCCTTAGCATTCGAGCAGCGCTTCGGAGTCACCACTCGAATTTTAAGGGTGAGCATGAGAAACTATATTTTTTCGAGAAAAATGGTTTACCGTAATTACAATCGCGTCAATTAAATAAACTTAATAAAAAACCTGAGCCGTTTCTAGTGGAAAGATTTTTCCGAGAAGAATGGTCAGCTACATAAAGTTAATAAAATAATTAAATAAAAAACTTGACCGTTTCTAGTGGATTTTTCCGACTCGAATAGTTTCCGAATAAATTATTGACGAAACTAAATTAAAGGTTAAATTAGAGGTTTTGTGTTGGCGATGGAGGTCAGTAATTTTTAAACCCGCGTGGAGCATAACCGCTCCCTTAGGCTGGAGAAATTCCATCTCGAAATCCGTTCGGTCCTGAACTAGACTTCACGAGATTGGTGTCCGTAACGATGGCGGCCTCGTGGGATATTCAAAAAGAGGATGGAGGACCCACAGGTCCAGGAAAGGAGGAGCGTCGAGGAAACGACGTGGGAGCGAACGAGAGCAAACGAGAGAGACCGTTGTGGCGTGGGAGGGGTGAGAGAAGGAAGGGTCGAAAGAGCGGAGTAAAAAGAGAGGAGAGAAAGTGCGGAGAAAAGAGAGGAAGTCGTGTGGCCGTGGTAGGCGGAGGGCGTAGGGACGGATGACGATGATGGATGAGTCCACGGAAATCCTATGTCCGTTTGCTTTTTGGGCCGCCGCCATCAACTCCTCGGACAACCATGGACGATACGGGCGGCGGCTATGGGATATGGGTCTCTCTCCAGCTAGCCTAGTATAAATTAAACCCCTGAAATTGGGGGAAACTCGGGTGAAAGCGAGAACACTCCGGGGACTTCGTTAGGTGAACAGATTAGACATTTCCGAGACCACAAAAACCGGGGGATCGCTGGGAAAGCTTGAAACATAGCGAGATCATGGGAACGATCTTGGTCCTTGATCATAGTCCGAGAAATTTTAACTTCGGGACGTGGCTAACCTGAAGAGTCCCACGAAATCGAATCTGTTCTCTGTAATTTTTCAAATATTTCTCTACCTCTTCTACGCAGTTCCAAGATTGAAATATCCGAATCAGTCAGTCCCCGAAGAAGTCGGTAAAACTTAGTCCAAGGTCGATTCACTCTCGCAGCTTGCATTTCGAATCTGTTCTCTGTAATTTTTCGAATATTTCTTTACTTCGTATGAGGATTCTATCCTGTTCCAAGATTGAAACATCCGAATCAGTCAGTCCCCGAAGAAGTCGGTAAAACTTAGTCCAAGGTTGATTCGCTCTCGCAGCTCTTCATCACCATGAAACGCAGCGATAGCGCGTCGAGGGTTCGCCGTGGCCATAATTTAAGACGCTCACGTTGTCCCCCGGTTTAATCAGCAATTGCAGGAGGGTTTCGCCGAAAGGGGGAGCACAGGTGTAAATGAAAAGGGAGGACCGCGGACAAAGTAGGACATCGGATAAGCCGAGTGATATCCCCTGTACAAATGCATACGTCGCGCGGGGCCATTCTCGCCGCTCATTATCTCGGCGAGTTTCTAGCGGTCCTCTCAGCCTCCTTGTCCGGCTGTCTGTTCGTCTGGCCTCCCCGGCAAAAATAAAAGAAAAAAGCGACACGCCGGAACGAGAGGATAGAAGGGAGAGAAGGAAGAAGGGACCTTCTATCAGATACTCTGGCTGTTCTCCTCCGTTGGGGGCTTCTCTCTAACGTTCCCCTCTCTCTATGACTGTCTTGACGTTCTTCTTTGCCCTCCCTTGCGTCTCTTGGCGGCGACTTCTGTTGAATTCCTTTTTCCGTCGTCCTCCACACTTCGGCCCAGGTGGCTGTTCCACGCTTAGGACACATCCACTTGGCCGTCTCCGCAAACTATACGGTTCCACGGCGACGAGAATAATCGCGGCCAGCTGCTACTCTCTCTCTCTCCACGCGAACCGAACGAAAGACGAGGTTCCGATCGGTTCAACGACTCGGTTCCACGCATTCTTCCGTGTGTCTAACCGTAGCTGACGATGACTCGTCGTTTCTGCCGATCATTGATGGCGGTTTAATTCGAGGAACTAGTCTGGTGGATGCTGAACGGCCACGCGGATTCTTCCGACGTTCTCCTCGAACGCTAATGTCTTCGGCCGTTGCGGAAATGGGTGTTGGAATGTCTGTCCTGGAGACATCGGTGGAGAATCAAATGTACAGGGATATTTTATGAAACTAAGAATAATAAATTGATATAGCCGCTGATGTAAAAGTAGAAATCCCGGATGATCGAGTTCAGATGGAAATAAATCGAGCATCTCCTGTCGCGTCTCGAAAAACAGATTGTTCACCGTAAAACTGACGAACCCGCGGTCCATATTACCTCCGAGGCATTCCTCGGCTAAATGGATTACCCTAATCCAGCGGTCGGCCAATTTTTTTCCGATCAAAAATTCAGGAAGTCCCCCCAGCATCCGAGAACGCGACCCTCTCGTCGCGGCTTCGCATAAACAACCGGCGAAATTCCTGAACGAAGGTTGTCTTGTCTGTTCAGCCCGACTTCGTGCTTCTGGTAAAAACCAGGGCTCCTCGTCGGAGAAGAAAGTTCACCGAAAGCAAACGTGACGCGAGTCGCCCTACGACGGAAGCAGAAAAACAGAGACGGATAGCCAAGTCGAAAATATATGGGGGCTTGGACGGGGAACTGGAGGAAGTTTCGATCACGTGTTCGGGATTAAAGGGATGCCAACGGAGATGGTTCGACGTGGTTGGTATTCCGCGTCTTGTGTAGTCTTCTGGTTGGACAGGTGTTGGAATGATCAGCGATTTGAATCCTTCGTGGCTGTTTTAACGGTTTGCGAAAACGGAGACGCGATTGTTTATTCGATCAGAAAATAATCGAGGCTTCATCGGCGACCGTTGAGCAGCGATGGCAGCCAGCAGCAGAGCCATCGGAAACACCTGAATCCTCGAAATATCCATCGCAGACGTTCTCCGGGGCGGTTCACCGGATTCCTCGCGATTAATCTGAACCTCTGTCAGCAGCATCGGCCGGTCATATAATCCGACGGGTCTGTGTGGCCCGGAGGAGAGGCCGAAGAGGACGAGAGGATGAGAAGGAGGACTAGGAGGATACAGAGAGGGTAGACCTATAAAATTAATGGGATATCTAGGGTATCTAATCGAAGAGCGTTTCAAGGCCTGGCCTTAAGGTGGCCACGTAAAGCTTAGCTTAATTGGGCAGCGAGTGGTGGCCGCGCCTTATTAGCGGGTTACAACATCCGGCTAGCTAGCTAGCCAGCCAGCTAGTTCGTCTGAAAAGAGTCCTGCGCGCGTGTATCCTGCGGCGGCTCTGAAAGGAGACCAAGCTCTCGAGGAGAAGCGGAGAAGCGGAGCAACTAGCCTATAATAAGCCAGTACGGTTGTGTACGTTCTGTTCTGTTCCGTTCCGTTCCGTTCCTTCATGCTGCGCCAGTGAAGGCAGACCCATAAATCTCTCGGGCATACTCCAGGGGACATTTGATCCTTGCGTAACCCAACGCCGTTAATTTATTGCCCCGCGTTTAAAGTCACCTCCGTCCGCGAGAGAGCAACGCCGCCATCAGAACACGCCGGTTCAGCAGAAACCCAGAGGGTACCTACCGGCCCAGGTTTTCTTGTTATCGACCTATTTAACACCCCACTCATCCCCGCAGTCGCAGATAATAAGGGCTCAGCTTTCAATGTCGGTCGCGATCTCGGAAATTGACACAGTCCTCGAGTGGTCAGCTGTAGGTGTCTGTTTTGACGGATTTTTAAAAATAATTAAGGATTAAAAAATTTTCTCTCCGAAGTGTAACAAACTGAGGTGAAATACAGGGTGTCTCAAAATCCCTGCAACATTTTCCTTTGCAAAAGTAACGGCTGCGGTTTTATTAAGGATTTATTAACGAAAAATAATAGGGACCAATCAGAGCGCGACCTAGACGCGTGTTGGCGCGCCGGGCTGACTGTTCCAACAAGCGTCTAGGTCGCCCTCTGATTGGCCCGTGTTTTTCGTTACTAACTCTTTAACAAAGCCACGGACGTCATTTTTGTGAAGAAAAATGTTGCTTCAATTGAACTGAAGAACCTCCAGTTTCCGGATGTTGAAGGAATTTTGGGACACCCTGTAGAAGTCAAGTATCATTCAGACCTTTCTTGATGAGAAACACGAACAACACCGAAAATCGTGAGCGATCCTAATTTTTAAGCCACGGGCTGTAAATCCTGCTCGACTCTTTAGACTCGACGGACCACGAGAACCTAATAACGGGGCTCACCCAGTGGTACCAGCTAATCGCCACCGGCAACGTTGTCCCAGCTGTCCCAGTGTTCCACTCGCTCCGATCAACGGGGAAAAAGAAAATCTCACACCCTCGTCTCCGGCACGGCGCGCCCGTGTTTCCCACGACGTGCTCGCACGATGAAAACGCCATGAAATTCTTCGTGCCGGTAAGGCTGTGCACCGCGGTGATTAATTTGCCGGAGATCACGCGCGCGGATAACGCTTTCGCACCGTCTCAAGGACTCTCTCGTTGCGCGCCTAGGATCGAAACTAATATTGTTACCTCGGCGCCTACCTTTCCAAAAAAAAGACCCAGTAATTCATTGCCGAGTCGAGTGAACTTTGCTCGACGACTGGAACTCTGCTTATGCTCGCTTTTTTCCTTAATAATCTTCAACATTGGGGTCAGAAGAGAGGACTGCAGTTATATTTTTAAATACTGTTAATCCCTCTCCTTTTTTCTCATAAATCTACTATTATAATACATTCCAATACCGTTTCTTTGAAATTTTTACTTAGCCTGCGTCTACAAATATGAGCACAAATGGTATCCGCCCATTTCGCTTACATTCATTAAACAGTAGCCGAACACCTCAAGGAACATTCCTGCCGGAAGACAGATAATTCAATATCTTAGGAATTCATTACACAATCTCCTAATACGCCATTTTCCTTGCACATGCCAATTACATTCGCAGCAAGCTCGTCAACCTAAATCGAACAGTTCAATGTCTAATCCGGTCTCGGTGAACGAAGTCGAGAGCGTTATTAAACCGTGGAGGATATTGGCAATATCGGCAAAGCCAGTTATTAGGGTAATAGTCGTTCGCAACGAAGTTATGGTTTCTTAGCGGCGAAGGTGTCCGCTCGTCGTTTCATCAGGCGGATTCCGTGTCGGGAAAATTGATCGAGCCCGTTTGATCCGCGGAATTTGGAGCGGTTTCGTAGTTGCGACCGTGTTCCCGTCGAGGCAGCCTAACGAGCTTATGGTCTAAAACTGGAGTATTCTTCCGATATTATCTCCGTTCTCCGTAGGACAAACGAAGTTTAATAGGAAGCGGTCCGAGTACCGGGAATCAGTCAACGACCGCTTTTAACTTGTCGGTGGCATGAGACGTGTTTGTTGCTTTGCCACTTTGACCACAGTTGACTTGGGCCAATTACTTGGACGGTCCACGTTCTTCTATCCCCGGGTAACACGGCTACACGTAAATCCTTCGTTTGCCGGTCCCTGGCAATTAGGTAATAAGCCTGTTATCGATAAAGAGGCGTGAACTAATCGGCTCGCGGGCCTGGTTCTTGAGCGTGACTCCCGGTCGTTTCATTATTCCGTGAACGCTTTGATGATCTTCTGCATCAGAATGTAGACCATCGGCCAGAGGAGCCACCTTCATTAACCGTCTGACGAATGAACATTAATAAGTCGCGCGGACAACGACGCAGCCACCGCCGCCATCAGCTGCGAGAGCGCAACGGAGAATCTCGTCAGACCTCTTTGACGAAACTTTGCGGGTGTCTATGTTTATCCCCGGGGTCCTTTGATTGGCTGACTAGAACTCCAACTTCGCGGGAAACCTGGCCTGGACCTATTTCGGGCCGGATTGATCGCGGCCTGTTACTCAAATTGACGCGCACTTAGTGAACGATCAATATTATCGGGGGAGATTCGGGGAGCTTCCGAGATGCGTACAGATTGCCGCGATTATTTATTTCGATGCACTGGGGCTCGCTGAGGACCTCGGGACTGCCGTGGAATCGATAGGAAATGGTCGTACACGAAAATAACCGTCGCTGTTCAAAAAATTTGATAAAATGCAAGTGTCGAGGGAAATCAATTTCTTCGTAAATGCAGAAAGATCCGCGGTCTAGTTGTGAGTAGAGTGCTTATCGATTGATGTCTTCAATTTCCAAAATGTTCCTACAATTATGAATTTCATTTACTCGATTTTGCTATAAAGGCATAAAGATCCGCAGTCTAGTTATAAGTAAGGAGGCTAGAGATTGGTATGTTGTTAATTTGAGAGCGTAGCCTCAGGGAGGGTACAAGAGGGCATCTTCCCAGAGTCGTTCTCTCTCGGACCTCTCGGTCCAGTCTTGAAGGGACGGGAGAGAACCCTCCGAGAAACGGTGTCTCTCTCTCTCTCTTTCTCTCTTCTCTATGCTTGGAGGAGAGTCGCCATCCGTCTTCATCGGCCGACAGCGCGACGGGCGGCGTTTGCCTCGAATGCTCACCAAGGAGTTTTCTTCTTCTTCTTCTTCTCCTCCTTCTCCCCAGGCTCCCCTCTTCTTTTTTCCCTCCCTCGTACCTCGAATATTCTCGTTTTGCCCTCTTGCGCTCGTGTGGCAACAGCCAGCCTAACCCTTTGAGATTATGCCTGCGCGAGACAGTATGAAGGCTCGCACCGACTCAGGCTACCTCGAAGACCCGTCCTAACCTCTCTATCTCTTTCTCTCGTTCTATATGTACATGCACACGACTTCTCCCTTTCCCTCGCTCCCTTCCCGAGCACAATTAATATTCTTGTTCGGGATTCGTGTACCGCCACACCGAGTGCAGATCATGTCACGGATATCTGTTAGGTATCTATCATACGCGGAACTGCGCCCACGAACCCGGTGAGCTTTGTCTTCGCGTACGAAAAAAATTCCAATGTTTAGAAGCAGGTTGCTGGGAAATTGGCGTTCGTTCAAACAGTTGTCCGAACCGATTAATTGCCTTTCCAATTTCCTTCATTACCGAAGTACTTCGATCAAGCCAACATTGAAAGAATTTTTCGAAATCAATGTATACAGTTTTGTCAATTTTCTGCTAGTTCTCCGAAATGAGGAACGTACGAGTTTATTCGCGGTTTCGAGGGCAATGATTGTCGAGACACGTGCGATTGATCGCAGAAGTCGACGCGAGTTGGTGCATTAAGATACTCGGTTGAAGGTTCACGAATGGTACAAGAGAACTCCATTTATGCAAACGAAGCTTTCCTCGCCGTTATCGGAAGTAGTGTCAGCCACTTCTGTTATGGCAGTGACGCTTGCTGCTTCGTGGTCAGACAAATGACTTTATGCTGCTCTCTGGCATTCTTTATCTCTCGCAATTTTTATCCGTTGCCCAATTCCATCGCCAGCTCCGAAGTTTCGTTAGAACCTATGATAAATTCCTCAGTTTTTAATTCTTCTTTTCTTACGTTTATTGTGTCTCGAGGAATGTGCATGAAGTTTGCTGATTCGACGGGTGATTTGCTTAAACGGGATATTTAAATCGCTTCTTTGGAATGTAATCTGTGGTTCTACAGTGCTGCTCAAGTTTTCCACACTGTGCGCATACCGCGGTAGGTGCAGTTGCATCGTTATCAGGAGAGTCGAACTTATAAATCGTGCTCGTTTATCCAAGCAGACAGACCCGAGGATCAAGGTCAAGCTGCCCCATTCATCCTCTTTAAGTATTCCACTAGATCGTTGAACTGTTAACAAACGTGCTAGGGATGTTTCTATCAAATGCAATTATAAGGTGCACGATGTAGCATGAAATAAAACCAAATGATCCACCTTGAATCTCCATGACAGTCACCCGTTCGAGTGATATTTAGATGTTCATCCCCTATTCGCTCTAAAAATATATCACACCAGATTAGTCAAAAAATTGTTTAGCGAGATGTTCGTCTAGAATGATGGTCGGTAATTATTTACATATGTTGTCAAGGTCATCTTTTTCGAAAATTCAATATAGTGTCAGCAATAATTTTTTTGCGAATATCTCGAAAACTAAAACCGAGCGGTGGTAACATGTATAGGAAAAAATTGTACGAAATGATGACCTTGACAACACATTTCAAGGTCATAAAAATAGGTGAGGAGGCCCTCAAAGTAAATAATTACCTGATGCTCCACCTTGCAACCTAAACGCTAGTCAGCTGTTCGGACAATTTAAACCGCGGTCCCCAAAAATTTATAATACAAAGAATGACGAATTAAAGTGATCTAATAAAGACAATTAATGTTTAATGTTTCAGAGAGGAAACGAGGTCGGCAAACGTACACCCGATACCAAACCCTGGAGCTGGAGAAGGAGTTCCACTTCAACCGCTACCTGACGAGGCGGCGTCGCATCGAGATCGCTCACGCGCTCTGTTTGACGGAACGGCAAATTAAAATCTGGTTCCAAAACAGACGGATGAAGTGGAAGAAAGAGAACAAAACGAAGGGCGAGCCGGGTTCCGGCGACGGTGACACGGAGATCTCGCCGCAGACGTCGCCGCAGGGTTGAGAGTGCCCCGAGGAGTGGAACTTCCAAAGAGGTCTCATCTCTCTCAGGGTCATTAATACCTTGTTTCCAGCACTACCTCCTACCAAACCACCCCTCGCGCCACACCCCGCCAGCCCTGCAACCCCCACCCCTTGACGACCTCCAAATACGTACTCCCCTGAACAAGAAGAAGAAGAAGAAGAAGAAGAGGAAGATACAACCAACCCCCTAGCGCTCACATCCACCCACACACACACAAACATACACACACATACACAACCCCCTGAAAACAGCAATGACGCTTATTTTGTCGTGTTAATCACAAGTTGCTCGTACCAAAAATGGAGAAGAGAGACGAAGGGAAATATAGAGAGACAAACGTGTGTAGCCGACTGACAGCGTGGATATGATAGTGAACACGTGGGACAGGACGATGACAAAGGGACGAAGATAGCCAGAGAGAAACAAACGGAGAGAGAGAGGGAAAAGAGAAAAATATATATATATATAGTGAATGAGAGGAAGAGGAAGCGGAATACGAGATAAGGCGAGGACACAAGGGAATACGGAATGGAAAACGGGACACACGAACGAGTCGGATGAAGATTTATAGGGACACGCGATCTTATAATAATCGTAATGTAGCGGAACGTCGAGGGAAAGAACGAATCGGAACCGAATGAAAAAAAAAAGAAAAAGAAACAGTAAAAAAGAGAAACTGGATCACATGCTAATCAGAACCGCGTTAACCTCTATTACATTTAACCGAATGTAATTGTAACTAAAGCCTATATTATTAACGATAGGGATAAACAAGGAACGCCGGAGAGAAAAAAAGAAACGAATATACGTACTTGAAAGAGTCGCGACGCCGCTCGTGGGAATTGCGAACGATCTAATTGTAAGTAGAAGTGCGAATGCGAACATCGTGGATGCGTGTACAGTGATATACATATACATACAAATATATATATATATATAAAAATATATATGTATATGAGCGTATACAATATATACGGGAACGACGCGCCACGCTGAGAGAGGGACGAAAGGGATAAGTAAAACATGGAGAGATAGAGAGAGAGAGAATGTGCGTCCGTGTATGTATGTATCCGAGTGTTGACATGATTGAGCATGAGTCTGTGGAGATACCGCGCGAATATACCTTAGTAAAAGCGTTTTATTATTTATTCTCTTACGTCGTACACGCGTAGAGTCGTAGAGCGGTTAGGCGAAATAGCGGAGAAAGAGGAGACTGTCGTGTCTCTTGTTTAGCGAGTAGGTGAACAAAAAAAAACGGTTTAGTGTTCTGTATAGTGGAGGATCGTTTAGATAGATTTTTTCTCGACCGAAAATACCGCGGTGGCTCAGCGAGGGTATCCAGGTAATCGCGAACGTGCCAAGTGTGATCGTCCGATGTGTTTTCTCCAGAGGATCTCGAGAGGAAACGCTTTGAAGAACGTGGAGAACCAATCCCGGTAAACATCCGCGCACACGAATAGCAAGCTGAAACAAATTCGAGAACGGTGATACCAGTGAAAGAGCGAGAGAGGGAGCTGAAAGTGTTAGTGTGCTTGCAATTGGTTCAATCCCAGTGATTTTCGGTGATCAAATCTCTTTGCGGATTCGAGCCGCACCGACGAAAGAGTGGAAACGATGGTTTGAGAGAGAGAGAGAGCGGAGGCCTCCGGCGGAGCAGAATCGAGCGGATATTTTGACAGTTCTTCGTCAGTGGCGTCGACAAGGTCAGTCCAGAAATTATCTATGACATCGTATATTCATTTCCTGTTTGGTTGTTTTCTTTGAATCGTACTATTTCGTCGGTTACTGCTAAAAAGAACGTGTCAGAGACTCGATTTCTCCGTTATTTATTTATGTCGTCATTTCGTACACCTACGTCATCCGCTTGGACAAAGACGTGCCTTCGACAGTTCGACTTATTATTACAAATTATCTACATCTTCGATGGAAATCACAATATTCGATCTTTTTAGATACCTAATTTCGAGACCTGTCGAAGACATCTTTTTGTTTGCAGAGGCGCCGACGTTTCCATACTGATTTCGTGTAAATAAAGAATAGTGGCGATCCTCGATACGATACCGAGACTCGGCCGATTTCCGCGAGCTTTTTCGAACGAAACTGGTCGGCGCAAAATTTACCGCTGCTCCGCGCGACACGAGGCCAAGTTACCAAGTGATGTAATTCGTAGCGTATTTTTGGAATAGGATGCTTTCGGCATGAAACCGCTTGGCACCTTAATAGCGACTCTAGAAAGCAAAGCCGCCGACAGAAAACTCTACTCCGCCGCGAAATGATTCAGAGTACCTCTTTACCCTCTTTCGAGTGACCGGCGTGTTAGCGTGCGTCGCGAGACGTAACTGTCAAATCATTGGATAATGGCTAACTTTCACAATTACACATGGTCCAGAAAATCGAATTCGTCATCCGTGTTGCATCGATGAGTGTTTTGCGCTTTGCTAGTCCTGTTGCTCCGACTGGGATGACGTTTACTCATTCGTTCGTTCATGGGTCAAACTTAGAGAAAGTAGCCATTCTTCATTTGTGCCAATAATTATAAAAGTGGTTTAATTGAAAATTGAAAAAAATGAGTTTATTACGAGCTATGTTTGCAGCTTCTTTGCATGCTCTTAGACAGGCTAGTATGATGATTATAAATTGTTTAATATTCATCAATCATAAGAGCAACAGGACTGGTCGCGATATTCTAACAGCAACCCCTAGTCACAATTTTCACGTCCATTTCAAGATTCTGTCCGGATGCGGAGCATCTGCGCAACGCGTTAAGCGTGCCAAGCAGTACCGAACCAACAACAATCGTCGGTCCGATAACAACTATTAATTATCGATGTCCGGCGCCGGGCACGCGTGGCCGACACGTCGGAGAACTCCGCCGCGGCGAAGAATTCTTGTGCTGTGTTTGTAAACCTAGATCGACATTAATTTAGTTTCTACCTTGTATACACGCAATCTACGATTACACGTAATAAACGATAATTAACGAATACGTAAGATAATTGTATAAATGATTAGAGGAGGGTATTTAAAGCGAGAGAGAACGAGAGAGAGAGAATTTTGGAAAAAAGGCGAAAAAGAGGGGGCGAATACGAGCCATTTGAGGGGAACCTGGGCGATCTTTGTGGATCTCGTAGCGCGGCGTGAATTTCGGAAAAAGAACCGTCGTGAGAACGCGCCAGCGTTTCGCGGGGTTTTCTTTTCGAATTGGTTCGACCCGCGCAAGTATAAGTGGAGGGAACGATCACGGGGGAAAACGGGAGATCTATGGAACTGATATACGTAATACATGGTCCAGCTCGCGCACGCGCATCGATTGAGCACCGGCCGGCCTTTCTTTCTCGAGAGATTTATTTATGTATAACTTTTTGTCCTTGAGGAGCAACGAACTGTGAAAAACGGAAGATCTTCGTCGACGATCGCTCGCTGTCCCCTCGCGAACCGGCCGATCTTCTCGGTTTCTTTTTTCGCGAACCTCGGGGGTTGGGGGAAAGAAGAGAGGAAAAGGGAACACCACCGAAACGTACGTTTATCCGGCGAAAGGGGTCGCGATCCTAAATTGCTCGGGCAAATTGGCGTCAATTAAGCTCGATCGCCGCCGACGGGCTTCGTATCGGTCTCTCGGTTACGGGTTTCCGTAAAACTTTTCAGGAAAGAGAAACACCGGCGATAAATAATGAATGAAACGCCCGCCGAGACACTGCCCCGTAATTGCACGGTTCCGCTGATTATCCTTCGTGTCTCGATTGCCGCAAAACATCCGCTATTTTAATTGTACACGCCTAAACGAGGGGGAGGATTGGACGAATTAGCTGCGTCTTCGATACCTCGCTTTCTTTTTTTCACTCGCTTTTTTTTCACTGCCATTGTTTCGTATTTGGTGGTCGATGAAAATCGAGACGCGTTTTAATCGTTCCATTGTTGTCCGTCGATTGTTAGTTGAAACACGTCACGAGATCTTTTAAAAGAAAACTGATCGAGTCGAATCTTGTACGTTTTGAAACAAGTGTGTAATAATCACAAATTTTCACCACTACTACGAGGTTAGGAATCGGTATGCGACTAGCAAAAATTATTTTATACTTTTTAGTCCGTCTTAAAAAACGTGGTATTTTTTAAAAATTTATTTTTATTTACATAATTATTTCCTGCTTTTCAGTCTTATGTATGTGAAATATTTCAATGGATTTTCAACATTTTTAAATTTCAGACAGTATTGCAACCGCGACATATCGAAAACAATGCCGCAAATATTTAATTGTTATTTCACAGAAACAGATAGACTTTTTAAAACATTTTTTTTGCAAAATTTCTCACCGAACAGACAAACAAACAAACAAACAAAAAAGCGAGCTAATAAAAACATGGTAATATAAAAAAAATTCTTTCATAATTACTTTGAAAAAAAGTTGCGATTCCTCCTCGAGGTCAAGCATAGACATTGATTTGAAAAATTCTTGATCACCGTTCCCAACAAATTTATCCTAGTCTCTGTAATATCGGGGTAGCGAACGCGTCAATGGGAACAACAACAACAACGAGAAAAGACGCGTCGAGTATCTTACCGATCAGCAAACCGCCGTAGGTCAGCTGGATTGTCGGTGGCTATCGATTACGATTTATAACACCTCGCGATGAATCGATTAACCTCACACGATTCGTGGCGGATTTTTGCGCGTCCCGCGGTAGGTAAGTGAGACATGTGTTAATTCTGGGTACATTAATCAGCGATACGATCTATGTAGGCCAGGTAATGACCGGCATTGAAGCGTTAGGGTGCGGCGCTCGAGACAAAGGAAGTATTTATTGCCCAGTTGCGTCACTGTATCAACCGTGTTACGACATAGTGTTGAACCGAGAGCGCAGGCGAAATTTCACGCATAAATGCCTGCCTGACAAACCGTTTTCTGCGACTTCTCGCGACCGCTCCGGTCGCCGGCATTAATCCTGGTCGGTTCGGTATGATCGGCGAAGGTGTCGGGTCGATCGTTCTGTCTCAATTCGAACGGCGATCGGCATAACAACAACGAGAAAAAAGAAAAAGAAATCATTTCTCTGCCCTGTTATCCACCGCGAGACGAAAAAGATCGGCAACCGATATCGGCGAATTAATCACCGGTGTCTCTCTTTCTAGCGATCGTTCGCAACACGTGGAAACACCGGCCGTAATCAAATCGAATTGTGCAATAATATCTCGCGTTACTCAATGTCTCTGCTTTAAGTTGCAAAACCGCCGGAAGGCAGATTTCCTTGGAACGGAATATAAAGAAAGGATCGGCGCGTCGCGATCGGGAACAGCGATCGTCGAGCGATCGTCGTGAACAACCAGGCTAGCTTAAAGTGAAAATTTTTGTATCCATTGGATAGCGAACTACTACTTATATATATAGAGTAAATAAATATATATATATAAAAATATATATATACAAAGAGAAAAAAAAAGAAACGCGACGACTAGAGTGGCGGGGGTTGGCACGAATCCTCCGCCGACCGGGATGTGTAAAATGCAAATTATATATTTTATCTTTACTCTTATATAGTCGCGTAAAAATTAACGGATATACGTAATTTAAACAAAGTCGGAAACGAGTGCCGTGATTGTACCGTAGAGTTAAAGCGCGATGGCAAAGAGGATTAAAAACGCCGGTCGAAAGGGGGGAAACGAAGAGAGAACGAGAGAGTATGAAAGCGAGAGAGAGAGAATACGTAAAAACCAGAGATAATAGGCGGCAAAGGTGTGCGCACGTGCGAAGTGAGTCACTAAGCTAGCGCTTAAACGATAAGGTTCACGTCTAAAGCCTAAGTCTTAAGATGATAATTAAATAGAATTAAGGAAACGGGCATGTCGGTTGCAGCGAGCGGGGGCGGTGGTCCTAGGAGAAACAAAATAATAAAGAGAGACGTCGATCGATCCTTTTAACGAAATCCGTGGGGTTTGCGATCATGTACATAGAATCGATGTGTCTATCCGGGGAGCACGCAGACTCCACAGATACAAGAGATTGTCCGAGGCAGAGCTGATCCAAAACGCGCTTGACAACCAGCTTTCGGCCACTTACGTTCATGTAGCTCCGCGTAATATTTATTGACGCCGTGTTGCGCGCAACAGGCGCACCCTTTCTCCCTTATGTTTTCATTACATTGTCCAATAAATGTTTTTTACAACCGCAAACCTTGCTTTTCTCGCACCGGATACCCCAGACAGAGACTGTTCTACCGAGTGATCCTACCGGAGAGCCTTTACACGGTGAATTTCAAAACGCACTGCTTCACTCGGTTTCAAATTAACCCTGCAATGCATTCAAGATGAGTTTCTTCGTATAAGAAACATCGTGTAAAGGCGTCTTTGCGATTCAATCCTCATACGTTCCACCGAACAAAAATTCACTCGTTTTATACTCAACGATATTCAAAGACGTCTGATTAAGTTTGTGTCTTTTTTAATTGACTGTCATCCATGTCGCTCGTTCGAGAGTCGAGGTCAATGAACGTGTTAGGGTTGAACCACTTGCAGCCCTCTAACGAGAGGACCATTTTTTATTTTCATCCGTAACCGATATCGTGCAACTTTCTCGTCATCAATTTAAAAAAAAAAACGACATTACCGTAAATTTGTTTCTAACATGAATTGGCATCTAAAGTGTCTCACGTGTTTGATAGCTTGAAGTCTACGGGACTGTCACGAATATGGAGTCCACGGTGTTGGTTGCGGCTTTTCGAAGATGTTTTGATTTTTTTTTAAGGGTGTCTGATAGAACGTTTTCATTTGGCAATTGGCGAATAAGAAGCCACGTCCTCGCACGCCCACGCGCCGAAGAGTTCCTGACCGCCTGTCGCTCTCCGGACAGGCGTCGCTAGATTTCGTATACCTTTCTAGGATACCTGTGTGTATCTACCTAAATACGTAATGAAAACGGGAATGGCATCGCCATCACCGTTCCTCGGAAAGCAGCGCGAAATCCATCACTCGATGTGCCGCAACATGAACGCGTTCATCATCCCGAGCAACTCAACTAACCGTCTTTTTTACGATGCGAATATGGACACGTACGAGGAAAAACGAGGAACGAGAAAAGAACGGAACGATGTCATATCGACTTCATAACGAGAGAGATTGTGAGATAGTGTGTGTGTGAGAGAGAGATTGTTTGCTACATTCTATAAGATCTCGCGTACCGCATTCTTCCTGACGTTCCACACCAAAAATACCGAAACCTGCGGATGTTCGTGCGGATCCACGATCTTAGTCGCCTATTTATAAAAGCAGAACGGGGGAAATCGAATTCTATTGCGTTCACGATATTTATTTGACTGGCAACAGAACGCAGGAACATCCGTAGCATAGTGATATATGTCGTTCAGCGTTTTCTATCGGCTTTAATTTCCACCGTGAGAGAGAGAGAGAGAGTCTCAGAGTGTGTGAGGGAGAAAGATAGAGAGAGAGAGAGCGTCGTACACGAGATCTCGATTTCGAATTTTGGCGAATAGCCGCCGCGCCGAATCGTCCGATTCTCCGGAAGTTGTACAACCGCGATGCATTTTGTAAATACAAACAAGTAGAGAAAGAGAGAGAGAGAAAAGAAAAGTAAAACGGTAGCGTGTAATCGCTTTTCCCCGCCCGACTCGCGCGCGCAGTTCGCAGGTGTTGTCGTCATTGTTAACGAGGAACATCGTTTCTTTTTTTTTGCAATTCAATTTCAACGGGTTCCGCTCTATGTGAAGACTGATAGACCCCCGGTGATACACGTGGGCGAGAACGACGCACCACAGAAAAATAAAATCTTTAAACGGCTAATCAGAGAAATCAGTTTCTTCGTGGGATCGTCGTTCCGAGTCGTCGAAAACCTTTTTACTTTTAGAAATTACCTCGCGGGTCAACAATAGTACTTATTCGGGAGTGTGTTCTGATTTCTTTTGGCTAGTTCGCCGTCTAAGGAATTTTCTTTAGCCGCTGTCGAACGGCCGTAGAGTAACGTACAGTGTCGTTACGCTCTTGTAAATAATTCCATTTGAATCGAATGGCGGGCCGCAGACATTTCCTTTTTTTCGTTCTTATCGGCGGGGCAATGTGAAAGGCGACGTCTGACGTCGCGGCGTCGAATCGCGAAACGCGACCACTGTATACGATACCGCGTAGGTAAAGTAGGTACCTGTTTAATAGACTAAAAGAATTACAAAGTAACGGTAGCAGAGGACTAATTAATTAACTATTTATTGATACGGTACTGTAACGATATACGAGCATCGTCGACGGCTGCCGGCGACCCGGGAATGACCCGCTCGCCCGCAGCTGTCGCGGAGGACATAGTGTAAAAGGATGACAATATTGTTAAGAGCCGCGATGTTGGCGTCAACTAATGCGCTAATGATCGCTCCCGTGTGCTGCATTTTACGGTTTTTTATTCAACGATTTTTAAAATCATTTTTCCATTCAGATATTCCCAAGATTTTCCCTTCGAAGTTCTGGCTACGGCATTCTTTTGAAATAGTTATTCATCTTTATAAAATTAAATACTCTTTAATATGCCCACGTTGAACTACAACAATTTTTCGCCCCTTAAACTTTCAACCCACCCTTGGGGCTCCAAAGAATTCGATTATAGATAGTAGATTTTTATTTGTAGTCTATGAAGAAGACGTTCTGGCTGCGACATTCTTGAAATAGTTATTCATCTTTATCAAATTAAATATTCTTTAATATGTTCAAATTGAACTACAATTTCTGCCACTTAAATTGTCAACCCACCCTTGGAGCTCCAAAGAATTCGATTATAGATAGTAGATTTTTATTTGTAGTCTACGAAGAAGACATTCTGGCTGCGACATTCTTGAAATTGTTATTCATCTTTATCAAATTAAATATTCTTTAATATGTTCAAATTGAACTACAATTTCCGCCTCTTAACCCACTCTTGGAGCTCCAAAAAAATTCGATTATAGACAACAGATTTTTATTTGTAAGCCGAGCAGACCCACTTATCGACGAAGAAGACGTCCAACATCCTCGAGCAAAAAATATGAGAAATCGCCCCAGCCACGTAAACAGCAAAAGTATTAGTGCCCCAAAGATATCGAAGCAAGCAGTGTTTGTAGCAGCGTTCACGATTTCTCAGACACCGGTTAGAGCGGTGTAACCGGGATCCTGGAGATTAATTTCTTTTTTTTGTTCTTCTCTCACACCCCCAACTACCCCCATATCGGCCGCACACTCGAGTCATCGCACAGTGTTCCATGGACACATTGCCCCGACCGAATCCGGTGGAACCATCTATGTACATGTTATATTATACAGAAGCGAGAGCTACGCACACCGACCTCCGCGTCTATCCATACACTCCTACACTAAACGTGTACACACTCGCATAGATGCATCGGTGTACGCCCAGAGACACACGAGAAGGATCGGGTACAACGCCGCATTCAAAACGTTCGAAATGGTTAGGCGACGCGAAAGGAAAAAAGAAAATGAGGAAAACGAAAAAATTGAAACGTTAGATAGGGGTGTGTGCCTACTGGCCGAAAAAAATGTGTAGGCTGCGCCACTTTACCGAGATATAAGAGGAAAAGATGATATAAATAAATGAATCTATATATATATATATATATATAAATATAAATATAAATTATATATATATATTTAAATATAAATATAAATATAAATATGGATATGAATATAAATATAAATATAATAGTATTACGAATTATGATAAACGTATATAATTATTTTGTAGTGTCCCGCATTATGTAAACTAAATGTACACATGAAAGAGCGCGAACGAGAGCGTGTGTGTGAGAGAGAGAGAATGCGTGCGATTGAAAAAATTGGAGCGATGTTGATGATGACGACGATGACGATGATGATGATAGTGGGTGATGGTGACGACGATTACGATAATAACGATACGATTGCAATGACGAACGATATGCCACGCGAATGAGCTATGTATTATGAATAATAAAACGACTACGACGACGACGACGACGACGACGACGATGGGAAACGATAATAGTATTATACGCTATCATGTCGACAAGTCTAAACCGTATTGTATTATATTATATAAGAGTCTGTCCATATTAATAATAATTATATTAATTATAATAGCTGTGTTTGAAAACGAGAAATAAATTGTGGTTGAATATGAAAACTATCGTCTCGCACGTCAACTAAGGGAACATAACCGGATATACATACACGTATATGTATATATACATTCATATGCACGTTCTCCTCTTCAACTTTCGTTCATGCTCGAGCCAAACTTTATCGATTCGGGGCTCGAGCCACAGGGGATACACTCTCGAACCGGTCGAGTTCGGTCGACCTCGATTCTCGAGATTGATCGAGCCCGTGCTGCTTCTTCTCCTTCGACTTCAATCAATTTCTTCGCGGTTTTCTACAAAATTTTACTCGCAAAATTTTCTAATCGAACATCGACGTCCGCAAGCTCGATTCTATGGAAGCTTCGCAATGGAGAACTTCCGGTGGCTAGGAAACAGAAAATATTAATTGGTGTCTTAACTCTGACGTTCTTAGATCTATCCTCTAAATATCGAACGATCAATGATCGCGACTTCGACGATGGTCAGTCCCTCGATTTCCGATCGATAGTATCGAACTTGCGAAACTCGTGTACAGAAACGATCGTCGCGAGGTCGAAACCCAAAGGAGATCGAGGAAAGCGTTTCACGGTCGAGCGAAAATATTCGCCGGCTGGGTTACGCCACTGGGACCCTTCGGAAAGGTTGCCGGGTAACCCGAAGGTTGCATTTATACGAATTGTGGCGGAAGGAACCATTGTATAATCCAAGATGGCCTCCACCTCGGAGAGGATTATTATTGGCTAATACGAGGCAAGAGGCTCCGCCTTGGCTCACGGCTCGTGACGGGATGATTTATTGGGATTTCTGTCTGTTCGCCCCTGCGCTGCAACGAACATACCGTGTGCTAGCCTAGCTTCTAGGCGGCCCGGTAGGTATGCCTGGAACACTACGATATTGGATTTCGACGTTTCGCCAAACTGCAGCTGCAACGGTTTCTTCTCCGAGGTGGCCGGGACACACGGGACACGTCTCCATTCCGACTGGAATTCCTGTTTGCCTGACCCAATTTTCATTCACAGCTGTCCCGGCTATGCTCCTCGCTGTAGAAATCGTCGCCGAGGACCTGGAAGTCATCCTGGCGATCATTCTTCCACCATCGTCACCGTCGAGAACTTCACTCTTTTCCTACAAACATATTAACCCTCTATAATCATGTTCAGCATTAAACGCAACATTAGAAGAATTCTTTATTTTAGTTACCCAGTTCTTCCAGTACTTTTAAATTCTGAGGCAGCTTGCTAAAAGGGTTGACCTCTTCAAGTTAGATGAATAATATGTTATACATGGCATCGGTAGCTAAAATGATCTTTAAGATGAGGTTCATAGTTTGTTCCCCGACTCGAATCAGAATTGAACTAGCGAACTGGGTGAAGATCAATATGGCGCATCGACAAGGATGTCTGTTGGATCAATTGACGAGGTCTCCGAGGGCTATTCACGGCCAAGGACGGTAGAATTGAACGCGTTAACTCCTAAATAGACAACACTCTCTGGGAAACAGCTGCACAATAGAATCCGAACCTCTCATCTAATCCATCTCCAACTAACACAGACCTTAACTACGAATCGTCAAGGTAAGTATATCTCGTAGCGACAGAACTCATCTTCTTCATTAATTATCCAGCGAATTCTTTTGCTATCGTCGAATGGAGGACTCGAGTGAGTATCAGCGACGCTGAGTCTAAGGCAACGAAACCGCTCGCTGACCTTTGCCAATTCCGTTGTTGCAGGTGCATTCAGGTTGCTGAGGTGACCGACAAGGAGCAACATGGTTAATGGAGAAGGGAGAGAGAGACGATGGGGAAGGAAGAGACGGTTGGAGCAGAGAGCCTGGCAAGATAGAGGGGCTCGGTGGGAGGATGGCGGTCAGAATTTATGGCCGCTTTATCACTTTACCGGCCTTGCCGCGTCTCCGTGAGGAGGGCAGGATCTCACGATGAACTTTGGCACTCGACTCCGCTGCACTCGACGAACGGTGAGCCCTCTAACTTTCTTGTTTACTCGCGTTTCGCCGGGGAGAGATTACGCGTACACCTGTTTCCTGCTTCTCCCTTTTTCCGGGCCTTCGATCTCTACGAACCGGGAATTAGGTTATGATCCTTGCGCTCGGGAGGGAGGAAGCACTCGCCTTGTATCGGAAGAAACAGCCCCTAAAACTGTCTGACTGAAGTAGAGTTTTATATACAGGGTGTCTAAAAATTCCTTAAAGTAGCGTCGCCATTGGCCGAGTCAGAATCAATCCGCTGTAACCGCGCTCTGATTGGTCCGTATTTTTCGTTAATAACTCCTAAACAAAGCCGCGAACGTCATTTTTGCAAAGGAAAATGTTGCTTCGAATGAACTCGGGCAACCCCCAATTTCCGGATGTTGAAGGAATTTTGAGACACCCTGTGTAGACACATTTTCGGAAAGTGGAATAAGAAGAAAATCTTGTTATTAATGGGAACAGCTTTTATAGAAATTTGCTAGATATTCACGAACATGCCGACATATGTCCTGTTAGAGCATACCACACGAAAGAATCCAGGACTCCCAAGCTCTAGAGGTGCTGCAGGGTGTTCAAAGCTTTGCCTCACTGATCCAGGATCTAGCTCGGAGAATTCTGAAGTCCTCCAGGAAGAATTCTGATCTCCTAGAAAATTCAGGCGGCTAGCGTCGCGCATGGCTACATAACGCATAAAGTAACCCCCATTAGCAGACCATAAATCCAATCCCTGCGGCACCGTTGTTACGTATGAGCGTCGTTAGTGTTAATAGAGTGTTAATTGCTCCTATACCGCTCTCGATTCTGTTCAGGTGACGGAGGCCGGTGGTGGTGGTGGTACAAGACGCGAGACAGACGAGCCAAGAGAAAGAGAGAGAGGGAGATTATGAGAGAGAAAGATAGTGCGCCATAGAGGATTCCCGGTTGCGTGTCGTCCAGCTACTACTAGCGCCGTGCTTCTGCTATTTTGCATAGGGAATACATCAATTTTCGGCGCTTCCTACCTCCCTCTCTCTCTCTCTCTGTTGCTCTCTGCAGCGCACTGTCTCTGTCTTCGCGCTAGCCACCCCCGCAGGGCTCATCCCCAAACTGAACTTCCGGCACCCACAACTTCCCCCCACCAGCTGCGTCGGACCGGTTCGCGAAACCGTAATTCGCATCGAAGATAATTGATATCGCGGCCGACCGCTTCCCGCTCGATGATCGCGGCCCGCTTCCGTGACGTCTGTCCCCCGCGATCATCGGCCGCGATTTACTGCGCTCGAGCGGGCCTGCGCCATGATCGAGACAATTGTCACGGATTCGCGGTTGTTCGACGCCCAGGAACCAACACGTTTCACTCCCATACGCGACCCTCGAGCGACTTCCATCTCCTCTAACACCCTAATCCACCAACGCTTAAGCGAGATAGCCTTGGTGACGACGATCCAGGTCTTGGACCCCTTAGGAAGCTGCAGAGGTGGTCAAAGAAGGCATTTCGAGTTTGATATCGAATTTTATATTGGATTTTTGATATTTCGATCATCTTAAGATAATAACCATCAATGATTTTATCGGCGCACAGGCTCGATCAAACTCTACACACTGTATATAGCTATTTTGTAGGACTAGGACGAAATTCCATCTTTCTTTTCCTCCACTATTAAAACATTTTTAATAGCAAACGTGGTCTCGAACTTGATGATTCAAATCCGAATCCAAACATTGGTCCAATTCCTACAAAATAGCTATATATAGTGTGTAGAGTTTGATCGAACCTGTGCGCCGATAAAATCATTGCTAGTTATAATTTTATATTCTTCGTTAAAAAATTCACAAGATTATATTTCAACCATACATCCTACGTATTAGAAAAGTTTTTGTCTGGAATATTTAGAATCATGCCTCCTAGCGTCATAATATTGTAGCAAACCCTTGATGAAAACCATGAACAGAATTATAATATTGATCTTAC
Source organism: Lasioglossum vierecki (assembly GCA_028455595.1). Lineage (NCBI taxonomy): Eukaryota > Metazoa > Arthropoda > Insecta > Hymenoptera > Halictidae > Lasioglossum > Lasioglossum vierecki. The sequence continues at coordinate 11,593,810 of CM052340.1, read as the reverse complement.
TAATTTTTCTCAAAACGATACCTTGGCTAAAAAAAGATCTGTGTACAGAGAATTTCAATCGATCACCCTCAACAGCTGAGCTTATCCTCTGGTTAATATCAACCCCTAAGTCGCAAACATTCGTCTAATAGTCCTTCAAAACTGCACAGCATGAAAATCGTTTCGAATTCGCAGAAGCAATTTACCAGGGAAATTCAAACGGACGTCCAAGATCAGAAAGACAATGTTCACGCTTAGGGTAGACTGGTAGACGGAGTAGATCGTGTAGAGGGTGTCCCCGGCGTCAGAATATTCAAAGTCGAAGCTGAAACCGTTGGAGAACGGTTGCAGGCCAGGTTCGGATCATTCGGTGCCTTGGTGTAGGAGGTGGAATACATAACGTAGAACGGCACATAAATCAATAATATCGCCGCCCCTCTCCTTTCGTTTCCTCCCCCGGGACAGCCACCCCCGCAACCCCTCAACCAACCCCCTCGACACACCACGTCTCTCCTCGTGCAAACGCGACGCCGGCGTCTCTCTCGCAATCAATGTTCGCGTCTAAAGCGTCACAAACAATATATGACCTCCGGCGCTCGCCGATTAATACGTCCTGTCGCGTGCGCGCAAAAGTATTTCCACGACTTAATTAACGAATCAATCGGAGCACCGGCACCGAGAATTATTCGACGATTGTACGCACGATAAGATCGAACCGCCGCGCGCCGCGGTCGCGATCGATACATCAAAATTATTGGAAAACCCTTTGTGTTGGGCTTGGTACCGTCTGCGATTGGTCATTGTCACTGTCTTGTCTCTCGTTGTACACAGTTGGCCGGAAAGGTCTCGTGACTCCAGCATTATTGCTATCAATTAATCTTCTCTGGTATTGTCTTGGAGTCGCCATGAAAATTTCGTATTGTCTGGTGCATTTTCCTAGTGTTACGTCCTCTAGATATAATTTATATTATTTTATATCAATCGAGACATTTAGGTTAGTTATAAAACGCAGTTTCGAACCTACCTGCATTCTCTCAAGAACAATTGGATCTGGTTGTGGATTCGTAGTGTGAAGATCGAAGTTAAACATTCAAAATTAATTGACAATTTATTTAATTGAAAAAGAAAACAATATCATATTTTATCAAGAAATTCCGTATACATTGTATTCGTGGGGTATTAATAATTAATTGTTAGTTATTACCGTATAGTTGTTCTCAGGGTTTTTTCTTGAATTAAATTTTCCCTTTTATAGTTTTGTTTATTCTTTGTCCTAAACTTTATCTTCGTGGGATCGGTGCATCTTCTTCTTCGTAATTGGTTTCCTATTAATGTTATCGTCTGCATTTTGGTCAGATTTCAATCCCACGTTCAGTCTCAGATAGTTCTCCCTGTCTATCTTTCGTCCCTAGTGCGCTCTCAGTTTTGTCGAGGTTTTGTTTCTCCTGGGCTATCTTTTATAATTTTATGTTAAATATGATCTACGAATTCTTTGCTTCTCTAATCGTACTCTCATTATATTTCATATTGTCTCTGGTGAACTCTGCTTAATTCTATCGCTCATAATATGGCATAGCATATGATGTGTGGAATATTGTGTGTGGAGATTAACGTTAGTATTAGAATTCTATTACCCTGCGCAACACTAAGAGAGAGATTAGATAACACTAAGATTATCAGTTATCGCTAATGGTGTGACACTAGAAATTTTTATTTTTATCCACGTTATTGAAAATCATTTTCCTTGGAGGTACTGCACGCCTTTCGTGTTCCACATTTCCTTTGAAAGTTTTGTTAACGAGGACGTAAGAATCATTCCGACAGCCATATATGTCTATAATTGTCGAACCGGTTTAAGTCATATATGTACATACTTCTTGCTTCGTGAAATTTAAAGACAACGGATTTGAACGGAGTCGTCTTATCACGAGAACCCTGCTCGTCACTCTGAGCTCAGAGCAAAGCGACCTCGCAGCATGCACAGGACTGTCTATTAACGCTTTGGTGGCGAAGTTAGGGTAGAAACTTCCCCCGGTTTCCGCGGAGTTCCGTGCTGTACGTGTCGTCGATACGGAAAGGCTAAATGCAAAACCTTGTAAGGGGAGATGGTCTCGAGTTCCGACAGGCCAACAAAACATCCTCGCAATTAGCCGTATATTCCGATGACACTGGTGTGCAGTATCCCCGTGGGTTTTCAGGAGGGTAGTAAAGGGGTGAGAGGGAGAGCCGAGCCTCCTGGCACGCCCGCTAATTTTCGTATCCGTACCTTTCAACCCCCGGCGTCCGCCTTGACCGATTCGATTTTGACCGGCGCAAAGTAAATAATCAAACCAACCGGTTAAATAATACAAACTTTCCCCCGGATTGATGTTCCGGCGAATTGAGCCTGCAGATTGAGCCGATCGCTAGCTGGGGGGTAGGAGGAGGTTGCTGGGAAATTCGTCGGACGAAATTGAAAAGTGGCCGAGAGATATTCCCCCGGACGCATATCGGTAGGCAGATGGATGAGAAGAACGGGGCTGAACAGGGGATTGAAACGGACAAACGGACGTGAAAAAATATCCCGGCCCAAGCCCGATCGACTGAAAAGTGCTCACCGATTCGGGCAAAACCCGTGTTTCTCTCTTTTTTTCGCGAGCTGCTCTAAGGGAGAAGCTGTTGCGATGAATTATGCCGGGGCGCGTTACTTTGTTGATTTTCGCGCGAAGCTTGACGGGATCGCTGACGATTGACGACGCCGGACAGCGTCTGTCGTTCGTGGAGGCACGTTCGACTCAGCGAGATGTAATCTCTTCTCACCTGTCGATAGATTTTTTAGTGTAGCCTAGTATCAGCGTACTATACAGTTTACGCCGGGGATTTGTCGCGTCGCGTCGTTGTCAGGATTGTATGTTTGTTTGCGATGCGCTGGGGCGGTCTAGATTGTCGCGAGAGCCACCAATCTGTTGAGTAATACACATTCTTTTTTTGTTCCAGGTGGCGGAGAGGCTGGGATCAATTTGATGAAGATGCTAATGGATTATGCTGTTTTTGATCGAGCTTCCGATGGAGATTATTATTGTTTGATTGGTTGGGGACCTTTCGGTGGTTTTAACCGAAGAAGATTAGATCGTAAGCTGAGCATCAGTCAGCTTTTGACTGCTCGGCGAAATCTGCCGGAAGTGATGAATCCTGTCGCATTTTGTATAGATTATGGAGTGTAACATGAAGGTGGCAGCCGACATATGAGTCACTCTACTCGCGGGCATCTACTAGAGTTCCACCGTTTTATATTTCCGAGCCATTTGCCGGGGACGCTGCCACTCTCCTCCGACTACTATTCGGAAATTCTAACCAACTTCCGGTTAATGATTACCTGAAGAACACTGGCTGCCCTTACGCATTGTCATTCGGTTTTCGGTTTCGAGCTGAGTCGAGCTAGATTCAAGTTATAATATCGAACCTGCTCCTTTGATATTTGATTGAACCATCTCGTGGAATACATCATAAAAGTTTTTCAATAAACTCAACTACAATTTGGTAAAATAGATTAACAGGATTCAGATAAGCTAGAAGAGAATCGGAGAATGATTAGAAGCAGTTTGGAACGTTCTTCGAGCCTTGCCATCCAAGGATTAACACCTGAAATGATCGTACTATGATTAAATCACTATTAGCAACAATCTGAGCATGAGTATCTTTAATAAATTCGATTACTATTTAAGAAAAAAACCTAAACGGATTGAAGCAAGCTACGCACCAGTTGAAGATGTGTCGAACACATCCTATAACGATCAAACAGTCTCACTAATCAAGAACGAATATCGAAAAGTATCATATAATTATCTAATCACCGTAAGAAACAACCTGAGCCTGCAGTCCCATGCTTGAACCCAATTATTACTTGGCAAGACGAGTTAAAAGAATCCAAACTGCAGGATGATAGTCGAAGAAGGATTAGACCTAACTGAGAATGACCTCAAAGGCTGATGAACCAAGGATTAACATCTAAGACCATCGTGTGATTATCTAATTACCATTATCAGCTCCTGGATCTGTAGGCCGCGAATAAATCCATCAATTACTCGACAAGATAGCCAAAAACGATTGAAACGAACTGGATGGTAGTTGAAGAGCGATTGGACACAGCTTGGAACGATCTCGGAGTCCCACCATCACGGTATAATCATCTAATTACCATTATCGGTAACCTGGATCTGCAGTTGACGAGTAAATCGAATTATTAGCCGATCGGATCACAAAAAGAATTCGGAGAAGCAACGTGGTTGTCGATGAGGGATTAGACGATGGTTAGGGGGATGATCTAGCGGAGCCGGGCACGTGGTCCAACGGAAGTCGATCGAGGATCGCGAAGGTACTGTCGGACCTGTTCGAAATTCGCGCCGTTTTGGAGGTGGCTGGCAGCCATTAGGTTACCCCCGTGACATTCAAGGGAGAGGATGATGGTTCCATCGAGTAGGTAGTGCCTAGACGGGGCTCCACCCAGCACTTAGTTCACGTCGTGACTGTGGCCCGGGGCACGGCCGTTTCCAGGGTACAGTCACGCCCCTGCCGTGCCGGTACTGTACTCCGATTCGCTGGCCCATATCTCATCTGGTCCATCGCATTAGCCTAATCTGCCAACTACGAGAGGAATAGAGGGACGTGAAAAAACAACCGGGAACACAAAAAAAGCAGGAGCAAAAAGAAAAAACGCGGCCATCAATGGCTACCCCCGCCGACGCGAAATCGCTTGGCGAGGTGCTGCCACCTTCGCGGACGAATCGTGAACGGTGCCGATCGATGTTTCCTTTTCTTTTTTTTCTACTCTTTCCCCTCTCCTCACCCCCCTCTCTCTCTCCCTCTCTATCTATCTTTTTAGCAGGACGTTACCTGGAACATTTTCCGTCGTACAAGTCCCGCTTCGATTCCTTCGTATTCCGGGGAATATCCTTTGATCCGCGACGTGGACACCATCCGCGATTCGATGACTACAGCCCCGATTTTTCATTGTTATCGGACGGCCCCCCTGAGTCATCGTAACGATTGCCGCGCCACGAGTAGAATCTGGGAAACACGAATTCCTCCAGGTAATTTCCTTTTGCAGATCTATCTGTTTCGTCGTGATTCGATGCGGTTTTTGGAATATCCTTAATGTTTTTTGCTGACGCCGATTTCACATTAACACTGGATTTTGCCATATTTTCCTTGAAACTTGCCGATGCAAGTCTATACAATTTTCTAATCGAACATCGACGTCTACAAGCTCGATTCTATGAAAGCTTCACAATGGAGAACTTCCGGTGGCTAGGAAACAGAAAATATTAATTGGTGTTTTAACTCGGACGTTCTTAGATCTATCCTCTAAAAATCGAACGATCTTACTATCTTTTCCTTGAAACTTGCCGATGAGGCCCAATAAAATGTTTAAAAATGATTCTAGAATTAGTGAATTGTTTCCACGAGTATAGATAACGAAGAATTCATTGAACTTCAATGAAGGAACAAGAGTAAGAATGTTTTAGTTGTTCGCACTCGAATTTAAGACAAAAGCAGTGCTAGAAAAGTATAATCAGAAAATGTACAGTGATTTCGATGTCCAATTTCTGCCTAAAATAAGTAGTGGGATTTTTGTTCGTGTACAATACTTAAGCATGGCTATCACATTCTGTGGAGTTTGTAGTTGAACCTCTAGATTGATTAAATAAATCATTATTGTAGCTGCTACTGTGGTGAACGTTGCAAAATGTATACTAGAATCAATCCTTACAATTCTCTTCTGTTTGAACAGAAAATAGCAAGTACACTACTTTCTTGCATAGAAATCGCACACCACGCTGCACACCATAAACGAACACCTCCGGCAAAGTTAGAGGATGTTTTCGTCCTGCAAAAAGGCACATCTTTTCGCACGATATTCAACAATATCCCGACCACAAAGCATCCTCGAAAGAATTTCAATACCCACCTGGTATTCGCACTACCGAATCAATAAAACACCGTGACCATGTCGAAGCCTGATCGGTCAGAAACCGCGTCATTGTTCGGCGAACGCATTAAAACGATACAATGATCGTCGATCGTTTCGATGAACCTGCTTTGAAAAAGATTTGGTATCGCGTTCGAGCAATATACTTTTTATAGAGCACCTTAGGAACACGGTCTCGGTGCGGTCTGGGAGTCAGTTTGCGTTTCACGTCGGACGAGGAAGCAGCGTGCCGTGACGTCGTCGCCCTACTTGGACCTTTCCAAACATCCTCTGCGAAATCGGTGAGTTTGTTCTGCATGCGATTTCTTGTTCCTTGTTCTGATCGCATCCGGGGACACCGATGATCCACAGCGAGTTCGAGCGCTGTGGATCGAGCTAGCGACGGAGAAACGAGGGTTCGAAGAGCCATGATCGCAACGAAGAATTCTGTCAGAATTCTTCTTGAAGCAAAACATACATTTTTATGGTTGAAAGTAGTGTTCGATTCACTTTTAATTGGTACGTTTAGAGGATTTACTCAGTCTGTGAATCTTCACAGATGAAATTGTTGTTAAGTAATTCTGAAACTGCAATTTATTAAAAGCCACTTACCTCGACTAAATTCTGAAGAAAATGTGTAGTATTTAACCCCGGATTTATTTGGTTTGTATAATGTAAAGCAGTGAGCATGTTAAAAATATTTAATATTGTTTTCAGCTCGATATGATCATTAAAAGAAGAATACAATTTTTATTCTGCTTCTGTAAGCGATTCTAAAACTGCAATATATTAAAAGCCACTTACCCCGACTAAATTCTGAAGAAAATGTGTAGTATTTACACCCCGGATTTATTTGGTTCGTACAATGTAAAGTAGTGAGCATGTTAAACATATTTAATATTATTTTCAGCTCGATATGATCATTAAAATAAGAATACAATTTTTATTCGGCTTCTGTAAGCGATTCTAAAACTGCAATTTATTAAAAGCCACTTACCCCGACTAAATTCTGAAGAAAATGTGTAGTATTTACACCCCGGATTTATTTGGTTGGTACAATGTAAAGCAGTGGGCATGTTAAAAATATTTAATATCGTTTTCAGCTCGACAGGATAATTAAAATAAGAATGCAATTTTTATTCGGCTTCTATGTCTTGCGACCAATGCGAATATCTTTTTATTTTGCTTAAAGATGCCGCAGTCTAATAATATTCCTTGCGTCTCGCATTCGAAACACTGTCCAAATAAGATCGTAAACGCAGAGTCCAGCGACGCAACACTCGGATCGTGCTAATAAAATTTATCGTCCGCGGATGAAATCGTATTAACCGCGGGCTGAATATCCGCGAGCAGCTTTAGCGTTGTAACAATTCGCATTACACGATTCGTAATTTAATCAGACTGCAGCGGCACCGTTGGCCGCCATTCGCCGGGATTAGGGGGCGATTATGAACGAATACGAAGTATTACGAGCCATATTACTTCGGCTACGTAATCCATTACCACTCCATTATTATCGGGACGCGGCAACAAATAAAGGAGAATCTTCAACTTGAAAATAGAAAGACGAATCACTTAAAAAATATACTAATCAATTACTACAAACTTGACTATTGTACGAGTTATTCCATCAATTTCGTATCCATAAAATCAAGGAGATATCGTATGCAATGGAATTATTTCTAGGTTGGACGAAATGTTTAATTTTCAAGTTGAAACAGTGTTTTCTGACGGGAACTCTCGGTAATAATTGCATCCTAAAGTCGGACACGATATGCACGGCAACTTAGTGCAGGAGAAATGTTGAGCAGGTCTGTAGAACACATTGTCAATTCACGAGACGTTCCCCGTTAAGGGAATTGGCTTATTTGCCACACGATGACGATACAAATCGTCCAGTTTCGAATTGCCCGACATAAATCCTCGTTTCCCCGCGGAGTCGACAAAGAGAGGCCATCCGGGCCGGCCAAGAAAAAAGCCAGATGTCGGCGAGCCCTGTCGTGGTAGCATTGCGACGATTTTCGGGCCCCATAAATTGCTCCAGTTTCGAAGGAAAACGCGGCGTGACACGTGTACGTGTGTACCCTGTCCTGGAACGATGCCGGGTTTCTTCGAGCCGAAACAGACCTGCGAATAGCCCGCGATATTGTTCTCTGCCAAGGTCGAGACGTGTTGCGCAACCGGCAAGACAAAGGAAACACGTGAATATGAAGGAACAATTGGTACTGCGGGATTCCTGGTTGTCCCAGGACCCAGGGCCTTTGATGCGGGTCCCTTTATTTGCCTAACAGCCGCATAATTCTGCCTCAGTTTGCGAAAATTCGGCCGAAAGTCACGCAGCCTCGAGTTCGGTTAGTTTTCGAGCGACGCGAAGGAATATTTTAAAAATCTTCAACAGCATCTCGTGCTATGATGATGCCTCCAGATTACAGGTAGACCTTGATCGTTTCAGCAATTGGTGTCGTATGAATGGAATGGAACTTAACATTAAGAAATGTTAAATGTTATGTAATTTATGTGAGTTACCTTCGTTAAACACGAAGGAATTTGTATTTCGTGCGGGACAATCGTAACCGTTTTCAATTTTCAAAAACCCGACACCTGAAGACGTACACTGACCAAGAATCCTTGCCATCTCAATGACGGTGTTTTCTCCTCAATAAATGAGGTAAAGAATTTAGGAATTCATTTCTCCTCTACCTTAAACTTTTCCAACTATATTCATCGTATTGTTAATTCCGCCTCCAATACACTTGGTTTCATACTTCGTTTTTCCACTGATTTTCCTTGATTTTCCACTCCGAAAAGCTCTAAGTACGAAATCATACTGCTCGAGAGTGCAGCATAAATTTCTCAGGTTTTGTTCGTACAAACTAAATAATCCAATGTCATTCTTCCATCATGATTACTCCGCAATAATAACTACAATGAACCTAGAACCATTATCTGCTCGAAAAATAATATCTGACCAGAGCTTTATATTTCATTTAATTAATAAGCATATTGATTGTTCTTCTCTACTTGCGCAAATCAATTTTTATGTACTGGAACGTAAACTGAGAACAAGAGTGGCTTTTCAAACACTTAGTAAGCGAACTCTACTTATGGATTAATTAATCCAATGAATCAATATATATTTATTTTTCATTCATCAATAATGAATGAATAAATAATAATTTTTGTGAATGGATACTAAGAATGTACAATCAGCGTTTTCCCCTGTGCCGAATGAAATTTCAATTTTGAGATAATTACACAATGTTTTTCATTCATCAATAATGAATGAATAAATAATTTTTGTGAATGGATACTAAGAATGAACAATCAGCGTTTTCCCCTGTGCCGAATGAAATTTCAATTTTGAGATAATTACACAATGCACGGATTAAAGAACGCGGTAAGGTTCCTCGTAATTGGTCCGGTCAGAGTCTTTGTCTCTCGAGTTTGAACCCAATCACATTATCGGTGCCCGGACGATCGTTAAACAATTAGGAAAATTGCACTTGTTGAAATGAAATTTTCCTCGGTGAGATCGATAGGGGTACGAAGCAAGGCAGCTCTCTAACAACGGCCGACAATTAATATCGCGGCGATGTTGTATGTCCAGAAGCGGAAAATGATAGTGAGCACTCTGTAATTTAGCAAAGATAAATGTACGTCGGAGTCGCTGCCTTGGCCGAGGTCAATGGGCAATCGTACGACAAGTTAATAAGCGAGACATTTAATTAAAGAACGATCGCGTGTGCCCGTTACGGATATTTCGACGGGAAATCCTGAATCTTTGATATTAGTCGCGGCGCTATAAATCAATTTTTTCCGCGGCGCGAACGTTTGACGCCTACGACGCCTGCCCATAAATCATAGCGAATCGAAGAATACGTATTCCGTCGTATAATCGTCATGATTGCCTCGAGTACGGCGAAACCAGCGATAAAAGCTTCGAACTGAGGCGAGGTGGTAAAACGTTTGACAAAGCAAAGAATTATGCGCGAATGCCTGTACATTTTAGGTTAACGAGGAATTAATGGCCAATTACCATTTCTATCTACGCGCAGCAACAATTTCGAACAATTTGCATACATTGCTGCTCCACCGTATTATTCGTTAGACTGGAAAATCCAATTTTCGTCGATCTGCCGAAGCAAATGCAATATTACTGCATCCATTTTAAGTACATATGCTCGGCAACATCAAAAAAATGCGGAATAAATAGAAAATCGACTGAGTAGAGGCCGCGCCGTGGCTCGCTTTTCTTTATATAAGAAAAACAGGTAAAAAACCGAGCAGCACCTGCGGCGAAATTTATGCGTCGCGTACAAGTCACGCGTATCGTTTCTTGCAACAAATTACATGCATACTTGATGGAACGAAATATTTATTCGCGGAGAGGCGCCGGGAACCATAACGAACGCTGCCGCGACGGCGGGATAATTTCCCACACAATAAGCTATTTTACACGATTTCACGTAATAATTAACACCAGGCTAATATAACTAATACCACACTTTACGCCTAACAACCTTGTGAATTAATTTAAACGAACGCTTAAGTCTCCCGCGCCCTATCGTACATCGTCGCCTCCGTTTTCCACTGAATAATCAATTTACAGCAGATCGGGACCGCCGATCTTCTGGCGCCTCCACGTCGAAATTCCCTCTCATCTCCTCTGCGCATCCAGGTCGGGGCGAAACTTCGTTGAAAACCCGGCGATTCCGTTAATTACGATTTATTACGCTCGAAACTTCCCGAATCAGCCACACCCTTCTAGATTTTTGAGACGTGTCTGGATCAGACGTTTCATTCCCTCAAAATTGACACGGTCTCTAATAAATTGATCATCACTGCAAATTTTAGATGCAGCCTCTACGCAGAGTATTTTTATCCTCCACAAAACCCAACGCATAATAAATTCAACAGTGATTAATCCAAAGCACCGAAAGACAAAAGCCAACTTCGAAAAATAAATGAAGAGAACCGCTGCGTTCCCAGCAGACATCGCAGAGCAGATTAATCCGAAGTCTTGTCTGAAATCGATGCATACAAAATCAGATGGGGTTGGCTTTTTTTTATTTTTCCACCAACGAGATTCGATACTATTTTTTTTTTGTTTTTTTGCTCCCGATAAAAATTGTTACCGGTCCCCGGTTACGAGCCCATATTGTAAGGGACACCTCGGACGATTTTTCACCGCGGCCATCACGCGTTCCATTCATCAACCGCTTCGCACTGCCACGAACCGTTTATTTGTCTTTCAATTCCGTTTATCATGCATCTGCGGATTCCGCGACGCCGGCACACTTCGACAAAGAGAGAACAAGAGAAACAAGAAAGAGAGAGAACACTCTCCCAGAGAGACATTGAGTCGTCTCGCTGACAAATCGCGGTCGTTTACGTTTCTTACCGAATATTTTCGGCGTTCCTTCGCCGACGCGTCGGTTCGGTCTCCATTATGTTCGCTGGGCCGATTGATGGTCTCAAAATGGGCCACGGAACACTATAAGTAGAAACAGAGGAGATCGATGCTGCACTCATCGCTCAGCTTCTTCTCTTCATCCAGGAAAACACCGGAAGAACTCACTAATTCTACTTATTGAGTCGTTCCCCAGCTCTAGACTCTTTAATTAGAGTTCAAGTTGTGATATAGTCTCTGAGAATTGACTATCGTATCCTCCAACAATCAAAATACATAGATTTTTAATTTCAATGTTTTTACCTGTTTATCGAACCACTTTTCCACCGTGCAGAATGAAATCGAACATTCCTCTCAGAAAGAATTTACTAATTCTACTTATTGAGTCGTTCCCCAGCTCTAGACTCTTTAATTAGAGTTCAAGCTGTGATATAGTCTCTTAGAATTGACTATCGTATTCTCCAGCAATCAGAACACGTAGATTTTTAATTTCAATGTTTTTACCTGTTTATCGAACCACTTTTCCATTGTGCAGAATGAAATTGAACATTCCTCTCAGAAAGAATTTACTAATTCTACTTATTGAGTCGTTCCCCAGCTCTAGACTCTTTAATTAGAGTTCAAGTTGTGGTATAGTCTCTGAGAATTGACTATCATATCCTCCAGCAATCAGAACACATAGATTTTTAATTTCAATATTTTTACCTGTTTATCGAACCACTTTTCCATTGTGCAGAATGAAATTGAACATTCCTTTCAGAAAGAATTTACTAATTCTACTTATTGAGTCGTTCCCCAGCTCTAGACTCTTTAATTAGAGTTCAAGCTGTGATATAGTCTCTGAGAATTGATATCGTATCCTCCAACAATCAAAACACATAGATTTTTAATTTGAATGTTCTTACCTGTTTATCGAACCACTTTTCCATCGTGCAGAATGAAATCGAACATTCCTCTCAGAAAGAATTTACTAATTCTACTTATTGAGTCGTTTCCCAGCTCTAGACTCTTTAATTAGAGTTCAAGCTGTGATATAGTCTCTGAGAATTGACTATCGTATCATCCAACAATCAAAACACATACATTTTTAATTTCAATGTTCTTACCTGTTTATCGAACCACTTTTCCATCGTGCAGAATGAAATTGAACATTCCTCTCGGAAAGAATTTACTTCGTTAAATTACTGTCCATAAAATACATTGTATAAGTGTTGTGTGTGACGTTTGAACACGTCCGTCAAGTTTTATAATACAGTCATCAGTCTAATTGCGTTTTAAGTGATTGCCGAAAGACACTGGACAAGTCGACCGAGCTGATTAATTATCGAGGAAGCACAATTTCAACTTTCTAAAATCGCGTCTACAGATCCAGTCAGTAATTTTCCTAATTAAAGTCAGAGTGGACGTTCGATTTGTCTTATCGCCAAGAATTCCGTCATCGATTCCCTGATTCCTTGCCGGACACCGATTCCATTTATTTACCTAATGATCCCCCGTCCCCCGTGAGTCGCCTCGGAAGTAGCACCTGTTCCAACAATGACTCCGTTGTCGCTTATAGCGCAGGGACAAGATTAATGATCCCTTAATGACTACATAAGTGGCTTCGTGAGCCGCGAAAGTATAACTCAATCTTCCCCCGTTGGAAAATATTCCGCGTCGCGTGTAAAACATAATTACGTAACTGTCGATGAACCGACCAGCCAAGTACGAGGAATTAACATAACCGCGATATTTTACGGCGAGCGGTTAACTTTAAGGGGACAGCGATTTAGAATCGAGTGTTGGTCGTTTAATGTGTTCTTTAAATTCGCCTGTGTTTTACATACGTTCGACCACGGACGATGTCGTTGCGTTCGGCAGTCGTTTTGGCGTTTCGTAGTAAATGAGCCTGGGGAAATGAAAAATTAGCTGTGGTTAAGGGGGTCAGAATAAATTTTAGTATCTTCGCAAAGGAGTCTGGTAATTTTTACATTTTTTTAAGAGAGTGCGAGGTTTTTCTATTTTTTTAAATTTTTATTGTTACATGTTTGACAATATACAACACAGTTCACGAAATACATGTCCGACCGAAGAATAATATCCTACCAGAGCTTTATTCTTAATTTAATTAATAATCATATTGATTGTTCTTCTATGAATCGCATTATTGCAACAATCAGGCACTATTTATGACAGTATTGATTTTTTCATTTAATAAATTTGTTGTACCAGTATTACTTTTCTTTTCTTTTTGTCTTTGTGCGCATGTTCCTTCTTTTTTATTAGATAAATGGTCTTGTATATTTCTCTTTTTTTTTCTTTTCTTTGTAAATACTTAAGTAAAAAGAGCTTCTGCCCGTCTACAATAAATAATAATGTGCAGTGGAAATAAAACTTGTTTCTTTTGAATAAATACAACAACCTCACTGACTGCAATCCTAGAATATTTCAATTGAAGAAATGCATACAGTATTTTGCTAAGAGAAGTAAAGAAATTGACGAATCTGTTACTTCAGTGTGAGGAAGATAGGCTAAAATTTGGGAAAGTGTAGTTTCCGTCGAAGTTTCCAGATCTCTCGAGTTCCACGCGATTCTAGGACCGCTCTAACAGATAAGGAAGTTGGATCCTCCGGAATCATAGTGCACAACGTCTCGCCGACTTCGGCTGCTAATAGCTGGAAAAGAGAAACGATGCGCGTTAGCCCCGTAATTAGCGGACCGCCGATAATCGCACCTCGCACGCGTAATTATCTTCGGAAATTTTAGAAAGCTCTCGTTATACTATGTGCTCCGTACGCCAATTACAACGAGTACCATTTTAATTACATAATCGGCCACGCGGATAGTTTTTAATCGTTCTCGGTCTGTGCCCAGTGAACGTTCCACAGGATTTATGGATTACAAAGTTACATTTTCTGGGTCTCAATCTGCGGAGACCTTGTTCGAGTCTCTTCTTCCGGGGCCATTAATCACCTTTCGAGCCATCTAGCTGTCCAGCGGCCATTTTGACTACCACCGTCTAGCGTCCTGTTTCAAATTTTATTATATTGTAATATTTTTGGAGGTACATTGTAATTCAATTGAATAAATGACCGCAATTATTAATATAATTATCATTTAATTGAAGGAAATGACTGAAACAGAAAAAAGTATTAATGATTTCGACGCAATGGTTCGATCAAATAAACACTATGAAGCAATTTTACGAATTAATTTAATAAAATACAGAAACTTGACAATGTAATACTTTATTACTGATTTTATAACATCTTTCTATGTTATAATTTCAGACGCAGTTTTCTTCTTTCTTGAAAATGATCCACACAAGGATCGAAACGTTGAAAGTTTAAATTAATTTGTAAAATTGTTTTATAGTGTTTATCTAACCATTGCACCAAAATCATTAATACTTTGTCTGTTTTAACAATCATACGATCGATAACAATAACAGCAATTGAAATGACCACACTTCGAATTACAAAATAATTGAATAGAATGTAATTCAATTACTTTGTAATTTTAATTCGCGAAGTAATTCGATTATAATTCATCACAAGCCTGGTGAGCATTAATCAAACGAGGTCGGACGAATTACGGCGACACTCGCCAGCTAAGATTAGCAGATTTCGCGACGCGAATCGCGAAGACTAGTTTAATAACGTATTTTTATCTGAAGATCGCGTTATCCGCGGTGAGATCGTCGCGTCGGCTAGCGCCGCGTCCGGCGTATTTACCTGACACTGCTAATTCCGCGCTTTAATTTCATCCGGATTACAGTTCTGACGTTTGTTGGCCGTTGCGTGGGCAGAAACAGCGGCAGCTGGATCCTGTTGTTTGTCGTTCCGTGCAACGGGCCCGGAGACCGTAACAACCATCGAGAATTGTCTTACACACGTGGTCCTTGTTAAACGCTCCCGACAGCTACAAGCTCCCTCTCTCCGAGAGCCGGTAATTGAACGAAATTTCGGGAACTCCTAGGAGGGTCCGTTCCGCTGCCAAAACGCCCCTTCCGTTCCCCCTCGGAAACCACTCCGTAAAATAAAACAGCGGTCTGGCGGTCGTCGTCCACCATTTTCTTGATTTTCGTCCCCGAGAAACTTCTTCCTCGGCTAGAATTTTCTGCACCGAAGGCGTCGTTCACGCTGGAATTCTGTGAACAATATATCGTAGATTACCAACAATTTGTAGGGGTTGATAGAACTTGTGGAAATTAGGATTTTTCTAGCGCGTTGATTCGTTGAATACAGCAAGGAAATTTGTAATTCTCTGGTGGCACTCTTTCTATTCGACCCCGAGGATCATTTGTTGGTGTAATAGAGTACAGGGAAAAAAGTTTGAGGAACGCGTAAGCGGGTGTACTTGCAGCTAATGGTACGAGTTTCCTCCATGGCGCGAACCAGGGGGAGAAATAGGAGCTAGGGGGACCATAGAGGGAGTGGAAAGATCGCTATGGTGTCCGCATCAATATGGAACGATAACATGGGACCTCGTGCTGAGCCCATATTTATATCTGACTCTTGTAACATCGAGTACGTCTAATAATTATTGCAACAGCAATAAGGGTAGGGTGAGCATCTAGCCAATATTCCTGTACACAGATTTTTAGCTCCGAAAAATAACAGCTACATTTATGCGTGACAATTGTAATCCACGATGTTGAAAAATTCGTTGACTCTGTAAATGATGAATTTTTTGAAGAGTCGGGAAGCAGAATCCTGTTAAAATCGAATAGGTTTTAAAGCGCGATCTCTATTCGCGCGTCGGATGCTGCACGCGGGAATTATTAGGCATAAATAACAGTTATTTGTGCGTGACGTTAACGACGGACCGATTATTAATTTCCATTATTGCGATTAGCGGCGGTGGAATGCGCGTTAATACAACAAAAAGGTTAATATGGAGGAGTTAGCTAGGCCGCGAGAGTCAAGACCTCTAACGAATATTAATAACGCGCTGGAGTTAAAAACATTTCCTGTGCATTACGTCTAATGTGATCCTGGCGAGCATGTCGGCCCCGCGTAATTGAAAGCGCACCTACGATACGGGAATTAATATCAATTACCGTCGCTCTCCTCGTTTTGGACGTTTCGCTGCTCCGTTTCGGGAATCGTGGAACTGTTTCTAGTTTGACGCGAAGTACTTCGACCTTACGCTGGTATTTCCGGGTTTCTTTTAATTGTCTAAATCGCACGATCCGTAACAAAGTTATATTCTTCGTGTCAATGGTACAGAGAATGATTATATTGGCTTCGTTATTCGGTGTTCAATTGTGTTCCTTATCGTGCTGCTCGATCTAAGGGTAACAAATCATAGTTAAGGTAATCGTGTCGCGAATCGCACAACGTCCGAATGGTCTTAATAATAAAAAATGCAGAAAAGTACGGCGCGCGCGGTAAAGTCGCAGATTATGCTCATTTGTTTTCCGGTTCACACGGCGTGATTTACAAATGTTCATCACGAAACGAACAGCGCGCTGCAATAAACGCCGGAATATGGCACCTTTCGCCCGTGCTACTTACGATTTAAAATGTTCTAACGTTTGTATCCATTGCTGTGCGTGTAACAAAATTAATTCATCGAAGCACGACATGATTTCTAGTCGATATAATCAAATTTAAAAAGAAGAAGATAAATAAAGACGACAAAAAATCAGAATGACGAATATAAAAATAAAAACAGAGACGCACCGGTAGCCAATTTCTACCACGATTTGATTCGATCTGACTCGAGGAAAAGCGATTCTAATTCAAAACCAATTCGCGATTGCCACGAATCGAGCCGCAGCGAACCATCTGCGCGGCAAATTGATTAACAAAAACAGAGAACGCAATACCGAGGGGGAAAAAAGTTGCATGGAAAAGGGGAGGGGGAGAGAGGAGGTAGAGGAGGGAGGGAGGGAGAGAGGTTCCTGGGGCGCAACGAATATTAATAACGTGGCAAAGTTAAAAATGTTTACCGTGCGTTACGTTTGATACGAGGGCCACGGACGTGGCAGCAGGGTCCCTCGTGATTGATTGCACGTCTCTGCATCTCTCCCTCTGACACGGGGTGTTCCTATGGATATTGCTTTGGTACGGTGCTGCACGCCGCCATCTCCCCCGTGTCTGTCGAGGCAGACACCGTACTCGATCCGTTCTATCCCCCTACGAATCAAATCTAGCCTCTCTCCGGGCCTCCTCCTGCCCCGACCCCCCTATTGCTGATATACCCACCCCAAGGACCCCGTGTGTGCAGCTACGAAAATCATCGTTCAGGAATGCGACCAACCACTTCGCCTGACTTCGTTGTCATTCCACCAATCTTCGCCAGGAATCTCTGTCCAATATGTTTACTCGCATCCGCCAGTTCGAAGTCAATTTAATTGGCTCCGCCATTTATAAATTTCTCAATGTTTTATTAGGCGAACGTTCACCATCTACTCATCCCCTATCAAAGGAATGAGACCAACCACTTCGATGTCACTCCACTAGTAGTAGTTCTTCTGTTAATCTTTGTTTCTTAGAATTACATTAAACAATGTTTATGTGGCATAAAAATCCCCACTTCGAAATCAATTTAATTGGCTCCGCCATTTATAAAATACTCTATGTTTTATTAGGCAAACGTTCACTACTTATTCATCCAATATTAAAGGAATGAGACCAACCACTTCGACGTCACTCCACTAGTAGTAGTTCTTCTGTTAATCTTTGTTTCTTAGAATTACATTAAACAATGTTTATGTGGCATAAAAATCCCCACTTCGAAATCAATTTAGTTGGCTCCGCCATTTATAAAATACTCTATGTTTTATTAGGCAAACGTTCACTATTTATTCATCCAATATTAAAGGAATGAGACCAAACACTTTGATGTCACTCCACTAGTAGTAGTTCTTGGGTTAATCACTGTTTCTTAGAATTGCATTAGACAACGTGGCACAAAGATGCCCGCTTTAAGAAATTAATCAGCATGGCATCCGCCTGTCCAATATTCGTTTACCAGAGGCTAACGAAGCAGACCACCAGGATCTTCCATGGAAATTGAATAACAAATGAACCGGTGCGCCGAGGCTTTATTATTTCAAGACAGTGGACCCGTTCTTGTCCCAGGACCAGTTGATCGGTGGCGTTTTCAAAGGTGTATACGGCAAAAGGAAGCGTCGCCGATGTACCGGGGCACGGTCCACGGGTGCAATTAATTTCGCGCGCGACCACGTATCGCGATTTATCACCGTGTTTGGCAACGGTGTCACAACGGTGGCGATCGAAGTCGGTTCCCGAAGCTGCAATTAGTCCCCCGCGGCAAAACTGTGATCGAACGGGAAAAATCGTCGACAACGGGCGCGGCGTATAATTCTAATTAGCCGTATTCCCTCGGATTGAACGCGGACCCCCGTTTGTTGTTAGTCGCGCTTAGCCGGTTGATAATCTCTTCTTTCGTTCGCTCGTTAATGAGAGCGGCGCTCGCGAACGCGTAATCTCGCAAATGGCTACCGTGCAAACGTGACTAGACGCTGACTGAGGGAGAACGATGGCAGGGACTGACGCTCAAATGAGACAGAAGACGAACGACCGCGGCAGACGAGGGCCCTGTGGCTTCCTCGTTTTCGACGCATTTTTGAAAGACTCGCCTGGACACTCGAAATAGACGCCAAATTGGACGATCTCTGTCTGGGTTCGCCAGGCGACGAGACTCGCCATTCGTGATTAGTAAACTGGCATCTAATTGCTAGCTGGTTTCAAATTTAATTTTGTTTTTCACAGATGGCATTGCTTCCGCTTGTTATTACTAAACTGCGGATCGTAAAACATACTGGTATAAAACTTGTTCTAAATAGTTAAAAAATTGGAAGATTGTCTTCGGCAAATTCTGAAACATTTTGAGACTCGCCAGTCGTGATTAGTAAACTGGCATCTAATTGCTAGCTGGTTTGAAATTTAATTTTGTTTTTCACAGATGGCATTGCTTCCGCTTGTTATTACTAGACTGCGGATCGTAAAACATACTGGTATAAAACTTATTCTAAATAGTTAAAAAATTGGAAGATTGTCTTTGGCAAATTCCAAAACACTTTGAGAAAATTTCGGCTAGAGAGCCGGCTGGGATTGAATCACATTATTCCGGTGCATAATATGCACTGGCACGCATCAGTCGGCGTTGCCCTAATCACCAGAAGCCTCGTTAACGCATCCCCGTTTTTTTGCCGAGGCGGAATTAGGTTCCTTGACCCCGCAGCGACCCGGTGTACGCATTTGGTAGCAACTGGTTGCAGTAGCAAGAATTAGCAATTAATCTTTTAGTTGGTGTTACGACGAATGAGGGGGAGGGGCAGCGAGAGAGAGAGGACGGTGGAGGGGGAAGAGAGCCGATAGGATGAGGTGGATTCAAGGAAGAGATACGCGGAGAGGCCAATAAAGAGGGTATCAAGAGAAACGGAGAGGGTAGAGAGAAAGAGATAGAAAGGGAGCAAAGGGAAGAGAGTAGTTACAGACCAGGCATTATGCAAACGACGCAACAATTAGAGCATGGTCTTCCACCGGTTATTTAGTATTTAATATAATTTACCTCGAGCCCGCCGCGTAATGGCTATCTTCACACATTCCGCCATGACTTTCGGATATCCAACAGGTATTCTGGTCTGCATGCGCTCGGAAATCATGGGGCTGGTATCTAACTATTATACTTCGGACCCCCTTCGGTTCAGTGTTCCGTATAAAAAGATGCTGTGACTTTGCTGACCGACGGGCCTTAGGGTATTGTTTGTTTGGCGACGTTGCAAATTGCTGCTAAATTCATGACGGCGGACAAAGTAATGATACATGCAGGATACTTTGGTCTAAACGAAATTAGTAAAACGGAGTATTATTATTACAATAATAAAATGGGAATAAACATAGTGGTTGGCGAATAAGGACTGTCCAACACCCCTAGCTTCTTCTTCAGAAAACAAGAGCAGATTCGCGAGTTTAACAAAAGCGAGTGCACCTCGATCTTTGGGGATGGGGTGTCCGATAAATCGGGATTCGTAAAAAAGAGAGCGGGCGAGGCTTCGATTTGGTGGCGGGTTCCAACAAAAGCATTCCGCTCGGATAAATTTCTACAGCGGCCGCTTTTCGCGTCAGCCCTTCGACAACCTTCGGGTTCTTGCTCACAAAGGAGGACCAGCGATGGCGGTGGCCAGCGAGACAGCAGTAGGCAGGTCCCTCGGGAATCTCTCTCTCTCTCTCTCTTCTTCATCATCCATTCTCTCTCTCCGTTTCTCTCTTCTTCGTGATCTATTCTCTCTCGCACATACTGGCACTCCCCACCATGGGTCTCTTTCGAACGAAGGAGGGAGAGAGGAAGAGAGACAGAACGGAACCTGGACGAAGAGGGAGACGCTACGGGGGGAGGATCGCGTCTTGCTCCGCAGGACTCTCGCTCTCGCCACCGGCGCCCCCGCTATTTATTTTCCAGGATTTCAGAGTCCGAAGCCATTAATCTCCGCTCCGCAGCGTCAGTGGAGCGCGTCAGGGCGACGTCGGGGTGCGTGGCGTCGGCGACGTCGTTCTGCTCTTAGCCGCATAGCCTCGTGTACAGCGTCGTGGCTGCCTGCTGCGGAGACGCAGACAGAGAGAGAATACTGTGGAGATGAGGTGTCGGTTGCCGGAGAACAGGGACGACGGGGAGGGAACAGGCTCTCGGATCAGGTGGGGAGGGTGCCAGGACAAGGACCAGCCTCTAGGAGGGGGTGCCGATCCTGCGACCACGGGGCGAGACTCGAAGTTATGCGAAATTGCGAAATGATCCTGCCACGACGCTGAATATATCTCGCTACGATGCTTGTATCGAGACTGTTGCCCTTCCTAGACTCATTCAGTGGTTCTTTGATCATAATTCTTGTTCTTCGTTAAGCCTTGATGGGCCTCCAAAATGGACCACAAAAATACGGTCATTAAGCAAAGTAAAAATTATCTGTATCAAATACAAAAAAGGGAATTTGTTAGTAATTTCATCCGAGGCTTCTTCTACTTTTTAGGTTTGATGGAATTGGTGTAACTACGAGTTTTATTTCGCTTGATAATTATTGTAGTTGTTGAGTGTAAGAAGCTATGGAGAATTGTTTGTCGAATCAGGGAACATGATTTCTAGGTCACGTGTAGACGGAGCCAGTGGGCCACAAAAATAGGACCTCTCTATTCGCGTAATTATAGTCATTCTGCAAAATAAAAATTGTCTGTATCAAATACGAAAAAGGGAAGTTGCATGAAAATTGATTCGTTCAATTAGTAGTTTCATCCGAGACTTCGTTCAATTTTTTAAGTTTTATGGAATTGGTGTAACTGCGAATTTACATTCGCTTGATAATTGTTGTAGTTGTTGGGTGTAAGCAGGTATGAAGGATTGTTTGTCGAATCAGGGAGCATGATTTCTGGGTCACGTGTAGACGGAGCCAGCGACAGTATCCGTGAGAAATGTTACACGTTGCGGTGCGAGGCTCCTCAATGATTCATGGTGTTACTGGGCCGATGCACCAGCAGCCCCTGTTCTGTGGAAGACACTTCGGCCATAATTCTACGGCAGGAATCATCGAAGACAGTGTGCTCGCCGGGGCTGAACTTTTCAACTCCCTGCGGTGAATAGGATGTCCGTGTTCTTCGATTCGCGTTTGTTTTAGTCGAACTGGATTCGCTGGACTTGCAGTTTCTGCAGTCCGTCCCCAATATATTGACTATCGACATATTCGAAAGCTGAAACTTGTAACTTCAAGAAGCAGTTGATTCGGTCTCTCTATTAGCGTTCGCGAATTAATTATAAATATTTTTACATTCTCAATAATCGAGTAGAAAGACAACAGACGAGCGCAGATAATCATTGACGTGTAAATAATTTTTTCGGGCTGGTCCAGCTTGAGAAGAGGAAAGGGGTGGCTCGGAGACCGCACTTCAGAAATTGGCAGACAAATTGCATCTTTCTCGCGCGCACGCGAGGCATGTACAAATCCAGCTAATGGGGCGCATTTCACGCGGAATCGTCTACGGATTGTGTCAGAATCGATCTGATCTGGCGAGGTCTCGTCTCGAGACCGCAATTTCGCCGTAAACGTTGCTCGTTGGGGTGGCAGTTTCGAACACGCGACCCGAGTACGTTGAACATCTTTCGCAGGCTGCACGCGCGCCAAGAAATTCGAAAAGGATCGAGGAGAATCTTCTAAATCGCAAGCTGCGTGCGTCAGGAATCGGCCACGGGAATAAACACGCGGAACCCGTGGAAAACGGTCGGTCTTTAATTCGGCGCCGGCTGTAATTTGATCGTATAGGTAAAATTACGCGGCGTGTCGTATTATCAATCTCGGATCTCCTTCCTCTCCCTCTCTCTCTCTCTGGGAGAACGTAATTTTCAGCCCGGCTGGATCTGTAATCAGAGTGGATTCGCAAGCCGCGGAGACGCGCGTCGATATCACGGATAAGATTGCGCGCCGGCCGAAATTATCCTGCGCCAACCCTCCTATGAAAATGATTATGTGTATACGAGCGGCTTGATCGCGGCTCCGTTTGCCAATTAGTCGCCGTTAATTATAGATCCGCGGACGGTTCGCCCCGTAATGAAATTCAACGTGTCCAGGGCCTCGAGATTGTGCACCGGCACCTTGCAATTATCATGCTCTGGATCGATCAGTTATCGGCGATTTCAGAGTACCGATCGATCCTGGCGCGGTTAGGGCATCCGCAGTGGTAGATACGGCTGCAAATGACTGAACGATTCCATTCGATTTCATCGTGATTGGTTGATCAATGGAAGACAGGCGTCGAATACGGAGCAATGCGATTTGCAAGGGTGTTATCAGTTGTAATTGCTTATTCTCGAAAGGAATCATCCTCGAAAGGATCAGCTTAACAGATAATTTACCTAAACCAAACTGCCAGCGGAAAAATTGTGTCAACAGGGGCAGAGTCTGCTAAAGGCTATATTTTATGGTAGCGGAGCTTCCCCCAGGATGCTCCGCGCAACTCTTCAATTCTGTTTGCATACACGCGACATCCGCAGGTCAGAGGGTCCGCAATTTCGCATCCATCAGAGCCCCGTTCCTCCAGGAGGACGGTGAAAAACCGTCTCGCGAAGGCGTCCCGAAGCAGCTTCGTTCATTAAACGTTCTATACTTAGTTTGCATAACTCGGGCTGGTGGGGGTGGGGTTGGGATGAAAAGGGGGGGTTGGCTCATGAATATCATCGTTGATTGAGAACGGTGAACGGGGTCGGGATTCTCGGGCTCTCCTCTCGTTAATTAACATTGTGCACCGCGGGCGCGGAGGAAGACGTCAAAGCTCTGTCGGCCTCGGACCACGAACACCCTTTTGTCCTGGGGGCAGCAACCCTTTCCCTTCTTTCTCACCCCCGCCCACTTTTATTGTTTACCCCTGGTCGCTTATTATGCCGGCGAACGCTTGTTACTCGCCTCTTGATATTCTAATCAACCGACGCTCCTTTTCTTCTGTATCTTCAACATCCTCTCCGCTCCTCTTTCGACGGTTCCGTCTTCGAGACTACCAGAATTCCAGGCGTCGACGATAACTCTCGGATTCCTTGCGGATGAAAGAAAGCGCCCGGAACATCTACGAGAAATGCTCTTCCAGGAGCTGAAAGGAAATTCCTCCCGCAGACGATCGCCAAGGATGATCGGTGACTTCGCCATCCTCCCCCGTCGCACCCCTTTGCCGTCGTATTTATAGATCTGACCCCGTTACGCAGCCCCCGCGGAGATTCCGAAACATCATCCCTTCGTCTCGAAAATCGTGGTTTCTTCAAATCTGGAACGCTCTTCGCGAAAATTGAGTTTATGCTCTGTGGTGTTCGATCGACTGAAATGTTGAAAGGGGTTAACGGAAGAGAGAACGCACCGATTACACGGTCCAACAGCCGAAAATCTTTTCGATTCTCACTATGCGTTTAAACATGTTTAAACAATCATAATGTATTACTATTACACATCACTGGATTACAATATCTTTTACAATAACATCACAATATTTATTCAAAGTTGAAAAATATGTTTTTTTCAAACTCAAACTTCTCAAAAACTGTGCGTCTAGGAGGAAAATTAATATTGTAAGAATCTAAAGGTCAACCTTTAAATTATTAAGACGTTAAAATCGAGACTAACTCGACCGAAGGCAATACCGAGAGGAGGGGAACATAACGCGTTGTGAGG
Organism: Lasioglossum vierecki; assembly: GCA_028455595.1. Taxonomy (NCBI): domain Eukaryota; kingdom Metazoa; phylum Arthropoda; class Insecta; order Hymenoptera; family Halictidae; genus Lasioglossum; species Lasioglossum vierecki. Next base: position 11,569,324 of record CM052340.1, on the reverse strand, counting down.
TATAGCGCGAAATATAAATTACTAATTGTTCCGCCTTCAAGCTAACAGAACGAGAGTACAAAAGACACATGGAAATCCCACGCAGCAAAACGAAAGCAATTTCGACGGCGTCTCATTGACGGGGAAAAGAATCGCGGGGCTGTTTGAAATTCAAATACATTTTCCATTCGTGTGTCGCGTCGGCCACCACCGGTGAGAGAGCGTCGGCGATAAGGGGTGTGTAACGTATATCGACGCAAAATGAAGGAACATGTTTGCAGATCGGAGGGGTGGCGCATAGGAATATCTAATAAGAACCCGGAGCTCATCCATCGTACGGTGGGGCACTCGGGGGGCTGTCACCGTGGGCGTCAGCGAGCTATGGAGAAGGGGTGATTTACATAGTAATAATATCGGGACGCTGGGCTGCACCACGGGCTCCGGAGGCTTCGGCTTCGAACCACCCTGGTCTTAAACTTGTTTCCTAATACGCGCCGACTACCCGGGGCCGTCATTACCCTCTGCGTACTCTCCCGGAGCTGCCCTCTTAGGCATTCTGATCGTTATTCCCCCAAAAAATCAACTTTAAAAAGCGCAAACTACAAGCCACAAAATTTTTTACATCGATGCCGCACAATTTCGCTGATTGGGCCAGGTGTTCGTGAAAACGGAATACCGAATAAACAGTACACTACAGTGTCGATTATACGTCGTCAACCCCCTCGAGCATTCTGGTCGTTACTTCTCCAAAAATCAACTCAACTCAGTTATTTATTTATTTACCGACCCCAATTAATTAATTTTGCTCATTTGTAGATTTAATGTAACAGTAGGAAAATGTGGGAAGTACCCATGAAGTTAAATGGAAGGACGAATGGAAAGAAGAAGTAGAAGAATGCGTGCGAATAATTATAAATTAAAATACGGCTGGGGGTAAGAAGCAGAAAACTGAACGACTCGAGGGATAAGTTGCGCCACCTCTCAGAGTTGGGAACGCTTCTGTTTCTATCAATGTAAAAGCGGATTAAAGTGACTCCATAATTCCTAATTAGCGATCGATACCGGCTAGCCCCGTCGTCGTCGGGTAAGGAAGAAGCGTCGCCGTTCCGGAGCCATCCGTTAAATACGGGGTTTTTTGCGGGGAAACTGGTCGCGGGCAGGGGTGTTCCGTGCTCGGAGGACAATGGATGATATAGGTATCGCCGATTTTTCAGCCGTCCGCCAGATTTTTCAATGTAACTTGAGAGCCGCTCCCTCGCGAGGTCCCAGGACAGAGGAATGGATGAACAGGCGGCGAAGAAGGGTGGCGAACGCCAGTGGCCTGAACACCGGGTGAAAGAGAGTAAGAAACAGGAGTGCGAGAACGAGAAGGATTGAGGAGAGCGAGAAGGAAAGAACGAGAAGGGTCAGGGCGACAAGAACACCGGAGACAGAGGAGCGAGAGGTCCCGCGAAAGAAAAAGAGACCGTAGTAGAATGGAGAATGGCCGTGGAGAGGAGATAGACATGGGAAGAGCGGCGAGACGACCAGTTCCTGTTCTTCTTGCCCGGGGAATACAATAATGCCGGGAAAAAAGGTCCCGGCGAGATGGAAAGGAACGAATCCCGAGGTTACCGCGGCGGATGCAGCCCGCCAAGGCAGGAAAATCTGCCCGGAGGGTTCTCGAGGGTTGAACAGTTCGCCGGGAGGGGTGAGCGCGCGGCCCTGGGAGGGTGGGTTCGGTGCTTCAGGCATCGATGTCATTAATAAAAGTGTCAATGGTGTCAGTGGACTAATGTCGGTAGTCACTCGCCCCGGCTGGGCGGACGGGGGCGGCATCAACCTACACCCCCTGCCCTCCCCCCGAACCCGTCCTATCGAAGTATTTCAACCCCCTCGCCCAGCCCACCTCCGACGCCGCCACGGCGACTCCACGGCTTCAATCGTTTTCCGTTGCCCTCGCCGTAGCTCGATACCTTCTCCTTTTCGACTAAATTACCGGGTCTTATCGCGTGTCTCACGCAGAGATGGGGAAAAGAATGTCCCCGAAACGGGATCTTCGAGGATGTCGGGAACTGTTTTCGAGGAGGCGAGGCGCGAGCTTGGTTTTTCAGGGAAAATTGGAATTCTGGCGTGACGTCGGAATGGAAAAGCATTAATACGTTCTTCTTCTGATTCGATATTAATTGGTTTCCTTGCACTGCTGTATACAAGACCCATCTGCCACAGGACACGCAGCTCACTCATTAGAGATTATGATAATGTATCTTCGCCCAGTGAGTCGGCTTTATCTCGCCGTACACTATAATCTGCTCGTTAGTTCCACAGTTTTTTACTTTCATTTTTGCTCCGGCGCTTCTCAGTTTCGCTTGCTTTCGATCTTGCCAGATGACACTGGTAATCTAGTCCTTACTCTTATACAGATCCGAGAAAGTTTGTAAGCGAGGAAATATATTTGTAGTGATTTTAACGCGCCGTGGAAACATTTGCGGACCGTGGCCAATGAAATAACTGACATTCTGGGAGAGGTTGATCGTTTGTCAATGATCTCGTGACGGAAGTGATCGATTACGGAGTGAACCCTCTCGAATGTCTTGCGCTATCCATGAAATTCGAACAATTTTATAGGGTGAACATTATTAGGATTTTTGAGAGGGGGATAGATTATCAGACAATTAAGGTTTCAATTTCATGTACTAACGTTTCATTAGACACCGCCTCCCCAAGTCCTTCGTCAGGTTTCCCCGTCGAGCAATCCTCTGATTACGAAGCAAGAAATCGCGGGGTTGGTTGCGGGGACTGTCGGGAAATAAATCTTATAAGTAGGCAGTTCACGATACTCGGATCGGTGGCCGCAAATCCGTGGATAAGCCGTCGCGAACAAAAGTCTGGGAACGACGTCGCCAGGAATGCAGTGCACATTCGAGCCCGGATAAAAGCGTGGGCTTTGTGGTTGTCGGTCGAGAGAGAGAGAGAGAGAGGTGGAGGAGGTACCGGAGGGTGGAAAACAGGGTGGAGGCGATGGGAGGCGAGAGAGAGAGAGGAGTTGAAACGTTACGATCGAATCGTCATTACAAACGACGTGACAATTTGGAGCGAGCCTCTGTATACATATACATTGCTTGTTACATCGATTTCTAGCGTGGTCTGACAAGTTTCTAGGTGGTGTACTCATACCCCTGTCCCGGTATTTCATAAATTACGCCGATCACGTTCCGACCCGCTACAACCCCCGACGCGATTCTAATTTATTTGAAAATGACGAGCCGCGTATCGAAGATGGCGAGGAATCGAGGGTGGAATTACTTGACGGTGTCTGCGAGAGACTTTTTGCAACGAGTACTTTTATTTTTTCGTTCACAGGAAGCGCCGTGAATTCTGTTGAAAATATGGAAAACGAGCGTGAGACGCGGTAGGTCAAGGGATTAACAAGTTACTTTGTGAATAGTTTCCAGCCCTACGAGATAAGGCAAGATAAGAAGCCTATAGGATCGGTCTAGGCTGGGTCAGGCTCCGGCATGGTATCTCGTGGTGGTAGGAGCGTGTGCTGATGGATGACAAATGGCTCCTCCACGACGCGTCACTCTAGGCGCTGCTAGGGGCTCCTCCTATACGTGATCAACCATAGCTCTGGCTGACGTAGGGGGAGTGGGAGAGACAGGGGAAGAGAGAGAGTGGAAGATCGAAAGCAAGAGAAAGCAAACGTGAGAGAAGGAGAAAGAGGGATGGAGAGAGAGGACGTTGGGGTAGAAAACCGAGGCGCGCAACGGGGGTTGCAGCAGGATAGAGCGCGGCTTGAAGAGGGGTAGGAACCGACATGGGATACGGGGCCACACCGGTGGCCGGGGGAGTGCAGGGGTTGGTTGAGAGTCCGGGGGTGAGACGAGGGGTAGGGGGATGGCTTGAACGGGTCGGCGGAGATAAAGTGGGACGTCTGATCCTCCGTCGAGGCGAGCAAAAAGATCCTCGCGCTTCGCGTCCCAGGAGACGGAAGCCGGGAACGAGAAAAACTCCCCCAAGCCACGTCGACCATCCCCTTCTTCTCTTCTCCGCTCTCTCGTCTCGTCTCGTCTCGTCCCGTCTCGTCGCATCCTCTTTCCTTTCTCTCTCTCTCTCTTCTTCTACGTCCTTCCATGCTCCTTCCTTCGAAACTCGCACCACCATCAGCCGACGTGGCCGACGCTTTCATCCACCTTTTCCAGCACGACGAACCAACCACCCTCACCTCCCCATCCTACTCCTTCTCCTTCATCCCCTGCACGCCACCGAGAAAGAAACTTCGAAGGGAAAGAATCTGCGCTATACCTCATCCCGTACCAGTGGCCCATTAATTAGTTCCGAGGAGGCCGACGGGACGCAGGGCGGAATGTTATCCGCGGCCCGAGACTGTTTGCGGAATTTTTAATTGATTAGGGAACGCGCCGCCACGGTGACGAGAGAATATTGTTCGCGGAGGATCGTTTCGGAACGACTCGTGCTTCTCGAGCATAATCTTCGAATATTCTCGAGCATATCCAAATTGTAACCTCGACCTTGAGGAGCAAAACTGAATTCACAAGAAATCTTGACGTTGCTCCTGATCGATACATTGAAACTGTAAACAGTTCCTCTGGTGTCAGAGACGAAGTTTAGACCAAGTTCGCAAGAGTAAAATCGCACGAGGGCGTCTTACGTCACGAAGCTCAGCGGACAACCCGGAGGACCTCGAAAGATGGATGACCGCTGGTCTGGGGCCTCCATCATGAGCGACACGTCAGGCGGTTCGTATGAATTCTTCTTGATTGCTGGGCTGGCTGTAAGCATAACGAGCCACCCGCTACGTCCATCAACCACGCACCGGTCAATTCATTTCGGATACGAGTCGCTCGCACACAGACGGCGACCGAGAGCCAAGCGACACACGATGCTCTCTCTCTCTCTCTCCTTCTCTCTGCGTACATATCTCTTCTCGCTCTCTCCTCCCTCTCAGTGCAAGCTCCTCGTCACGGACATGCCCGCAGCGTGTACTTACGCGCCAGATATCCCCGCTGGGTTGACGCCTAACCTGCCTACCTACGGTATGCGGTTCTGCTCGTTTTGCTTGATTTCTCGATTTCAATCTTCGTCCAGTTCGGCCGCTCCAGACGGACACGCCGGGCGACTGATGAGCTGCTTTGTAAGCGAAATGTCAAACCGAGGCCGAGCCCCCTTCGCTCTATCCCGCGTACTCTCCTTCTCTCTTTATCCTTCTTCTTCCTGTACCAATCCGTCTTTCCTGATCCGACCCCCTTTCACAAACGGGACGGAAAAATGCGAATCGTTGCGGCGAGCTGTGCAAACATCCAGCTTCCTCCAAACCAACACGACAGTCCTCGGAATGGGAAGTAACTACGGAGATCTGGAGGAACTAGAATCACGTTCGCCACGGTACAATTTTGTCGAAGACAACCAAAATCGTTTTATACGTCCCGAACATTCGGCCATTCACACTCCCACCACGTTCGACGCTAGTGTTCGGCCGAGAATGAAGCCGTTACCAGACTAGTTATTAAATACCTGTCTGTCCTTTTTAGTGCGAGTACGCCGCGTGTAATTTGCGGACAAGTCTGGATCCCCCCTCCCTCTCACTCTTTTAGCCGAGCGAGCCGAAGAACGTTTCGCCTTTAGGTTTGCTCGTATCAATTACCGTATATAGCAGGATAGGGCCCAGAAACGCAATAAAGACATTTAACATTGCGGTTTTATTACACGCGGATCGGTGTATAAGCGCCGGCGAGTCCGCGTCCGCAGGGACCGTTTAATATTTTACCCGTCTCATTTTCGCTGCTCGTAAACTATTCATTTATCCGCGCCTATAATCTTCATCGAAACTACGGATTATTATCCTTCTTGTACCATCATTCCTGCCGAGGCTCTTCTCCTCCCCTCCTTGATCGGCCGCGAGCCCCTTTCGGGGTCTTCTACCAATCTTCACGCACGTCGCGATCATTTCACTGATCGAGAATTCACCGGGATTGAACCATCCGACGCGCGGAGCTTGTTTCCAAATGGAAATCGCTCGGATCAAAATATTTCGCGACAAGATATTTGTAATCGTTCTCGTTTAACCCCTTACCCCTCAGGTCTGACTCGTCAAAATACGGCAAAGGGTTCAGAGTGTTGAGAGAAATTTTTTATTATGAATTTTAGTTAGTACTAGTTAGTACAGTAGTAGTGTAATAACACACGTTCGTTGGATACGTGTTTTGCAAGGAAATTAGTGTCGCGGTAAAAACCGTCTCGGGGCTCGTCTTTTTCTCGACTTTCCGAAGCGGATTAAAATCTAGCTGGTTCGGTGAATTCCGCGCGGCGGGAAGGCGTGTTCCCCGCACGATAAACGAATTTTCCACGTTTCAGCGGCGCTGAATTATCGATCGGCTCGGCGGCGTTTAACGCGGTCCGCGCGCGGCGCGTTGTTGTTGCACGTTTGCATTATGCATTTATCGCGCGAGGAGCGCAGAAAATAATTATATAACGTTGGTGGGACACGGGGTTGCGGGGGAGGGGGGCTTTGAAATTTTTCCTCCGCTAACGGGGGACCGGTGTATTGATAAACACCGGGCCGCCATAGGCGTAGACGACGCGGCGCGGGGCCGTTTCGGGGCACAATCTGCATAATATGTATTAAAGTTTATTATCCTGACGGGGCCGAGGATCGATACTTTCGCGGTCTTTACTTACCGGGGCCCTGGTTTCTGTCTAAATTATACACGTCCCCTAATGTCTTAACTGAAAACCGCTCCGAATCATTATCATAATTTTGGCATTTCTCGGGGTTCTTGTTTTCGTGGCGCACGATGCAATCATCTTTCTGGGTGGCGTCGCAAGTTATTGCCTGTTTTTATACGGGCGATTGAGATATCGGTGCCCCTTCTCCGTGCCCTACCCCACCGCCACCCTTTCTTTTCGCTCATTTTCTTTCGCCGGGGCCACATGCTTGGACGATGACCGCTGAAACGCCGCAAAATGGCGCATCCCTGGCGGAAACTAATTATCGGTCACGGTACCGACGTCTCGGAGTGAAACTCCTCCTGTGCGGCACGTGATTGCGCGATCTTCGACGCCATTTTGCCTGGTCCCTGATCGATCTTGCTCGCAAGAAGTTCGATACACTCGGTTTTGTCCTTTTCTGGCGAAGCATTAACGTCGCCGATTTAATTCTCGTTATTCCGTGACGTTATTTATCGCACCGCGTTTTCGGATTCGTTAATGATTATTCGCACCGTGGTCCAGACAATTATCATTAAAATTTCTTCGCTTTAATATGATTTATCCCCTTCCGGCGAGCGTAACGTTAATAAAACCCGGTGGCGATTTTAATGAGCCGGTGCCCGCTGCTTCTAGAAACAACTGTATTCCATCCCTGGATCCTCGATTATATTGTTTGCAATCATTCGAGGTTAATTATCTAGTGAAATAAAAATTTATAAAATGTTCAACTCGAAAAAATGGACCGATCGACTCCGGGGAACCACCCCTCACCGAGAAAATGAATAAGAAGATGAGCGTCGCTTCATGTTAACGCGACAACGAAATTTCCCGCAGCAATGATTCCAATTAAGGCGGAGAGTTTATCAATAGACGGGGATGAATAGCAATTAGGGGGTGCGTCGCGGCCTGTCGAGACAGAATCAAAACGTAACGAGATAAATTCGTGGGGGGTTGAAGCGGGACAAGGAGGTGGCGCACCCCCCGATAAAGGCCAAGGGGTGGCTCCGGCGTTATTGAATGCCACGAAAGGAGAGAAGGCCAGCCAGAGTTTTCAGAGGGGCGTACGGGGGAGGAGACAACGGCGGAGGGTAGTGATTAAACTGAGGGATGAATCCCGGGTATCCGGCGTAGTGGGCCGTGGGATCCTCTCGAGGTATTTCCGTTGGACCATGGAAGGGGTTGAAACAACGGCATTCTGTGTTTAATCATGTCTGACCGAGTGAGGGGACAGCCGGACGGGGTGGAATTTGCATAGCCAGGACTGTGCCCTCGTGCGAACCACTTGGACCATGGGATGAAATTCGAAGATCTTCCGAGGAAGCGAAAAAATCTCGTTATAATTTGACCAACTTGCTGTGTCAGTCGCAAAAGGGTTGAAAGCAGAAAATAGTTTATTCTTGAATTTTCTTTGGTTTGGTAAGGGACGAGGAACGATTGTAGCGATAAAAGATAATTTTTATGGTGTTCGCGGTGGGGATCGATGAGGTGGTGAAAGCCACCGGTGACACCGTAAGAAAATGGCATCGTCGCGCTTCCGAGGGGTTAAACGGAACGCGGCAGATTGTTTCGTTGTATACGGCCGCGTAACGACCGCATTTAAACCGCTAAATGGATCGTCTTTCTCTCTATGTGTATCTCTTTAACTGTTATGTTATGGCGACTCTCCGGCTGCGCCGTTCTACATCCCCTTATAGCATCGCGTTTACGTTTACGAGCACCACCGCTGACGTTTACGAGCCACCGGCTGACGTACGAGCCACTTGCTGCTCTCTTGCTTTCATTGCGAGCGCTCGCACGTTAGCGTTTTGCCACCGTCGCCACCGATCTACGGCCCGAACACGTATTTTAATGTTATTTTCGTACAGCGTTCACCGTCCCACACCTAAATTCCTCGGCATTCGCCTAATTCCTCCTTGATTCCACCCACTCTCGTCCTCGAGGCAACAACCATCCCTCTGGCGCAACTAATTATTCTTTCAACCCCCTCGAATCACACAATTCTCTCTGGCATTCAATCTCATATAGAATTTCTGCTTCGATAAAAGTCAAATAAAATTTATTTAGCGAAACAAAAACTGAGAAGTTATTTACATTTTATAAGGGGTCTCTGTCATATTTAGAGTGTGGGGTAAAAAATGTTAATTTAAAATAAAGTCACAATGGATGGATTGTGCTGACTACGTATGATAAATTAAGTCGAATCCAGAGGCAGGTTCAAAGCAACCTGAAATAATCAAATCCAGTGGGGAAAGGTCCCATACGAAGACAAACCAAATCGCTCCGGACGCGAATGGTAGACCATGAAGCTGGAAAGAAAGAGGAGTCGAACGAACGGGCACAAATTGGCCCGAAATCAGCCCAGGCCGACCGGGGCTTAAATCATCCGGTGCGTGTCCGGAATTGGAATCGTGTGCCCAGGGCTGGAGGGATCAGGGCCCGGTTCTGCGGGGGGGCAGGCGACACGAGAAAGCTGTCAAGAGAAATCATTCAGGTATGGCTTGCGGAGGGGTGGGTGCACCGAAAGGTGGCGGTCCGAAATTCGGGTGCAATTGGTTTTGCATTTCGTCCACGTAACCGGCGTCCATTGCAGGAGCGGCGTTTGAGCGATTTATGGGTTCAGGAACCGCATTGTATCTGTACGTGCCGGCCGCCGTGACGCACCGTGACGCGACGTGACGTGACGCAACTGACAAGTCGGATGCGGAAACTCGGAGCTGATCTTGCTTGCTACCTAACGCGTATCCTAACCTGCCCTAACCAGCGACGATACCCATCGCCACGTGCTCCTCTGGCTCTCCCGCGGTCTCTCTTTCTATTTCGTCGCTCCTCCTCCACCCCTCCGCTCCATTCTCTCTTTCTCTCTTACGCACTCTTTCGTCTCGGTCCTCCCTTTTCTCTTCTTTTAAAAGCCCCGCAGGAAATTTATCGCCGACAGCTATCCCGGCAAAAGGAAGAAAGTTGTTCAAAATTGTGTACACACTCGCTGTACAGTGGAGGGGTGATAAGTACCTAGGATCAAGGACTCGGGCTTGGCTGCCGGCCATATTTCTGGAACGTGGCTCCCACCAGCCGTGGGATTCTATGTATATCGCGAATTGATATTCGGATCTTTCCCGCGGTCTCTCGATCTACAACTCGGGATCGTGCCACCTCTCGATTCTGGCCGGCGTTTAATGCCGGCCAATCCGGTGATGATCGATGGGATCCGGAGAGCGGAGGGTGTCCTTTGGATTAGCTGGGTGCTACGATCGGCACGAGGCAACCCTGTTCCGTTGTTTTTCAACTTGTAAAAATTATTCGAACAGGAAACACATTTTTATGCGACCTCTAACGCCTGACCCTCGCCAGCCAATAATGATAACGCGGTATCCGCATTGCATCTCGGGAAGGGTCGGCAACCACCGACGAAAACGGAAAAACAGATTCCTCTCTGGCCGCGCGTAATTGCCATCGTCATTAGCGCCGGGAGTTGTTGAATTAATAATGACGTCACAACACCAAGCACTTCTGTTTGGCTTTAATAAGGAGACGACAGGTCGCGTTCGCCGTCAGCGACAACGGCGGAGGGGTTGCTTTCTTGACTGATTAACTATCTCCGACGCTAATTATCCTCCGGTAGTTAGCCACCCTACACGTGACGTTGTCGTCGTCCTCGTCGACGACGTCCACGGCGAAGAAGACGTTCCTCGTTTCCAGAGAACTCGCCTGCTGTCGTCGTTAACCAACGAAACGGCCGAAACGCCCCGGTGTCCTCGAAAGAGTGTCATTTCCAAGGGGGATGGTCGCGTTTCAACCCCCCGAGCTCTCACGCCTCGGCCTCGTCGCAACGTCATTTTGCAAACGTGCACTTTGCGACGCGAGCTTGTCTGTATTAACGGGGCCTCTATGTTCTTTGCATCGCAATGATTATGGCTGCGTCGATGAAGGTACACGGCCGCCATGTTGGATTTAATAAGGGACCAGAGGAAAAAGTAGATGGAAAGAGGTAATAAGCTTTTTCTTTCCTAATTTGTGAAGGATGCAGTCTTTTCGAAAATTGTTTGTTTTCTCTTGCCTGGTTTATTAATATTTAGTTCATTTCAAAAGAACGACGTACATATTTCAAGACAAGGGGCTAGTTTACGAAGTAAGACGACGAATCGTGTTCCACAGCGCGGAAAATTCAATGATCAGTGGGCGTACGACCGGTTTATGAATAAATATACAGGAACGTGTGTGTACGGGGGTGCGATCCACCCCTCGTGAGCCGATTCAACCCCTGGCAGCCACGCAAACCTCCGAGCGACAAAAGCAAACAATGAGCCGGCGTTGCGGTCGGTTTTATTTTTTTTGAAAAATGGAGGAACGAGCGACGTCGCGGCAGGCGGACATCCGGAGGCCTTCCCCGACATCCAGTCGTTCCCCCGGCTCCCTCCATTATGCTTCCATTCTCTCTTCTATTCCGCTTCATTCCTCCCTGTTTACTCTGTTTTCTTTCTGGCCACCGACTTTTTCCCTCTGCTCTTCGCCCGTGTTTTCTTTATCGATCTACCTCGCGTCTCTCCCCTTTCATTTTCACGTTGTGCACGACGTGTCTCCTCTCTTTCTCTCTGTCTCGTTCTCTCGCTAGCTCACAGACAAGAATTTCTGTAGGCACCCTCTAGTCACACTCGATCTTTCTAGCTGACGTTTATCCCTTTCTCTCCCGATCTTTCACTTTTTCTTACTCTCCTCCGTCTCTCCCGTCTCCGGTCTCTCGGTTCTTCGCTGCCCTAGCACTCTCTCTCCCATGATTCATTGCCGCCACGATGGATTATCCATCTCCTTCTCCTGCCCCCTGTCTCCCCACAGCTCCTCTACACCCTCGGATAGGGCCAGGGGCTTGACCAGATCGGACACGAGGCGAACGTGGCAACCATCGACCTGTATCGCGTAGCCCCACTAGTTCCGAGGCTTCGTTTCGTCCTCGATTCACGACCCGGTCGACGTCAACCTATACACCATCTTCCCAAGTAACAGAATACTTAAAGTGTTGGTTGGTCATGTTTGAAATAACCGCCAAATATCGATTGGTTAGGTTCATCTATTGATCTCTGATTGGTTCTGTTCACTGTAGGCCTCGTGTTTGCACCTTGATAACTTGTGTAACAATGTACTAACAACATGTATTAAAAAATTTCAATCTCTTTGTTAAGATTTTCATAATATAATATAATGTGGTACAATCTTATTTTATAAGAAATTCAGTGATCATTCTGTCCTTAGAGAATCGTTCCTTAGAAAGATTTATAATTTCATGAAATAAAGCGTTTGATGTTGTTCGTGTTTTACGAGCTTCTCCCGTTAAAAAATCAAAATGTTGTATCGAAAGCTTCCTTCGGAAAGGAAAAAAAGGAATGGCATTCTGAAAACGTTTAAAAGGACACGATCTGTGTTGGACACCCTAAGAAATTCCATCAAGACAACATTCATATACAGGGTGTCAAAAATAATAATAATAATAAATAATTAAAAAAAACGGACCAATCAAAGCGCGACCTAGACGCCCAGCGGTCGCGCCAACTGTCAATTGGCTGACTGTGCCAACACGCGTTTAGGTCGCGCTCTGATTGGTCCCGTATTTTTCGTCGATAACTCTTTAACAAAGCCGCGAACGCTATTTTTGCAAAGGAAAATGTTGCTCCGAATGATCTCGAAAACCTCCAATTTCCGGACGTTGAAGGAATTTTTGAGACACCTTGTAGAATCGTACGGGGTCGGCAACGAAACCAGCAACATTTCTATCGGAGAATCTGAACGCGGAGGATTTGCAGGTCTGAAACAGCCTTGAGCAACATCCTTCCCGACTCACACCCGTCGTCCAGCTGCATTCCCGACGCGAACGCGTGTGTATCGGCGTGATCGTAGGAAAAATGTGAACGGCAAACAGTGGCCCGATAACGCACACGCACGTTGAAGGTAAAACAGGGAAAAGAAGGGAAGTGGCAGAGCGGGAAGGAAGGCGCACGCGAAACCGGAAATTACGCTCGATATACAATATAAAATATTCTAGATACGCGGGCTGCGCGGGTAATGGCCGTCGATCGGGGCCCGGGCTTAATGCCCGCCGGTGCTTATAATAATCTCAGCTAATAATATATTTAAATATGAACACAAGCGAGAGAGCCAGCAATGGCGGACCAGGATTAAAGGACGGCTGATGACGGCGTGCTGTACCGAACACAGCCTCGAGAGAACGCGATGGACCGCGGAACTCGCGCAGAGACTCGCAAACTGGTCCCAAGGTGGATAGGGCCCGGTATTCCGGTCCGTGGGATCCTTGTTGCTCTGTTTTTCGTTCCGGCAACCGCCCGAAGCCTCCTCCGACCGCGCCGGCCCTCCCTCGGACCGGCCCCGTTTCAAAACTGCAACGTATTACGCGTTGCAAAACGCAATTTTGTTTCGCCGAGCCGCTCAAGATTGCAGCGGCGCTGCGCTCTCTGGCCCCCTCTCCTCTCGCCGCTCTTCGCGTGCTAATTGCGTCTTTTCGCTCGAAACTCTCCGCTTGTCTCGAGTTCGTTGCTCTTCCCCTTGCGAGAACAAAAACTGAGAACGCTTCCTGCGAAAGTGAGGCTGCAGCCTTGAAAATTGAAGTTCGAAATGCTGTGCAGATGCTGTTCGGTGGCAAGTTCCTCTGTGGAACTGTTTCGTTGCTCTTTGAATAGCGAGGGCCACGAAGCCACGCCCCCACAGATAGGAGACTTTGAATTTTCCTTGAAAATTCGCGCAAGGTTGCAGCCAATTTTGTTCTTCGCGTGAATCACTGTGGGGCACTGTCGTGGCTCCGTTTATGGTACGAGCAACGAAGCCACGCCCACGAAAATAAAAAATGCAGATTATCCACAAATGCACAGGGCCTTGAGCATTACAAACTGAATTTTGTCTGATGATATGCTACGAGCTACGAATTGCCCTGTGGGGCATTGTTTTAGCTCCTTCGAAAGTGGGAGCGATGAAGCCACGCCCACAAAAATAAAAGACGATGTTGCAGTCGTGCAACTTGCATTTCGTTGCATACGGTACTATGAAATGTTCACGACTGCGTGGTGACTGGACATTTTACAAGTGTTAGAATATATTGCTCTAACGAGCATAAAAAATGTGCAATCTCCATGTTGGATCTGTACAGGTGCATCAGAGAGCCGGAACGTGGAATTCGCAGTTCTCTTTTTGCTAGCGCCTTTCGTTTTAGTTTATTGGAGGTTTGACTGCACTGTAGATTATTTCCCGAGCCTCTCGATAATGAAAAATAATGGGCAACCGTTGTTTCTGCTCTTCTGTTCGTTTTTTTTTTGACCACGCACGGAAGCTTTCTAGCTTTCATTAGAGGCACCGACAACGTATCGGCACGCCGGGGAATCATTTGTTACGGATCGTTGATCGGTAAGTGCTGCTTTTAATCACTTTTTCAGCTGGCCAGTTCTTTATTGCCGTGTCGCTTAATTAGATTTCAGTTAGTCGCGGCTGATTAATTAAAGCCTGCGCTTGATGATCAATGATGTGTGACACGACCGTGGACACCTTTAGCTGGGTAGCAATCGTGGGAGACGTATGGCGCGTATACTATGCTGCACTTAGGTGCAACAACATCGAACAGGACTCGCTCGAGAATATATTCAATCTTTTGCTATGCTGTTTTATTTTTTGCAGCGAGTAGCTGACAAAGTAAAAGAGCATTTATCCAAACAGTGTTTTAGCGTGATTAATAATTTCATTGAATCAGAACGGGCCGCAACATCCGGTTAGGGGTTCGCTTAGGATGATGGACGATTGCTCTCGCGGATCCTTTTGTTCCTAGTGGGTTTCGCTCTGGGCCCTCGACTTCGGCTCCGTCTTCATTAATGCCGGTTCGATGGAAGTAGTTCGGAACCAGTCGTTCCGAAACGGTTCATTTCATGAAGACGTTTGCGCTACTTGCGGTCGCCGAGCGAAAATTATTGGCATTCGTTCGCCGATTGATCGATCGTCGCTGGCGAGGCCCGAGCCGGGCTAATGCCGATCTATCATTTGCCAGTTATGGTTCACGATTCCCGAGCTAAACACGGCTGCTCCGTGCTTCGTCTCTTCTCACTCGTTTTGTATCACACTCGATACCCGGGGCCGCTTGTTTTACGCTTTTTGCCGAGGCCGGCCGGAGCGTTAACGTGTCTGTCCGCGTGATTTCTTCCGTGAATTCGCGTGTCACGGATCGTTCGGCCGGTTTAACAGCCTTTAGAACTGAAACCGGTGGACATTTGTCAACGGAGAAGAGACCGGGACGCTCGAGAAAGTCTTATTCTGAAATATAATCGAGTCTCGTGGGCGGCGCGGCGTACGCCGAGAAAATGTCAACGCGGCGATTGCCTCAAGGCAGATTGCGAATATGCGCGCATTATCCGCGACATCTGCCTGACGCACAGTGGGCCATTGCCATGAAATAGGTGGAGTTAATCCGAATGGTAAAATTAGACTCAATCGCGAGCTTACCGCTCGATTCGGACGCGCCGACAACGGGACGCAAACCAAGAAATTTATTTCTCAGCTTATTATTTATCGTGTTGTAGATTTGAAAGCTCAATTTGTAGTAACGAGATGTATTGATGATCTTCGATCCTAATATGGATTCTTTTCAAGAAAGAAGAAAAGCTACGTCTGTAAATATTAATGTACTGAAACAACAGATTTAAAAACAGAATTCAAAATACAGTAATAAACTACCAAACTGCTTTATGAACAAAATTAAAGACAAAATAAAATGTACGACCACGTGTTGTTTCTATGTCGGTACACAAATTACTGTGGTACAGAGCGAGTTTAATGGAAACAGAAACAAAACAGAATCAATGGATCGAACATGAACTAATCGATATATTTAGCAGTTATTTCGAACCGTAAAAATTGAATGAACATCAATAGAGACACATCCAATGATCGAACCTTTGCGCCGAGATCATCGGTACATCTTGTTATTAACAATTTTACGATCCATAATCACAATACATTTAATTCGTAGATTATAAACGAGAATGGATGAAATATTATTCTAGGATCTAGCGTGCTACTAGTTAAGGGGAACGTACACGGGTTAATGTTCTGACTCTTTAGTATTCCTGTTCCTAATTTCCATCATGTACGTACTATATCCTCAATCTAATAATGAATGACCGTATGCCGATCGGAAACCATCATGTAACCAGGTAAACGAGTCGATCCAGACACCCCCTCGACCTTCCAGCCCCTCCTCACGACTCTTCAGGTAGTTTCGGATGCAAATTGCATAGTATGTCGCGGACATTGTACCCGGGCTTCAATCTCTCGCGGCTACAGAAACAGTCCCCCGGCAATTATATCATCTACAATGTCTTGCAATTTCCTCCCCTTACAGCTGGCCATCGGAAACCAGCAGTTCTGACCAGGATCGGCCGACTCTTTTCTCGATGATGATCGGCTTCACCGCGCTACCTGCACGCGATCCTCCAGATCGCTCGCATACTTGCGATTTTTTGGCGATTACATTGTCGGATCAGGATTGAGACATTACCGCAATGATGTCTGACTCGAATTCTGCGGTTTCTTCAATCTTTTTATTCCTGTCGTAACTGATTCGCTCGTTACGAATGAGTGAACGCTACATTGAATTAAAACTTGATCTTATAAAGTCGTCCAGTTTGTGCCAGTCGGAGATCTTTAGAATTCAAAAATTGCGACAGATCATGTGAATCATTTAGAGATATCAAATCTAGGTGCACGCTAGTTAAAGAGTTATACTAAATTATTCAAACTTTGCTGCAATTTTTTAAACCAATGGCCATGAAAGGTGTTAGGCAGCGGACAAGTTTGAATGGTTTAGCCCTTCATGTAACTCTTTAAAAATTAACACGTTGAGCGCCACGTCAGCCATCAGTGGCTGACACTAGAATTTTCGTTTAGGCCGCGTCGACCACCGCTGACTGACAGCGTGTAACATGATACAGAACTATAAAATTTACACTGTTTTATGGAATTACAGAAAATTTATTTAAAATTTACTTAATTTTTATTCATTACAGGACTAATGGTCTAATGTCAGTGTCTAGTGTCAGCCACCGATGGCTGACGTGGCGCTCAACATGTTAAATAGCATTTTTTAAAATTAATTTTTACAAATGCTTTCTTCTTTCTTTGATCTCACAACTTTGGGCGGCCATAGAGAACTTGGCTCCTGTTTACAGGATGTTTTTCTTGGGATTTGAAGTTACATACTAAAGAACCATTTTAGAAATATTTTAATATTCTCGAATGAGAAAATCCGGACAGTGTCATTGCTTAGAACTCCACTTCGATTTAATTGATCCAGGTAGCCCGAAGTCTCGAATGGCCATGATAGTGAACGGCCATCATACCTTCGGCCCTCCCTCTTCCCCAAGGTTTATCGGACGCCCTTTCGCTTTGAGAAATATCGCAGGCTGGTTCACCGGAAGATGATCTCGCTGTGGCTGACGCTCCCGGCCGTTAAAGAATGACCGATACGTCTATGGAAAGTTATCTGTAAACATCTTTATCGGACGGGCCGAGCTATTGGCAAAGGCTTGTTCTTCGTACAATAAGCGGTTGCGCAGGCGTGATATACTGGGTGTTCCGTAATCCTTTCTCGCTTTATTATGAATTGCGTCACTTGAACGCGATTGAATTATGGCCGGGTCGACTAGGATTATTAATGGCCGATGAAGAGTGGACTCTGGATCCGGTCGCCTCCTCGGGTACAATGTCTGACGACAGAGACTACTCGTTTTTTCACCCTCTGCAGGGATTTAGGTACTCGAACAACCGTCCCTCAATTTCCCACGACGATTCTTGTTAAATGTTTGTTCAATTCGCATCTTTAATAATTTATTCAAGTAGTCGTGATTTTAATGGTTTAGTTTCTACTCCAAACAAGATTTCTGATAAAGGTGAAGTTGAAGAACCGAACAGAAGATGAAGAACAAGATTTCTGATATTAAACTCGTTTAAAAATAAGAATGATTTTATCCTCCAATGATTTTGTTACATTAAAAATAATATTGCAATGTTATTAAAGTTTGCTAATCTCATACTGTTTTCGATTTCATGCAACTAATTTCTTCGTGAATACATAGAGATACTCAGTGTAACGATTAAAGATGATCTCTGGAATACCATACTATTTAAATAGGAAAAATAGTCAATGTTTTTCGACAGGACAGTGATTATCCTGCAGGAGGCTGCGTCTGCAATTACACGAAACAGAATTTGAATCAAAGTTGATGGTGAAATTATTATTTTCCAATTTTAAGTGGACACTTAGGATAGTTATTGCTACAAGAAACAACGGAATGGCATGGAGCGCATTATGCGCGAGTCGGATAGCTCGGCAATTTTCGACAGAGCCCAAAGAGATCAAGCGGAGTCAAATGATTAATCCGAAGGGATTAAAGGACACGTCCGTAGTAAATGTAAGAGCAGATAGCTCGAACAGTTCCCAGGCTGGTTTTTCGATAATGCTTATCGAATACGTGGTTTCGGGGTCGATCCGCCATTATCCGCGAGGTGATCGCCATGCTAATGGCCGTCCATTACCGAAATGCTACCTTCCCGTGACTTTTTCCAGCCGGCGTAAACGGTTTTCCAGTTTTAACCCCGTTAACATGCTTTACATTTTACTCGATAAGTGACGCCCGGTAATTTCGAAGCAATCGTCCATTAAATGTTTATCGGTGTCGCTGTAACACGCGTACACCATATGCGATGCCAGAACACCACACTGACTGATCTCCCTGATCCGAACGTGATCGTATGAACATCACGGTCATAATAAATCTCGAGGGAGAAGAAGAAACAATTCAATTCTCTGAAGCGAAACAGGTGGGTGGCACAAATCATTTGGCGAATACAATGCTCTAGTTTTTATACACCTTTTTAACATTTCATAATAAGCTTCATAATAATCGGTTCCAATCAAATCTGTTAAGACAGTGTACACATATTTCTTAATATTGCATGAATTATATTTATTTTGTACATTTGAATTTTGACAAATCGCTTGACGTGTTGCACAGCTGGTAAGAAATGTTACTGCGATGCCAGAATGTTAGTCTGACTGATCCGAACGATCCGGACGATCTTGCGAACGATCATCGCGAAGTATAAATTTGCAGGGACGTAGAAACAATTCAATTCTCGGAAGCGAAACAGGTGGGTGGAGTAAATCATCTGGCAAAGACAATGCTCTAGTTTTTATATATATTTTCAACATTTCATAATTTTCTATCACAGTAGAAGCTGGCTTACATAATTTCTACTTAATCGGTTCCGTTCAAATCCATTGAAACAGTGTATTTATTTTGAAGAATTATATTTATTTTGTACATTCGAATTTTGACAAATCGCTTAACACGTTGCACAGCTGGTAAGAAATGTTACTGCGATGCCAGAATGTTAGTCTGACTGATCCGAACGATCCGGACGATCTTGTGAATGATCATCGCGAAGTATAAATTCGGGGGGACGTAGGAACAATTCAATTCTCGGAAGAGACACGAAGGTTTCGAGGAAGGAACATCGCGAAACAGGTGGGTGGCGTAAATCATCTGGCAAAGACAATGCTCTAGTTTTTATCGGTGTTCATGCTGGACCGGCAGCATAATAAACGATTTCCTCGGTGATCGGTGGCCAGAATGATCGACGAGGGTAACTCGGCCGAGTCGCGCTCATCACGCTAACAAGATTTCGAAAACGCGACGATTCATTAGGTATCGCAGTTGCTCGGAACGAGAACGTAGCCGATCCGAGGGACGACGCTGCTGAAGCTGCGTCTCTTTTTTCATTCCGCGGTGCCCGGCACCGGCTGCCATTAATCAATGTATACATACATTGTCGCCGGTGGACGGCCCACGTCTGACACGGAGGATGATTATCTGAAATAAAATATCGTGCGACAAATCACTTCCTTGCCAAGAGTCATTTAACTGGTTATATAAAATTACAGCCGCGGTTTCAACCGAGGCTCCGCCACTGCACGCCGCGCCAGAAAACTGAACCGTGAAATACTACAACCGTTAAATTATTCAACGTGATTTTCGTTGACGGGAAACGACCGATAGGAGACAAAGTTTTTCGCTGGTCCGGATGCGAGGATGACTCGCGGCTCTTTGGGGCGGTTCCAGCTTCCAACAAGACGGAAATTTCGGATTTATTGATATTAATCTAATGCGTGTAACGTGGTAGTTCGTTAATTCTGTTTTCCGGGAATATCTGTTGATGGGAAAATTTACTTGTACGCGAGGTTCGAGAATTATGGAATCTTCGGCTTCGAAAACACGGTCCAACAGCCAAAAATATATTCGATTCTCACTATGCGATTCTTAAAGAGTTTCTCGCAAGCACATTTTTTGAGAAACTTGAATTTCAAGAAGAGAAAACATATTTTTCAACTTTGAACGAATATTTCTTATATTCTTTAGACTTTCCTGAATCCAGCATAAAAATAATCTATAATAAAAATCGCACAGTAGAAATCGAAAGATAAAAAAAAAAGTTTGAATTTGTTGGACAGTGTAATTAGATATTTTAATGTTTCTTCAATTTATAATTTTTAAATCTTCAAATTTTGTGGAACAAATTCTGATTATTCAAAGCATTCACCGGCGTTGACAGGATATTTCGAAAATGTAAAAATTAGCGAAATTTCCCCACGCGACTGTAGTAATTCCGAGTTAGGTGTCCTAATAGCGAATGAATTAGAGCCACCGCCCTCGAAAATGGTGAAACGCGGAATACTCTCGACCCGATTCCCCCATGTCAAATATGGCGGTCACCGTGGTCCCGTTAAAAACGCGAAATTTCGTGTCGCATTTTCTCGTGGCCCGCTCGCATAAATCACGCCCGGAAACTCGCCCGCTTTTTGGTACGGACGATATAAATTCTTTTCTTCATTTTCATGCAAACGACGACAGGGCCGCCGCCATATTCTCGATCGCCTGCGAGACATTTTTCCAGTGGGACTTTGTTCCGAACGCGTTCGGCACTGTTACCCATCCACTTGGTGTACTCCGAAAATTTTAACCGCATATAAAATCTCCGACAAACTTCGTACAACAAAAATAACTAAAATTCTAAAATAAATAAAACCATACACCGACTGTATTATTTAATCTTGTATTAAATTTTTATGCCTAATTACAATTTGTAACAGTGGACAAATGAAAAACAATTTAGGAACATCAATGTATTAGTTGCAGCTGAAGAATATTATTGAAAAATGAAAGAAATTATTACTTGGCCCTTGTTTGTTGCAATTGATGCAAACAAGTTCCGCAGAATACAATCCAAGACCAAGGTTGTACGAATAAATAAAGAAAATCAATTAATTTTTTGCGCGTGCTATTTAAAATTATAAGTGGTAGCATTCGACGAATTTATTGCTTTTCTATGACTAGACTGCTAATTTGTAATCTTGTATTAAATTTTTATGCCTAATTTTTTTGGAACAATGGAAGGCACATTTTTAATATTTTGTAATTTGTATAGAAGAATCCACTCGAAAAATGAAAATTTATACTTCAAAAATAAATTTCCTTTGAACGCGACACTTTTTCTTTAATGTAATATCACAATTCAATCGACCTCGATGCATTTAGAAACGGAAAAAAGGTTGTGTAATCAATTATTTAAAAATGCTGCGATCAAAAGCAGCTTGAGCAGCTCGTTTTCCGCGGCACCCAGTAGAAATTGTATATTACGCGTGTCGCGGCCGCGTGCCTACCCGTGTATGTATATGTATTTATTATTATTTCCCGGGCTTTTTTCCCTTGCTGCCGAAGCAGAGAGCCGTCAGACGCAGGGACGCCATTCGTCCTGGCGGTGCATGTGAAAATACGACGGGAATATTTCACTTTTCGTAGCGCCCGCGCGCCCCGACGACAGCGTCGCGGTGCCACGTCACGAGGCATTCATTTCGAAATACGTACACTGGTACGTCCAGGCTCCGGGGAGTAGCCTTAATAAATGTAGAAGCATTTATAAAGGCAGCAAGATGCGAATGTTACTCTCCCGTTCCTCTTTTCCCCATCGCCGTCTCTGTTTCGCCCTCTCGTTTCCGTTCCGGTTTCTCTCTCTCTACCCCTTTATTCCTCTTCCTCTTCTCTCTCCCTTTCTCGCGCGCTGTTCGCGCCGGTGACCGATGGAAATAAACGTCAGGGAAGTTCGTCGAAAAATGTCAATAACGCGGAACGCTGCCGGTTAAAAGCGCGAGATCGCCCCGTTCCGCAGCTTTGTCGGGCTGTTTTCCCTGAATGGAAGACGGAGCGGGACTTTTCCCGACCGGAAATAGACGCAGCACCGGGATATATTCGTATCGCTTTCTTTAACCGGCTGCTGTTTAGCCCCTTGATTTATTAGAACGAGTCATACCCGCCGCGCGAGACCTGCCCCGCCAGTTATTAATTGCGAGACGGCAACCGGCTCGCCGATCCTCGTTTTCGCGTTTTCGAGGCTTTACTCGAATCGTATACCTCGATTACGCAACCGGTTCCCTGCTCCCACTTGCCACATGCTCGAAATCTTCAAGGTTATCCCTCGAACACGCTCCGAACCCTATCGAAGCAAACATTTATCGAATTACACAAAGTATTTGTCGAAACAAGCGTTTGTTTTGTCATATTCTAATTACGATTTACCTGTCTGACCGTGAATGATTCTTATCTTTCTGCCTCGTTCGAAGTGTTCTTAATGCAGGTAACGAGCTCGCTCGTTTTTTCTATTTAATTTATTTATTCATGCAGCTCGTATCGTCCTGATCTGAACAGACTTTGTGTTAAAATGATATATTTTCCGTAGTTGCCTGCATGATTTATGAAGAGTTTACGCCAGCCAGTTTTTAAATGCAGATAATTGATCTAGAATTGCTTTTTATCTTCTTTATTAACCTTTGGGAAGCTAAGAAACAGCTTGCGGAGGCACTTCGTATTTTGCATTGCAAATTTCGTTTAATTTCTGCTCTTGGGTCTCTCCTTTGGCTGAAATTCGGATGTAAATCATTTTCTTCGCGCAGAAATAATTGGCTCGCATAGTTTGATACGTTCGGAGCGAACGAAACGTTTTGAAAAACATTAAACATTCTGTTAGACCGCAGATTTTTATAAAAATACTTGCTAGATCAACAAGATCCACACGCTTCATCAAACGCGAGTTAACTATCTCTGTATAGAAATGTTTTCAACATTCTTCTGTCTCATTCTTCGATCGATCAACTGTTTCAGGTTTGAAAGGCAGCGCGCGAGCGAGTTATAGTGAGAAGCGCCGAGCAGAACTGTCTTTTACCATTGTTTGACAGATTCATTTGCCTCGCGGATCTCGTGACACGCGTTTTGCGAAAGACAAATCAGCCGGGGCATCTTGGAATCGATAAAACGGCCCTCGTCGATTTTTCATCAAGCCGCACGGTTTGCCAGCTGTGTGACTAATGGACCCGGCCGACTTTTGTTCTCGCGATCGCCCGCGAAATCCGACAATGTGTCGTCGCAACGAGAGCCTTACGCAACCGTGTCCCGTAATTGAGCATTGTATCGGGCACCGTGAACAAATTGACGCGCGAAACAGTGTCACTCGAGCTTACTGTGCTGAACAATTGAACGTCGGCGGGCGTTATTTAACGCTGATTCACACCGGCCGGTGGAAATTCATTATCCGCCACCTTCGGCGTACCTGTGTGCGCGCCAGGAAGTGGCCACTTGCCGTTGAAAAATCGCTGTTTTCATTCCGCTTACTTTGACGAAAGCCAACATACAAAATCTACAATTTTTTCGCCTCTTGCTAATGCACGGCTGTACTTTATTATTTTTGCCTCACGCGGAAGATCTTCCTCAAGAGATAATAACAATGTCCGATGCTTGTCCACGGTTTCGAGTTTGATCAGCAAAAATACTTGTGATTTATATGACAAATGAACTCCGAATTTAAGAGAATTTATAAACATCAGTGTATTGTTTCAGAATGAAGTTTACCAATAAAAAGAAATTTTTTAAAAATACCACGTCTTTAAAAACGGACTAAAAAGTATAAAATAATTTTTCCTAGTCGCATATCGATTCCTCACCTTGCATAGATACTGGTGAAAATTTGTAATTGTGAATTTTGAATTGCTATGAAAATATTTGTAAGATTTCAAACGAAAAACGTGGGGCACACGATGCATCATTTATCTATTTTAAATCTTACAAGTATTTTTATACCAATTCAAAATTCATAATCACGAATTTTCACCACTGTCTGTATGTTGTTAGAAATTTTTTTTGTATATACTATGTTTCCAATTTCAACGAACGAACAGACAAACAAACAAGAAATAAAGTAATAAAAATAAATAAAAAAATCTTTTCTTGGATGCCAGCTGCAGTGGATTAAATAAATAAAAATTCCTGTCCCGAGATCCAAAGCCGCAATTTTTGTCCTTTCCAATTTCCTCTCCCGTTTTAAAAGATTGTTACGCAGGGATTAACATTCTAGTGCAATGTATCGTGACATTATACGATATTTTTTTCTACAGACTCGTTTCATGGCCCGTTTTCTCGCGACGGACCTTCTTGCCCGCATTTTCCCCGTCGCGTCGTCGTCCGATTCCGTCTTTTTGTTTCCCGTTCTGAAATCTCGGGGTGGAACAGGGACGATTCACGCAAACGAATGTTCATCTTATTGTGGTCCCCCTAATGACGACAAGCTAACACAGGAGCACGTCCCGCGACACGGACGAATTTCGGGCGACTTGAACAAATGCCGGCGCATTTCTAACTGTAGCGAGACGCACCAGCGTCCGACGGACGTGCTTTTGATCGGACTTCCGGCAAACTTGAAGCTTTGGGAAGCGACGCGATGAAAAATGCCTGGCTGCGTCCTGTCGCGCGTGTGAATCACTCAAACATTCCCGTCCTTTTTCGGACGCGGGACACGGATTCAATTAAATCTCGACGACTTTGATATTCTATTTCTGACACAATCAAAAAACTGAACAATGCTGCTCTTCTTTCAATTTTCTTATTGGAGCCACTCTATTTATTAATACTTGTAAAATATCCGTGGAATCGTTTAAGTGTTGTGTGACAACTATTTACTTATCATAAGTTTACTTACTACCTCTCCCTTTTAGGGACTTCTATTTAAGCTCACGCAAAAGACTTATCCTAGCTTCTTTTTCGTACAACCTCTGTGCAGACTAAAACTCTGTCTCTCTGTCTCGACGAATTAGTACTTTCTCACGCGCTTCTGGTACTTCGTATCCGGACTTTATAAGTTGAGGAATTTTATTAATAAACTTGTGTTTCGTTACCTTAAACTAAAAACGTTTATTAACCTTCATCCGGAATACAACATTCCCTGTTCGAATTTCAACATTTTCCAATTGAACACGAGTTGAACTCGAATCGTGTGGCATTCGCAACCGATAAAACGATTTATACATA
>CM052340.1:11416556-11544088 GCA_028455595.1 Lasioglossum vierecki | reverse complement strand
AAATATTCAGAATATTAATTAAAATGGCAATTGAACAGGAAAAATCATGTACGCACGGCAGCGGCCTCCCGCGAGGAGTTTAGACTGCCACGTGTACGCAACATAACAAGTGAGCTCGTTGAATAAAACTATCAGGCCCGGACGAGCCCCCGCAAATCGTCAGATCGCAATCTGCGCATTATTCCGACGATGCCGAATAAAATATCGATTATTCTTGCGAGCGGGTAGGAAGCGGCGGATTGAAGCGCGCCGGAACGTGTCCTGAAAACGAGGAGCGGTCAGTTATCGGACGGTCGGTTATCCCGGCTGGAAAAATTGCGTGCCGGTCGCAGGAAAATTGCGTGTCGGTAGACAGATTATTTTCGCGCCGTTTCGAGCGGCGTCGACTTAATTCGCGAAGACACGCGAAAGCGCGGCAGACAGTGCATAATATTCGCGGCAATACTAACCGGCCGTTGAATATGTACATTTTTATAAAGCATAGCCTGCTACGATTCTCGAAGCCTCCGCCGCGAGGAAACAGATAGAAATGCGGAGAGAACGCGAAGAATTAACATTGCCGCGCCGGTGATTTATTCGAGCGTTAATATTCCAGATCCTTTATCGAGTGGATTACTCGGACGTGGTCCGGGAACGATTCAATTCGGCGCCATTCTTTTGTCCTTTGTGGTTCTGCGGGTCTGCAAGTATTTTTGTTTGACGGAAAAGAGTATATTCCCCGCCGTATATTCGCCGTCGAAACTCATAAGAACACGCTCACGTGTTTGGCGTTTTTCAAACGATCAGCTGTGAGGAATTTCAAATCGTACCGCGTGTGTACTAAACACACGCCGGCAATCGCGAAGGGCACCCGTTACAATTGCGCGCTACCGTTCCCGGTTCCCTTTTTTTTTTTATAATAACAGCTCGCCCGTTAGCGCTCGGGCAAGGTGTGCCTTGCCATCAGAAACGTAAATCAAAATCACGGGTTTAAATTTCTCCAACGAATATAAATAGAGGTGCAAATTTCCGAGTATTCTGATTTTTGAAACATTGTTAATTGCATTATTAGGTTGTTCGGAAAGTAAATGCGTTTTTCGTGTACAGAGACGACGAAATTATTTTCCGAACGAACTAATGTTGTTCTGAAAAATTGCTATACGACCATAGTACCGCATCGTATCAGCTAGAATTCTTAAATAATTTTGTCGATGTGAAAGTTTGATAGTTTTGTTCCGGAGCAGTCTGTATTTGTAAAGCATTATTATTGAATTCCGGATGAGCTCTCGAGGCTCTTCCGGCGTCGCGTTCATTGATGGATAGCGTATCGCAATCATTGATAAGGAAACGGTGAATAAAACAATTTGTATGAGTTAGCGGGTTGATGAATGAAGGTAAACTGTTCGAGACACGAGGTGGGAGGTATCGCAGCGGACGCAACACGCCGCGCCTCTAATAATGATAAATGAATAAGTAGCCAAATCGGCCTCCACAAAGGGCCCATTGATTCGGTTTGATTGATGATTCCATAGTCTTTGTGTTTCGGTGCCTGATGGAAACCACAGACGCGGTACGCCTCCCTTGTTGTGAAACGCGCTACGTTATTGTGATGGTCGCGTCCATTACGACGATGACGGCCGATACCACGCGCGAAAAGGCCTCCAAACGAAATTATTGGTAATTTATGGAAAATCCTCACACGCCCGACATTCATTCCGAGTGGAGCCAACGAACCGTGAAATTTGCGCAGCATCGCATTATCGTAAATAATTGATTAACTCCTCCAAGAAGCATTGTTCCGTAGGTATTTTCTCGTTAGGGTCGAATACGGGGATGTTGAAAACATTACTTGAAAAACTATGAATATTTTTGTAACCTCGCGTTAAGCATCTTTAACGACTGTACTTCCTGGGAATAATATAAAAAAAATGTTTACTCGTTAAAAATGTATGGGCATTTAAACTGAATCGAGGAAGGAATTACAGTGGAACGAACGAAATCGTGTAGAATCAGTTGAGGGCAAACAACCGACCACAAATTTGCAACAGAGTATTCGAGTGCGCACAGGTTGACCGGAAGTGGTAGATGCAGAGGGTCTGACTCGGACGAGGGGTTAAAAAACGTTGGTCGGACGATTCGAGCGATCGAATCGAATGATTATCGGTGGCGGCGCGGAGTAGTTGAACACAAAGTACGCGAGGTAGCCGTCGCTTATCCGGTTCGAATCTAGCTGCATTAAAGCTCGTCTTGTGCCCGGTGGATCGTTAGATTCGCGGCCCGTTATTTTCACACCGATAAGAAGACGGTGTCGGCCATCTTGATACGGTTCACCTGTCGCTTGTTCCGCCGGTGCAAAGCACGTTTCGGCCGAGAGACGATCGGTGCCGCGTTAAAAGCGACGTCCCTTAATTAATTCGTCCGGAGGAATAAATTTCCCCTCGCTCCCCTCCTCCTCCTCTTCGTCCACCGTCCGACGAATCGGCCGATAATTAGCGTCAATATTCGATGACTAATGCGGGCGCGCCGGTGACGTCGTCGTTAATTTTTGCGCGGCGTATCGTAAACAGGACGGTTATAAATTAACGGATCTCCGCGGAGGCTCGAAATTAACACCGTTTACTGACTAGCTTCTGGCTCTGCCGGATTCCCAGGCGCTGTTTGAACGCGGCAGCGCATCGAATAACGCTGCGCTCGATATTTTTATATATCCGTAGCGCGCAGCACGTCCACGGTGTTTGCGCGCCGGATTAATTTCGGCGCTGTTTAAATACTCCGCGGGATCGTGTCCGATTCAATTAGCAGAATATATTTTATTAAACAAACAGCAGCGGCGCGCACGCCATGACCTTGGCTGCCGCTCGCTGTCGTGGCCGCGTGAATTTTTCCACTCGCAATAAATGCGAAACTGTAAATAAATCTCTGATACAGAGCCGCAGACCAGCGCGCCGCTGTTAGCTGTTTATAATTGTTTACACGCCGCGAGTGTATAACAGGCCGTCGAATATTTCCGAATTCCTGCGTTCCCGCGATTATGAAGTCGGTGAACGCGCGCCGTTTTTCACTCCCGTTTATTTACAGGTTTTTATTCAATCGTTAATGTAGGTTGCAAATGTGGTGGGCGAAACGAGCGAGCAGTTAATGGGGGAAGAACGGGATGTGTTTATGATGAGGATTCAGTCGTTAGGGGTTGAAGAGAGGGTTGTTATTTATGAATATTTTGTGAAAAGTCTTCTTGTTTAACTCGCTTATCGGGTCCAATGTAAATGGATACATTTCTACAGGGAACGAGTGGAAATAAATTTTTAATAAATCGCGAGGGAACATTGATTGAAAAATGTACTTTAGTTGTTATTAATTTTTCATGAATCGAAGATTGGCGGGCAGGTAGCGCGGGGAGGAATCGCGGTGGAAATTCCGCGAAAGCTGGGTTTGTCGGGGTAAAATCACGAGCGTGCGGGGGTGGATGGCAGGGTCGTAGCGCGATTGGTCAAAGCGGGCGACCGGAAACGCGAGAAGAGTGGCCGGTGACAAACGGCGGCGCGTATCGCGACCGGTGAATAAAACAAATGAGAGTGGAACAAAGCTGACAGTGGCGGCGCGGCGGTGTACGGACAACGCGGAATTCGAGGGTGAAAGTGGGCGAGGCCCCGGGGCCAAGGGGTAGTTCGGCTAATGCGCGATGATTAAACTAACGGCCGCCACCGATCACTCTGCCACGAAAACCCTCTGATCTTCTCTGAGACCCACCCTCGAAATCGACGTCCGGCAATCCTTCGAATCGTTTCTTTCTTTTAGCCTTACCAGTCGCGTTTCTTGCTGGTATCCTTGACACACTTCGATCCTCGAGTTCCATCCCCGACGAACGATCGCTCGATCTTCGATCCCTCGATCAGGACCACGGAAAAACTGAGATTGTTTTGGACAGCGCGGATATTTGTTACGGGGGTGGCTGGACGCCGACAACACACATCCCTATTAGTTGCTGATCATATTTGGGGGTGGTTTAATGGTTTAATTAATGCCCTAGAAAATTCATATAGTTTCTCCAAGTTTCAACCCCTTTTCACTCCCTTAGGGTTTTAATTTTTTAAAATAGCGAAATATGGGTTTGATTAATAATATCAGAGAGCATTAAAACCAAGTTTCAAGGCAATCTGAACACTAACAAAATATTCATAATGCATATGTTGCAACCCTTTATATATTTATTTTTAATTATTTATATTTTTAATTACTTATGTATATAGAAGATTTTAATCCCACCACTGCAATGACAAAATAAAAATTCCGACGAAATATTTTCTGAAACAGGACGAAACGCGGACTGTTTCGAAGTGGATTCGCGAAGCCGATTCCCCTGTTTGCGTCATCCAAGCTGAAACAGAAGCTGCCCGCGGCAAAAGCCGATAAACATCGGCGGAACTTTTCGTTTTCTTCGGGCAAGAAAGCACCGTCGTCGCTCTGCCGCGCAACTTGAAACAGGATCCGCGGGTTTCCCCGGTCCTCGTTTTTGTTTCGCGGTTAAGCGGGGACGTTTCGTGCGTTTTCGAATTTACGATGTCGCAGCGACGACGACACGTATCAAAAGAAATCGAAGGGACGAAGGAGGAGGAACACGGACGGGAGAGAAGAACGGGGTTGGAAGACGCGGGGGTGGATAGTCGGTAAGAACAATGATGAATGCGACGAACTCCAGGATTCGGCGGAGAGTTCCGGCGAAAAGTTTTACCCCGGCGACTATATCTGTGTCGCAATTTTTCTTTTCCGCGTGTGTAATTACCGTGGGAAACTGGCCGGCCCGCTTTCAATGACGTTTTTCCGACGAAGTTGCTCTTCTACGAAAATACTCCTGTAATAAATATCCAACTTCATCAAATATTTACCACGATTATATATTTCGATTTCTCCTTTCGAGGTTCGCAGTCCGAAGTTTTCGAATTCTGTTTATTCAATTGATCACAATAAAGTAGTTCTAGCCAGTGCATTATGTTCTTAGTAGATGATCGATGGATACCAAGGGTATCAAACGGGCCTGGTGGAGCTGTGTTAATATTGAGTCGGTGGGGATTCGATATACATATGCTCATATCAGCACTAAGACAAACAGTTCCGACTAATCCGTTCGTTACAGTTTGTCATTCGCCAATTGTCTAACATCCCACAAATCAAACCGTTCTAACAATCTTTCCGGTCACCGAAACCGCAAAAATAGTCCAAACGAAACACGCTAACAATCTTACAAATCTGAGAAGAATTAAATAGAGGATAAAAATAATTTTTCAACGGGAAGGTATTCCGGTGTTA
Organism: Lasioglossum vierecki; assembly: GCA_028455595.1. NCBI lineage: Eukaryota > Metazoa > Arthropoda > Insecta > Hymenoptera > Halictidae > Lasioglossum > Lasioglossum vierecki. Next base: position 11,538,805 of record CM052340.1, on the reverse strand, counting down.
TTAAGAGGTTCCAGGAGAAATTCAGAAGTCTCCCAGTATTTTTGCGACAAGTACGAAGAGCGGGAAGCAAAGAGGAAGCGAAGGGACGCATGAAGAAGCGCCATCTGTCAGTTCTCAATTCCCTTTGGTCATAGCGCTCGCAGACACGGCAGAAAAATGATCCCCCTGGATTTTCGAGCGGTACCATCGCCGGCTTTCACCCTCTCTGACACATACACGCGTACGCGCGGCCAGACACACGTATCCGCCGGTTTCATAAAAATCGCGGGACTCCTAAAACCGGAAAGGCGGCTGCGCAATGTTCCATCGTCGAATTCCTCGCGATCTGCGTTAGTTCCTGCAACGATTAATTCCGGCCGTCTTCGAAATCGCGACCCTCGATATCTTTCTTTCGCGTGCGATCCCTTGTCCGTTTCGTCGGCCATTTGTAAGTGGTCCAGGTATTCCGCTTGAATTATTATGTTCCTCCTGCAGATTGCCCGGGTCATACAATCTTCATTAACCCTCGCGAACGGTCCCCCAGTTCCCCATTTTCGGCCTGAGAATGTACGAGACGGAATTAATACGAGGGCCGGCAAGCGGAGTCGCTGGAATACTAATTAATTGACAGTAGAAAATAATTCGATACATTCCGGATCATTAGGGTGGATCCGAGTGTCTAAAAATTATTTATTTCACACCCCTAAAGACCGTGTTCTCTTTATGTTCTAAAGACCATGAAAAAGAAGACATCAGAAAGGTTTCGTCCCCCACCCCGAAGATCGCCGAGATCCACGAGATTTCCGTGGAACCAACAACAGCAATCTTCGCGGTAACAATTGTTAATACTCGTTGAAGAGGGTAACGGTCGTTACGTTAACGTTCATAGAACGCTTCAGGTATCTTGGTACACGACGAGAGGATCTCTCTCTCTCTCGAGGAAAACGAGCTGGGGAAAAAGAAGAGAAAGGGGCGGGTGAGAGGGAGGAAAGAGGGATGAAGGGAGTAGAGGTAGGGGGTTGAAAAAAGTTTCCGAAGAAAAATACGTTGAGAGCATGCGAGAGGAAAAGAATATTCCCGGGGTGGTTTCTCCCCCGGTGTCGAAGCCCGCGAAGTGGCGCATCCGCCGTTGGTGGCGTCGAATGGGGTGCGCGAAAAAGGGGGTTGATGGGGAGTAGATGGGTGGGGGGGAGGAGGTTGCAAGGCGAAGCCAACCAAACCAACCCCCGGGTTGCTCGCTCGCTCGCGCCGCGTCCCGCCGCGCAACAAAAGCGTGATAAATCGAGTACATTAATTCGCATTTTACCTTTGTTTGCGTTATGGAATACAATATTAAATGGAATGGCCGCACAATAGATAATGTTGGCCGCCATCATTTACGCGGGAAACGCGGCGCCGAGACCCGGAGACGTTGCTTAGGCTCCTCTCGCCATCATCCGCGATGGAATCCGCTCTTGTAGGCTCTCCAGGATTCGCTTTCCTCTCTTCCTCTCTCTCCCTCTCATTCTCCCTCCTCTCCTCTTCACCACTGGATTCCACCGTTTCTGATCGCCGTTTTCGGGCTGCTATTAATCTGAGAACCTGCTGAGAACCTGCTCCGGTCTTCGATTGATCCGGCCCGAATATGCGCCGATGATCGATAGATTCTTCGGGGACGCGTCCATATTGATTTTAATGCGCCTCGCTGATTGAATGCGCTTTAGGCTTGCTAGCCACTTGGCGGACGGAGCGGAACCTTGTTGCAAGATGTACTGCACGAGAATCGCAAGTTTCCGAGCATCTACAAACTAAAGTACGAACTAGATTATTCATAAAAAGTATATATGTATATCAAATTATATACTACGGATATTTATGCATTTATTGGATCTGTAAATTTACGAAATCAGAAGGATTATTAGAAAATTGCCAGTACCAAAGTATTGAATAAAATAAACAAAAAATGAAATTGTTATTAATTAAAAATGTCGAGGCATTATTTCTCACTCATTTCCGATGCAGATGAATCTAGGTCCCGCGTGGAAGTATAAACAACGTCTTCGTCCCGCCCAATAAGGCAGCAGCGAGCTTCGTCAATATCAGCGAAGGAAATGGGGCCGATTCCTCGGAGAAAGCGTCCTTAAAACGAAGCCCGTGTCGCGATTCCATCGAGGCCGTCCGAGAAGAACCAACAGCGGTCCGAAAAACGTGTTCCGGTTGCCCGCGGTGGTTGCTCGGAGTTCTCGTTCGAAGGCAGCGATCTTTAATCCGCGGCGGGGAGCGTTTCCGCTCGGTCTGCCCCCGGAGCTCAAGGTCCGTGGAACCCGGTGGCGGCTGCAAATGGTGTTGGCAGGGCCGGGTGACGCATGGATTCGATTCCTGGGAGCTCGTGATTCCGCTCGGTTAGCCCCGCGTCACTCCCAGCGAGCCCCAAACCCCATTCCAACCGCCCCAAACCTCCTCCAACCTCCCCGAACCTCTTCCTACCCCGACGCAGCCGTCGCTGCGCTTCCATTCCGCTCGCTGTCGTGGAATCTGGACCTCGTAGCTTACCTACCGTCTATATGTATACGAACACGGGCACACGCAGAGTGTGGACCTGTACAGAGGCAAGTGTCTATGGAAACTGTGCGACCGATCGAGAACAGGACGCTCGAAAGGATCATGGGAACGCGGACATCGCGAGGATCAGCTTGATAGGACTATACAGCGCCGGTATCCTGCTAATGCGCTTCCACTTGATCGACCGAACAACGATCGTTCGACTTGACCATAATTGCTGTTCATTGTTCGACCTGTCTGAAATATCATTTCCAACACACGCAACTAGCAATCAAACAATTAGAATTACGTTCGGACGCCGTTCTGAAATAATGGTACCCGATCGACTCGTCTAAAAGGGACAAGAGGGTTGTTCAGCACGCAAAATCTCCATTTTCTCCAGACCGATCCGAAGACGGTACTCACGAACGAATGAACTCAACTTTCGAGAGCTATCGATTATCAGTCCCGCTCCCTGCTATTCGCTGTCCTTCAGGATCCTCCGCCTCTTCCGGTGAGTTTCCACCCCTCCGACATTCATTAGCCCTGGCAATGGCGAAGTAATTTAATTTGTCGCAGGATTTGTGGAATGTTAATGAAAGCAGGACAGGCATCCCTGTATCAATTTCTGATTAAAGTTGGCACGCTCGGTTCGCCAGTTGCGGGACGATCGTCTGTTCGACGCATCCCCTAATTCCACCCTCCTCTACTTTGTATTTCGATCATTTCAGCTGTACCTACGAACAAATCATTTATTTCTTCCATTCGGTACGATCGAGTTTTTAATTGACGCCTGACGGAAAGAATCATTAGAATATTTAATTATTTTCGTTGAAACAGAAAAAGTATTAATGATTTCGGCGCAACGGTTCGATCAAATGTGTGTGAACACTATAAATCAATTTTACAAATTAATTTACAATTAATGTAGAATATGATTTTATTATAATATTCTTCTTTCTTGAAAATGATACACACAAGGATCGAAACGTTGAAAATTTAAATTAATTTGTGAAATTGCTTTACAGTGTTTTTATTTCATTAATACTTTTTCTGTTTTAACAATCATACGATCGATAATAATATTTCCGTTGAACTTTAAACACACGCTTGTAACAGGTCACGCAACAACCCTGACGAGCACAAAAATACAAAATACGTACAAAACAAATTGTGATTTTCTAGGAATTATTTCTGCAGATAGGTAACACAGTTCCAACATTGGGAATAGCAAAAAAAGGTAGAAAACAGTGTATCTGCGGTTTCTACTCGTCCCAGAAGCTCATCAACAGCTGTATTCGCGTTTGCAACAATGTCCAGCGGACAGAAGGGTTGAGATATCGGTTTGCACGTCGATGCTCGGAACGTGGAACTAGGGGGTGGCACGAGGGGGTGCGAGAGGCTCGATGCTGAATGTTTGGAGAGGGTGGAACAGGAATGAGGGTACCCGCTCACTCCGGTAATGGAATACCTTCGCCGGAGGAACGCAATCACGCTGATGTTTCGGAACCCCAAGGCTGCCACGAGGGATTTCCACGCTCATGAGCAGATCAGGCTTGCGTGTTGCCCCTCTGTCTCTCTTCTGTTTTCCACTCTCGGCTCCCGCTCCGTCCCGTTTCTCCAATTTCAGCCTCCCTCCTACTCTCTACGTTCCCCACCTGTCAATCAACGATATCGCGCGGACCAAATTCTTTTTCCCGAATACGATCCCCGATCGGAGACTGATCGCTCCCTTATCGATACTCACCCTCTTTCAACGAGACCGCCATTCGTCACTTCGCTAACCACTTGACGGACTAATTGGCTTGTCAGTCCTAGCAACGAAACAATTTTAATAAACAAGATTGCAGTGAAAGATATTACGAGCAGCGAGAAGACGTTCCTTCTGAACAAGGTAGAAGACACTGTCAACAATGCTGGAAGCATTAACTAAGGATCGGGGAGGAAAGCGAGCAAGTGGTTCGAAACTTTCTAGCAATGCATTACAATCTGCAATTCAAGGAACGATCTTGTACTGATCCCTTGCCAAGGTGCAGTGCAACATTGTTACCATGATGGTAATATGAAATTCATGCAGAGAAATTTTCGGATGATCTGTGGAACGAAAAATGGAATAATTTATATAGGACACTTACTCTTCTAAAAATCAATTAAAACAAATTCTATTTTGTACAAAGAAATATTCCGACTTACAAAAGCAACGATCCCGAGAAAGATTTTTCAGGAAGATTCTCCGCAGGATCGGTCTTTTTTATACATTCCCATCCGCGAGCGAACGAATTCCGCATTCCGGAAATCGCGGGGCGTTACTCGAGGTCCCTTGCGGGTCGTCGTCGCCCCCCTAGGGCGACATAACACCCCCGGTTTGGAATCTCCGTCTAAGTCTGGCCGAGAGCAAAGTTATGAATTCTTTCGAAAATCTTCGCCGGTGATCCTTCGAAGTTGAGCGGTCGACGGGGATCAAAGAAGTTGCTGGAGGATGCAGGGGGTGGAAAGGGGTGGATCAAGTTGCCTTAGGATGAAGCCTGGACGGCTTTCGGCTCTGGGGGGCGGTTGGTGGAGCTCGAGGAAGAAGAAGGTGGAAAATAAGAGAACGAACAAGGGCTGAGGAAAGAAGAAGAAGGGGGTTGAGGAGGCCACGAGCTGCGAGAGTTTTCAGCAAGAGGAATACGGGTTGGTGTCGATGAAGGGGTCATGGGAGTTCAAGGGTGGCTAGAAGGGGGTCAAGAAATCGGAGGGCAAGAGATTCAGGGGGCTGAAGAAACTGAGGGGCAAATCCAGGGTTATTAAAATAATCAGAGGAAACAGATTCAGGGGGCAGTTGAAATAGACGGGGTTTAGAGAATCTGGGGGGCTGAAGAATCAAGGGGGGTGTGGAAATGGAGGGGGCTGGGAAAATTGAGGAGCGAGAGATTCAAAGGACTGAGGGACTCGCGGAGTTTGGGACGATTACGCGAGAGGAATCCCGGCCGGTGTCGATGGAGGAGTCATGGGGGCTCCGGGGTGGCTACGGGGGGTCGAGAAAGGAGTGGGAGATTCCGTGGGCTGAGGGAATCGTGGAGTTTGAGACGATTACGGGTGAGGTAGGGGCCGCCGCGAGCAAGCCGCGTGGAATACAAAGCAGCGACCGAATGATAGACGAAGAAAGAATGATAGAGGAAGACGGGGGTGGCCGAGGGGGGCTAAACGGAGGAGGACCACGCTTCGGAAAAGAAGAGACCCCCTGCCGCCTATTCAAACCGCGCGTGATATATTGCCGCGGATAATCTCTAAATATATTTATTTTGTACTTTCTTTTTACAGAACGTCGCGTCGCGCCCTCTCCCCGCCCGCCTTCCTTTATATTCGAGCTTCAACTCGAACCCCTGTCTACTCACGACTTTTTGGAATCGGCGCTGTTCGCGGGAGCAATGTTTGTGGAGACCCGATCGCGTCTAGTTTCGGGATTATAAACGAGCGGCGCACATGTTTCCAGAGGTAAACCAGAAAAATGACTGTCCGCCACGCGCTTCTGTCCGGTTATCTCGTACAGTGAACAGAATTCTCGCTCGACGTGTTCGTGCGAGAATGCTGGTGCATTTTTAACCGTTGAAGACGGTGGAGAGTCTTCTGGTAGCGCATCTTATTGCGTTTTGTTTTGAAGAGACTGACTTCGATATCGTTGAACTTCGTCAAATGATTAAGGGAAGAATGAAATAGCGCAGTTGGCGAAGAGAAAATGTTCTCTATGGACTCCACCTTCGGCACCCCTGTCGAAGAGAATTTCGAAGCAAACAATAGTAGTCCAGGGCCGAGGAGGTGCCTTAGATTCCCATAATCCGTTCAAACCCCGTGGCTCTGGTCTAATATCAATGATCGAGGGTTGGCCAATGGTCCCCACGGTGGATTCCTCGATCATTGATATCGTGGAAAGAACGGTTGGATCTGATGTTTAGACGCGAGCAAAGGAGAAGATAGAAGTAGTGGCAAAGTTTGTCCAGGGTGGCTGTTGGAAACGCGGCAGAAGGTCGAGCCGAGGACGTTGCGGGTTTCTGGAGGGGGATGAACGAAGACCACGGGGGAATCAACGTCGAGAGAGAGGGAGAGAGAGAGGGAGAAAGGAGAGACCTGGGGAGAGACTGAGAAGGCGGAGAGAAGAGAGGAGAACGAAGCCCGCCATATCAGTCTTGCTTGCGCCGACAGTTCGTCATTTGTCACTGTCGCGGCCATTAATAACTCCGCCATCCTGTCACTGTGGATAATACGAGTAGGTCTCCGGCGCTCTCGGGCTGTTGTAGCTCGACGAAGAGAGTTCTCGGTGTAGGGGTGGCGTTCCTGTTCAATTCAGTTCGGTTTAAGGGGTCGGTACAACGGATTGGAAGAGGAGACCTTTCAGGGGATGTGTCACTCGCCGCCCGGGGGACATGGCGTGCGGCCCCGTCGTCCATCTTGGAGGACGTTGAATTTTTTAGTATCGCGTCGCTGGTAATTACTGATCCGGTATCGGGACCCTATCTTGCTCTGTATCTTCCCAGTTAATTACCGCATCGATTAAGCCCGCATCGCCACGCCGCGCTGGGCCCGATTCGATGCTGCGAGACCCTCTTGCAACGATGCAACTTGCACTCCGACAGGCACGCCGATTTAGGACCGCTTTTTCGCACATCGTCAGATAATAGGTCAGCCTCTGGTCTTCACCCAATAATCAGATACTTGTTTTCAATTTCTCCTTAAGATTTCTTGCACGTCTTATAGGCTCTATTCTGGATGATAGTCTTTCTAAACAATCTCTTTCAACGTTTTAAAATTAATGCTAACAATTTCTATTTCGCTACGTACTTCCCACGACCTCCGTGACTGAGAATACCGAAAGAATTTTTTCGAATAGCCTCGAGCACAGTGCATTGCTTTTAATTATTAATGGGCGATCTTCAGGTACAGCAGCTAACAAGGAAAAATCTTTGGCCGTTAATAAGATGGGTATCCCTGCCGTCGAAGCCAATCGCGTTCGCCGAAGATCAAAGCGAGCAGCCTCGAAAGCGAGGAAGCGGCACTCATCAGGCCGCATTACTATCCGACCGTTGAAATAATAGTTTATCGAACCTTTCACCGGGCAACTGGAGCGATCGGATGGTCCGATTAAACGCGTTCGACGTATTAAAACGCGTCGCTGTTAACGCTCGTCCTGGAACTTGTTAACGGTGAAATGTATATCAGCCTTTTATCACCGACCGCTACTATACGAACTGCCGAGAACTGGTCTCTCGGCAGAATCTCCCTCTGTCTTTGTACAGTGTCAGCGCCGGTTTGTTGAAACAACAAATGTGTCGGAACGAGTTATAAAATGGAGCTCGCTTGTCCGGGCCTAATCTAAACATATGGGTTTTGCCCCTGACTTGGCTTGGAAACTGTCTTTCAATGTTTACACTATAAAGTTGCTACAGGTGTACCAAATTTTGTACGCAAACGCCAACAATGATATTAGGTTGCTGTTAGAATGTCAATCCTATTTGAATATGCAGTAACTTAATGATAATTTAAAGGTAATAAAGGTGAAGGGTTTAGGAATTTATTTCTTCTGTACCTTAAACTTTCCAAACCATATTTATCATATTGTTAATTCTGCCTCCAGAACACTTGGTTTCATAATTCGTTTTTCCACCGATTTTCATTCAATCCGCACAGTTAAATTGTTATTTGTTGCCCTCGTTCATCCGCTATTAGAATGTGCATCAATTATATGGTCTCCGAAAAGTTCTAAGTATGAAATCATGCTGGCGAGAATGCAACATAAATTTCTCTGGTTTTGTTCATACGAGCTAAATAATCCAATCTCTTTCTTTATTCATGATTACTCCGCAATAATAACTACAATGAACCTAGAACCATTATCTGCTCGAAGAATAATATCCGACCAAAACTTTATTTTTAATTTAATTAATAATCATATTGGTTGTTCTTTTCGTACCGGAACATTATAATAGTATTGATTTTTTCATTGAATCTTTGCAAAATTTTCAAATGCAACTATGCAGGATTATATGATAATACCTATCGATTGTACTCGTATCATTTTGTTTGTTTTTGTCTTGTTGGAGAAGTAGTCTTGTATGTTTCTCTTTTTTTCTTTTTCTTTGTGAATACTTATGTAAAAAGGGCTTCTGCGCGCCCGTCTACAATAAATAATAATAATAATCTTGAGCATTTCTCACCATCGATACATTCCCCAATTCGAACTTCTCCAATTCAGAGACATAATCGGAGGCCCACGATCCCCTCGGACAGCAATCGAAGCAATACAGTGGACAATTACCGAAGGCTCGACGCAAAAGGAGTCGAAAGTCCCTTTCGACCAACAGATATATTGTTCGCAGGGACGTTGGGCAGCGTGATATTCGACGAAACGGGAATGATACTTTGATGAAGGGTTCGCGGCTGCTCTGGATGTCAGGTGCTGCCTCGCTGCCGGCTCTAATTAAAAAGCCGTGTTGGCATCACCGTGAGCGTGGCGTGGCGTGGCATGGCGGCCTGGGCGTGCATAACCTCTTTTTTCCGGGGTCCGCGCTCTTTTTTTTCCATTTTTGAAATGACCCGTCGCAACGCTTACGTAATACCAACAAGCCGTCCAGTGTGTCCCCTTTTTTCCCACCTACACCCCCGCGTGCAACCCTCTTCTCCCAGCCGTTGGTCCGCGACCAAACGAGCTCTCGCGGTGTTAACGTCCACATGTTCGGTGCTTTCACAATAACTCTCCCCCGTAGCTCTCGCAATTCGGACACAATAAAAACTCCAGCGAGACAGTTTGGCGGGCAAGTGTGATGAAAGGGCTTTCGCGAAAATTTTTTTGCCACCAAACGCGACGCCCGATTCCCCGCTACTCTTCTTCGCTCGGGTATATACGTATTTATTTGCGCGTGCGTATATATATATATATTTTTGTTATTTTGACCGGATGGTGTCCACGGTTTTTTTACCCCCGATTTTTTAATTGCCCGCCGGAATACTTGAAACGCGCGCAGAAACGCGATGCCTCGTGATGGACGGCTGGGACCGTGTCGATGACGAGCGGTTCGCGAATTTGCTGTTTTGAAAGGCTGGCAGTTGACAAGCGTCACTTGATCGATACCGAAGGATAACGCTCGGCCAAGTGACGGAATTCATCGCGAATGTTTACGTTGAGACTCCGAAGAGGTTCAGGGACAATAGTACTTTGCGTTGCCTTATTGTCTCTACGATTTCCTGAAAGAATCCTTTCTAGAGCGTGTCTAGGATTTAAGTCCTAATTCAAGCATCTTGTACTCAAATTGCCTTCGAACATCTCGTGTACGAGGCAGGGCCTAGCTCCTTTCTTTTCCTTCTATTAAACATTTTTAATAGCTCACGTGGTTCTTGAACAGAAAAATGATCGAACCTTGCGCCGAGAATAAAATTCGTAATGTCTTTCAGATAAATTGCGATCGGTAAACTAAGTAATTATTTAATCTTGTACGTATAAGCGTAAAATATTGCAGGAAGAAAAATGCGGTTTTCGGGAGATCGTAGGAAGGCCAGGCGTCGTTCGTCAGCGAGTTTCCTCGATTTCCTCGAAGATTTCGTTAGCCGGCAGGATTCTGGCAGAGCACCGAGACGAACGAGGGAATTTCTGACGCGTACCGCGGCGTAATGGCGCACTCAGCCCCGTCGTCCGTCCAGGATAAAGCGAAAAGGAAGCAGGAAGAGTAGCTCGTTGGCCGGGTTACTTTGAACCAGATATGCGCAACGATTCCACGAGTGCCGGTGTGCGAGAGGAACAGGAAACTGAAAGGATGTAGAAGTCAGTGACCTTGGCGGGATTTATGGCCGTCCTTTTAGCTATTCGTGACGCAGGAAACGAAGGTCGTAGCAGCCGCCGCCGCTCTCCGATCTTCTCCGGCGTAGAATCGGTCGGTCGCAGCGTGAAGTTGAAATCCTTTCCGAACTTAGCGTTGTCCTTGATCCTCGATACAGGCCTATACAATCGTTAGCGAGCCCTTTTGTAGAACTCGAGCAATCGGGTTAAAAGCCCGACAACACCGAAATCTCGTCCTACCCCATTGTGACGGTTTTGTATTCTACTGATCCTTTGGTGACTGCTCCACGGACATCATTGATGTTTACCCTCGGCATGTGACGCGCGGATCAGTTTTGACTCCTCGGAAAATTTATCCTCGGTTAGAGAGACCTTGAACACGAACAATGGATGCGCAGACGTGACTTCTCCGTTGCGATACACGGTTTCAACGCTAAACCTTCCACCACAGTGCGGTATGCAATGGACAGAAATGAAAATAATCATGGTTCGAACATGCAAGGACTTATTCTCAGAAATTATCAAAAGTTAAACAAAAACTTTGTTCTCTATTAAACGTGAACGTTATATCACGCGAAGTAGAAAAGAGATTAAAAGCTACAGTTGGACAACAAATTGCAATAACAAGTAATCATAAAAAACTCTTCATTAAAAAAAAATTAGTATAAACTTTTTTACTAATGGAACCTTATATTTTTGGTGCATTAATCGATGCATCTTTGTATTCTCTTTAAAAAATTATTAAAGTACTTAGGTAAAAAATTGATTAGTTTAGAAGTTATGATTTTTGTCTCGAATGTCCATTTACAATAAGAATGATTTAATAATTTTTCCTATTATATTTCCTATTTATTACTAATATTCAACCGTTATTTGCTTAACAATACCAATCAGCAACAGGTTACATTAATAATTGTAGCACGTTCTCACTCTTAACCGGTCACTTGCTGGTAGAATCGTCATATTCAAACGTGAAAATGAAATAAAAATTATAAAACGCTAATCTACGTGTTACGATCTTAGATATCCGTGTTATTTATTCACTCGCGGACAAGGGTGGAAGCCGCGATAAATTATAAAACGGAGGGTTTCTTGCAGCAACGATACCTACCGTGTTAGAATTTTGTGGAAAATGGCCGGAGGCACAAGAGCGTGGGAAGGACAACAGGAAGCATGGCCGAAGAAATCATGAAACTCACGAGCTCCGGTGGTGTACGATCGAGGGTTGGGGGTTGCCGAGGGAGAGCTAGAGGGAACCGGGAAACGGGGCGAGAGAGCGCATTCTGCAAGACGAATGAGGGGAGGGTGAAAAAAAATATCGAGTGCGATTTATCAAAGGCGTTTTCTTCGGCTGCTGACTCTGTACGAATTTTCGCCGTATTCGAGCGATCGCGAGAAATGTTGACCCCTTGTCCCTGTCTATCAGAGTGCGTTCGCCATGATCAATAACGACAGACACGTACAAAATTCGGTCTGTATTAAGGAACTGAAAAAATTCATAATTCTTTTATTTCGTTGTATCACAGTTTCCAAACTAGTGTGAACCACATATCATATTTAGGTTGAAATCTCAAACTCCTTTCTAGACAGCAATCAATAATCACAAAAGCAATTCTTCTGTTGTTCTACACTACACAGTCTATCCAATCAGTTTCTAAAATAAACAAACACAATGTTAAATATAAAATAGCTCATTAGTTTATTTACTTTAAGAAAGATAAAATTGGTTCGACGAGACCTGGGAAAATTCGAGCAGCTGGACAAGTCGAAATGCAGCGCACTGACCAAATTCCAGGGTCGCTTCTAATTGCGCGATTTGTATAAAGAGGCGGCTGCGGGCACGGTGGAGGGGGATCCCTCGGTAGGATCGGCTGGAAATTAAAAAGCATTAATAACAGCGGGATTGGTCGAGCTTTCCGTGGCGAGAGGTGAGGCAGCGAGGCTCGACGATGAAGGTAAGACGCGGCAGACAGGAAGAGGAGAAGAGGAGCAAGAGGACGAGGAGGAGGCGATCCACGATCCACGGGTGGGTGGATGCGGCGTTGGAGGAGGAAGAGGGCGGCCGGATGAGCCTTGAGGAGGAACGACGAAAGGGGAGAGTCTCCTCTTGGAGGCCTGCGGAGGGTGAAGAGGACTAGACGTAGCCGTTGGACGCTGCCGTGTAATTTATTTCCCTTCGCTTCCGCGTCGCGGCCGAACGAAACGTCGGATCGACGGGGGGTTGGTCCGTGGAACACGGCCCGATGAACCTATCCTCCATCGACCGACTCCACCTCACCTCCTCGCCTCCTTCCTCGTTTCGACCTCCTCCTCGTGCCCCCATCGCGGCCGCAACATCGCCCCCTTGCAAGACCCGGTGAAAATTTCGAGAATATCGCCGGCCCGTATAAATCACGTTTATCGGCCGCGGAGAAGCTTGCAAGACCGGGCTGAATGCTCCGCCGGATCGACCAGAAATGATTTTCACGCTTTGGTAATTCGACGTCGACGCCCGGTTCCGCTCGGGCTATCGGAGGCGACGCCGCCGCCTGCCGTTTGCATTCCGTTCATCGGATCCGTGGCAGAATGCGATCAGACTCTTCGAGTTCTACGGATTTCGAACTGATCCGAGTTGTGGCGAACGGAGACCTTGTACGAATCTTCATTTCTACTTTAACCCTCCGGCAACCTTCTTCGCAATATTATACAAGCCACTTTATAAGACTTTACAGACCACTCTGCGTGTTTTTCATTGTTTCTTTTTCACATTATTTACAGGTGAGCATTCGATCGTTTTTACAAGTCCATGATTCACAGATGTGGATTTCTTATCTAGTCTTTCAATTGCAATAACGATTTTAAAATCATTCATGTGTCACGAAGCCACTCCCAGCTACGTGATCTAGCAGTTCCCTTTTGGATCGCGGTAGAACTTGATTTATCCACGCCTCGTTTACAGCAAGTGAGCCTCTATCATCCGAACTAATTATTTATTCGGCCTTGCTACCTGTCCGGGTAGAGCGAACGAGAGACGTTCTGTTAGTTAAATATAATGTTTTCAAACTTCTGCTTTTTATCGTATAGGCGCGTAATCTACGATCAGTCTGCGAGATTCGTTCTATCCATCTTCGATCTAGTCTGATCCACAATTACGGACTGATAATTCGTACGTCCTTAACTATGTTCTCTACCACCATTTGATTGCAACATACTTTGATAGAATTGTCGAAGAAACCGCAGGAAAACGTTAAACGTTATTCCAGAGATACTTGCTGGTAAATTATATAATTTTGATCGTTATCGGCGGTCATTTTTTGTTTGTCATGTTCAGCGGACTCGGAAAAGACCGGTCATTAAATAATCCTGTCGAGGTCTTTCCCAAGATTACAAAGTTTTACCTTACAACGGAGTATTTAAATACGCGAGAATGTGGGAAAGAAAACTTGTGTTTCCAACGAACGAGAGATCGATCGTCGAACATTAGAAACTTTCAGACAGTCCAAATGACGTATCTTCTAATCAAAATTCTACAAGACTCAGGCGAGAAGTGAATTTTGTCGACGAACTGAGGCGTTGGATCTTTTCAAACAATTTACATTATGAAACTAAGTAACAGACACGACATAAATTAATAATTCACTCGAAAAGAAAAATCGAACATAAAATGTTGAATAAAATTACGAATTTATGGACACATAAAGCGGTCCATCGTAAAATCCACTATTATCGAACCTGCCATAGCAGAGCAGTGATTCCGCCATTTTCCGGGACAAATTCCATCGCCGCGAACAATGCTGCAGCCGTCCGCCATCAGAAACTCCGATCCAATGATTGATCCGTCCCGGATTATTGACAATGTCACCCCAGCCGTAGCATTCGGGAAGAAAGAGGGTGGGGGGAGAAAGTTTCGGCGGGCCGGAACGTTATCATTAAGAACTCATTATTCAAATTCGAGCTTTTGCATACTTAATCATGGCCGCGCATGTAACCACCGCATAGAAACGGTTCGAGAGAGGAGAGAGGAGAGAGAGACGAGGAGGGGAGGTGGGGAGAGAGAGGAGGGCCAAGCTGCCAGAGATAAAGCATAATATCGCGATTCCCGGCAACGTAATGATGATGACCGGCTTGCCGCCGCATGGATAGCCAGGTAAGGGCTGCGTCCGCTACATAATATGCGTAATGTGAAAAGAGGCCATTTTGTTCGACGGGGCCCCGTCGAAGGCGCGAGTAAAACAACCGGCCCCGGTAAATTCGTGTTATCAGTGGTAAAGGAGAGCGTGCCCAGGGCCCTGGCCCAGGACCGATGAAGTTGCTAAAGCGTACGCGCACTTAGGCGACCCGTGAAACACGCTGGAATTATTCCTGAAAGAAGCCTCCGACCGATTGAGTTATTTTGTAGTTCCATTTGCCATGCTCCGCGCACCGTGCTCCATTATTTTAAACTTTATACTACGCGCCGAATGCTCCCCATCCAAGGGGTGTACCTAAGACAACGCGCGAGTCCTTGAGAATGAAAATATTCTAGATCGGAATAAATAAAATTAAGGAAATAATCATTTCTGTTTCACTCGAGTTTGCTGGGATTCCGATACAGGGTGTCACAAAATTCTTCAAGTCATTTGAAGCAACATTTTCCTTTGCAAAACTGGAGATATGAACGAAAATACACAGACTGATTGGTTCATATTTTTCGTTAATAATTTCTTAACAAAGCCACGAACGCTATTTTTGCAAAGAAAAATGTTTCTTCAAATGATCTCAAGAATCTCCAATTGCTGAATCTTGAAGGAATTTTGAGACACCTTGTATGTGTACGAAAGCAAATGTTCTTATAGGAAATATACAGTGTAAAGGATTAGAAATTGAGCAAAGACGTGTTTCTCTGAGAGATCAAGGCTCGAAAGTGTCATTTGAAGTCGGCATCCGCAGTCGGCAACAACTCTCGATCAAGAACTGTTGTGCCAGGTGTCGCGAGGTTTTATATCAAGGAAGCAGTCGTGAAAAAATGGCGTTCGTTGCGGCTGGTACGTCTCGAGCCGCAAGTTACGGCCTATGACAGATAATTACTTTCCTTAGCCGCGCGCCCAGCCACCGCGGACAGTAATTAATAGTCCTTCCTGTCCCGCGAAAGACGTTCCGCGCTTTGGTGTCTCCCGGCTCGAGGATATGAGCACCCTACCCACCGACGAAACCGAGGAAAAAAACTAAGATATTCCAGGATGATGACGGGGAAGACGTTCCCTGGAAAAAGACGTTCCTCAAATGAAACTAATCTCTCGAATTTTTCACTGGAGCGTATATCCTCTGACGCCTCGTTGACAGCGCTGATAATCTTCGGTGTGAAAAACATGAAGAAGTCCTTCGCTGGGCCTTTGATGTTTTTCTTACACTGATCTCTTTCGGAAGTTCCAATTTTTTGGTCTGCCTTCTCCAAGGTTGTAGGATCTTCAGGTTCTACAGTTGAGCATTCTAAGATTTTCGAATTATATATTTCTTGTATATATATTCTATATTTTATATTGTATATATTTATATGTTTCTTTTATATATTTCTATTTCTATTTATTTTATATTTTTATACATTTTTATTTATTTTTGTAGAACACATTTCAGCAATTCAAACATTAAATGAAGTGCCATCACAAAGAACCTCGTTCTAATGAAAGCTTCTGGCACATCACTTTCTATAATAACTGTTCACATGGAATTTTGTATGATTCCAACGTGTAGATAAATTTATATCCCACACAATAACTACTTCAATGTAAAATAAATATTTGCAGATTTAAAATTTTGAGTAATTAAAAGTTAACCACTGTTCTCAGCATCATTTACCTACGGAAACCCAGACTCATTTTTCTCCTCACCTCGCGCATCGCCCAAATCCCGAAAAGTCTAAACAAGAAGAGGCACCACCGAGGCAGTCAAAGCTCCATTCCACGGGAATCATCCCCGACGAATCTCTTTGATCTCTCCAAGCGATCAAAGCCCGCTAGAGAAGAAGAAGAAGCAACGGAGACAATACAGGAGGAAGAGTCTGATCTCCTCTCGCGCATCCATCAGCGTTGATGTCTTTGTTCTTCTCCCCAAGCCACGTAAGAAAGCCCAGGCCACATCTCACAGTTGGGGGACTGGAGCTGTTGCGGTCTCTGGGCCCTGGAAAAACAGAGTGACTCCCGTGACACGATACTCGCGATCCATCAAACGTCACCGATCGCCTTTTTTCCCGTCCAGAAAGTGTGTCCGAGGCACGAACACCCGTCACGCTTCTTCAGCATCTTCGGGGACCTGAAGTTTGGGGAGAGGCGGAGCTTCGAAACTGTTATACTGTATCGATTTAGGCTCCGGAAGCGGTTGCGGACAACCCTTATTCCAAACAACTCTTGAGCATCATCAAAATTTAATTCACGACAATATTTACATTAATATAAAAATATTTATTCCATTAATTCTCGGATTGAACCAATTTCAATCAGCTCTAGAAAGGTTCCAAGGATGGACGACGTTTGCAATTGATTTTGCTAATTATTTATATACAGTGTGGGTCAGAAATAAATAAATAAATTCAACCAAATTCCTCACAAAATATTCTGAAAAATTCATTTTTGGCTGTTCGCACCAAGCTACCCTCTAAAGCCCTGGCCAGCTGTTGTCAGGGACGTCTTTCGAAGGGGGGTTCTGTTTCGAATTCGGTGAATTTCAAGAGGAGTGAAGACGAACACGTCCCCCCAGCCCTTTAGACAGGCGGTTTTCCGTTCGGTCGATTTTTCAAAACAGCAAGAAAGAGACGGAAGAGGAACGCGCGGCCTGTGGGCCCGATCCTGAAGGGGGATGGGCTTTCGACACGGTCGAGACACGGTAAACACGGGCCGGGAATATGAGCGGAACAAGTCTCGGCGCTGTACTCGAGATAACCGGGAACATGTCCGCCTGCGAGAATGCGCGCCCGGATTTTTAGGTATTAATTAAGGGTACCGCGGAGACGCGTGATGAATCGGGGACGTTGTTCCCTCGTGAACCCTTCGACGATGTACCAGCAGTCCTTCGACGACCCTACGTATCACGTAAGACGGGACACTCTGTGTGTTCAACGTTTTCAAGCTCATCGGTGCTTGTCTATTCGTTCCTCGCTGCGAGTTCGAGCGAGGTGGGTGTGTAGGGGATGATGAGAATGGTAATGGACGTATAGGAGATCATCCTAACGTCTCTGGACCTCGGATGCTTCGGTAATACGAGTTTACAGAGGATTCTTGCAAGCACTGCGTCCTCTAATGGCTGCTCTTTCGAATTTAAGAGCTGTACTTTGGGGTGAGGCTGGAAATTCTGTTTTCTCAATGTTTTAGATTAAAGGATTTTTGTTATTTCGATCGTAAATATTAAGCAAATAAATGAGAATCTACACAACAATATTTAATTTTTAAAATTACCCAAATTCGAGACCACGTTTGTGTAATTAAAATGTTTAATAATAGAGGAAAAGAAAGTGGTGTTTCATCCTGTTTCCTTACGTTTGGGCAATCTTCCTAATTAGTTATTATTGTGCAGAATATCTTGCGCCGATAAAATCATTCAGTTTTAAATTAAAATGTTATTTTTTTCAAAGAGGATACATGGATTATTAGTTGTCATCGTTAAATAAAATATTTTTCCGTTTCAACAATGTACGACTGAAATGATATTCCTGAACCAGCAACTTGTCAGAAAATATTCCAAAACTTTCTAGAAAATCTGTTCTAGCCAATTCGAACGAACTCGTGGTCTAAAGACCCAAAGTATAATGGCTCGTCTGCACTACAGCATAGTCCATCCATAACGTCGAACAAAAAGCCGGGCAGTAGACAGTGCAGCAGTTGGAATTAGCAAGCGGCGATTCATACCGTTCAGAAGTTTTTCTTCTCGCTCGGAGCGCATTGAACAACGATTAGAACAGCGAAGCGAGATGACGGTACATTAATTACGAGACGTGGCAGTCTGCGCAGAAAGAATCTATTATTAATAGGAAGTAATACGGGGCGCGACGTCGCCGACGCAGGACGTTTCTAATGTATAATAACTCGGCCGTCCGATCGCCGGGGAGACCCCGGTAATCCAATTTCGATGTTTGCTTTTTTCGTGACACGCGTGATAAAGCAGTGTACCCGAGCGTGGACATGAGAAATCGCGGCCATATTGTATATGTGCCTGTGAGTGACTGCCTACCTCACCGTCTCGCGATCCATACGCCGTGATTAATCAATGACGGCCATTGGAAGAATGTCTTCGGGTTTGTATTTGTCACTGGCACGGATCCTTTGAGGCCAGCTCGCTGCGGGGGATTCGACCAGTGAAAAAGGAGAAGGATCACGGAATCGATCTCGTTGCAACGTAGTCCACAAATAAAATTTTCGTCGAATTATTCCGCACCGTGTAACATCCCGAAAAACCTCGTAGTGATTGAACGGAAGACGGATAACGATAATCCACCCTTGCGTCGGCACGTATTTAATTGATCAAAATATTAACTATGAAACACCTACGATTCAAGAATATTATGTAACATTACTGAACTAGTAATGTATTATGATGAATCACTTTCTAACATTATTGTTTATCCAAGGACTTGTCGATTGTGGAACATCTGAAACAGTTGTTTTTATTTATGACTTCGTCAATATTGCTTGTTTTCCTAGATTACTTACTTGTTTGGAATAACCACCAAATATCGATCGGTTAGGTTGATCTATTGATCTCTTATTGGTTTTCTGTAGACCTCGTATTAAAACATGGGTTAAAAATTTCAATTTCTATGTTAAGATTTTCATAAATAAAATCTTTCTCTGTTCTAATTTCAGACGCAGTTTTTTTCTTTCTTGAAACTGATACACAAAAGGATCGAAACGTTGAAAGTATAAATTAATTTGTAAACTTGCTTTATAGTGTTTCTTTGATCGATAACAACAACAACATTTAGAATATTAGGGTCGTTGGGAAAGTAATTTCTGCATTGAATAATTGAATGACCCAGATCGAAGGGAGTGCACGCAGCAACGAGAGGGATTTTATCCGGTAAGTGAAAATGAGAAACGAGTAAAATCGTGTTCAGTGCAGCAATTAAAGTTCGCGTAAATATGCAATAATTCGCTGGACAAGCGTGCAACAATGTTTTTAACGGGTCGAAAAAGCTGGCAGGCTGAGCACTTAACCGCTCCGAACATTCTTCTTGCCAGCGCAACGCGTACCTCGTGCATGCTGCATGCGATGCTGCATCCTATTGTCCTATCTTGCAGCTTGTATTTGGCACACGCAAGTGTGCTTCAGGAACACTCCACGCTGGCGAGAAGTTTGCATAAACGAGACTGGTGGTGTCAGCGCGGGACACCAGGCAGCCTGAAAATAGAATATATAATATGAAGAATATCTGTAACACGGTCGAGGATCTAATAAACAACGTCCTTGTCGCATAAACAGTCGGCCACACCTGTAGATAAGACTGGTCCGCTCTTATAACATCGCGTTCGCTAATTCGGAAATTTATTTGACCGAACATCGTGCTCTTCGCCAGCTAAACCCATTCAATTCCTACGATTTTTGGTTAAAAGAGTTATTGTAAAATTAGTGTTTGCAAAAAAATTCTTGAACAATTTCGAAACCAATGATTCTGATCCTCCCGAATTTTCATCGATGCATTAAAAATTCGCGAACAATTCCGGACGAATCTAGCTGGAGCCAGCATGCGCCATCATCCCCATTCTTCAGTGTCCTCTGTAGCCACCCAGGTCTCCGAGTTCGCCGCAAAAAATTAATATTCGCGAACGCGGCGCTCGGCAGGCCAGCGGAAAGGAAGCAGTCACGTTCCTTGGTCGCGTCGTCCTCGGACGACGTATTTGTCAGGCGCAAGAATGCTTTAGAAAGACTATTCTACGGGATGCGGGGGTGTATGGGGGTTGAAGAGGGTGGTCGGGGCAGAGGGTTGTCGCTGGCAACGCGGGACAGAGCCGCCGCATGGCACCGGAATACGTAATACGGGGAATAGCCCTGGTTCACGTGGCGTTGGAGGGCTTTCGGAGGGTGGTTCGCCGGGGAATCGCGGTGAAAGGGGGGTGGCCGGGGGCTAAAGGGGGCGGCAGGGGTGCCGGGAAGAGAGGTGGAGGCCCAGGGCTCGGAGAGGGTAACGAGCCGCGGCAATTAATATCGCCGGGTTTCCACAATGCGCTTGCAAATGAAAGGCCTTTGTGACGTATGATTGCGTTACCGAGTGAATAGTTGAGTAATGGCGGTTCGTGGCGCCGCCATCCGAATCGCGCTAACCGTGCAAAAGCTCAGTCTCGGCTACCGCCCGATAGTACCTGCCAGGCGACCCCCTCGCAGCCCCCTGCCAACCACTTCTGACGCCGACAGTTTTCGTATTGAAGCGCCGCGCTAGATGAATCGCTTCTGATGTCTCGCGTATTAGAATCGTTGAATGAACCGGCGCCGAGAATCCGTGGAAAGCCTGTTGTTTTCGGGCGGGGCTGGAGCTGGAGGTGAGGGCTGTGCCAGGTGGTAACACTGGGTGATCGTTCGCATTGACTATTGTAGCTTTTTGGTGGTAAAAGCGATGGTACATTAAAGCGAGAACTTAAATACGTACTCCAGAAATTTTTCAGATTTTTCGGAAACCTAGAACAGTAGTGATAAACCCAAGAAAAACATCCTGTAAACAAGGGGCAAGTTCTCTATGGCCGTAAAAAGTTATGAGATGTAAAAATTAGTTTAAAAGAACGCTATTTAATTTTGGGAAGTAATGAGAAGTATCCAATATTGTGAAAAGCGATTTTTGTGGTGCTATATTTTGGAACCTACTAATATTGGAAGACTAATGTTTTGTCAATATTGAGACTCCAGTTCTGAGTTACAAGCCTCTAAAAAATGGCTAAATTGTTTCGTGTAGAAGGTGGTAGTGCGAGAACTTGCTAGTACACTACCGTGCACCTAGATTAGTCATGGATATAATCGACCCAAGTTGCCCACGGAAAGTGTAAAAAATGTGCTTGCCCAAGCCCTCTAATTGCATAAAAGCTTATATAAAATTGCTTGTCAAGTTTACCAGTTCCAATAACAAGTGAATTACAGCTTGGTAATAGATCTATTGACACCGGATTACGGTGGACGGTTTCGATGGTTTCGACGGTGGCTTTTAAAGCAGATAGGCTGCAATTAGCGAGCGTTCGTCGAACGAGAAAAAGGTCAGACCTCGAGAGTGACGCGTAATGTCCAACCAATCACCGGTTCGGCAAACGTGTCAGGTGGCCGACAGGGATCCGCTGCAACGCAAGCTTATAATTTATCGGATCAAAAAAGGTGGATGCAAAACGTATGGGTTTTGCATCAGACACAACAAATAAATATACGGATTTGTTGGTGAGTCCTCGCCTAACAGATTTACCCGCGGAACGTTGCACAGGATCGGCGTCGTTCGCTCGCGCAAGCGCATCTACGCGAGTACACACGCATACAATATTTACGGAAGAATCGCTCGTCACATTGTCAATATATATCTTATAACTAAATGCACCGACAAATTGTTTATCTCCACATCATGAAAACGGTGGCTCGCTGATTTACATGCGGATAAATACTTTCGATTTTTGTTATCTGTTACAATTTTATCATCGAGGACGCGTCGCTGAAGCGATCGTTCCACTAGATTGAGATGATGTAGTTTATCGAACTCCCGAATTCTAAACTGACATGTATTTTCAATAATAACCGGATTGCATTGATTATTTTCCATAGGCAATAAGAAATTTGTCAGATTAGTACAAGAGACACATGATACGTTAAATAAATAGCTGATGATAGAGTACTGCGTAAAATCCAGGCAATTATCACGCACGGAATGAATACATGAAGATTTAATCTGTACGCTAATACAGTCCAGCAACCAACTGACCCGCAATACGTGCGATAAAGCTTCTCCACGCAGTAAAACCGCCATCGGGATGGCTGGGGTTCGCGAAAAAAGGGCCGTTGCTTTCAGAAGATCGAGCATGAATAAATAATTCCCTCTCGGGCTCCACTGTACCATGGGGTGCCGTCAAGAATTATTAGAAGCAGAGCAAGCCCAGCAAAAAAAAAACAGCAAACAACGAAGGGTTAAATTCCCTTCGAGTAAAAAGAATCCCGTTTTCACTACAAGCATAATTCTCAACACTCGAACACTCTCTCCTACTTAAACAAACACCTAACGCACGAGAATAAAATAGTTGGAAGCAAAATAAAGGCTGGAGGGGTTCTCCCAAGAGACTTCAACGCCGGAGTAGCGGTATGTACAAGGTCGCCGTCGTTTTCCGAAATAATTTTTCAATATCAAAGTTCGAGTGGGCGTCGATTCAATCTCCCGGCCGATTAAATCTCTCCCTGAGATAAGGGATCGAATGTCCACCTCGAACTCGACGCGGAATAGGTGAAAAGGAGAAGAAAGTGGTTGCACGTGTGTGTAGGGGGTGGGCAGGGGGATGAACGCGCGGAAACGGAAGAGAGAAGGAGGATAGGGGTGGTAGGTTTGAGGGGGTGGAACGAGGCCCACGGACTATGAGTAATATTGCGGGGCTTTTCCACCCCTGGGAGCGCGAACCTGAACGTGGAGGGTGGTTCACGGGGGTGGAAGCCCGGAGAGGGTGCAACGGAGGGAGGAGCACCGATCCATCAGCGTCCCTCCACCCTCGCCTTTCCGCCACTCTCATTTTTCTCCACGGTCCGCGCTCCATCATTCCGCGTCACATCCGCCCTCTTTCATCCCTCTTTCCTCCCTCCGGTTCTGATACCGTGGCTCCAGCTCTCTCCTTGTCCCACCCCCACCACAGTTTCGCCGGCTCCACGACCCTGAAGTCACCCCCGCACCACCCCTTTAGGGCTGCGCTACTGATTGCACTTTCCAAATTCATTACCGTAGCCCTTGTCGGAGGTTTGCCCGACTTCGAAACGTGGCCTCCTGTTTCTCGAATCACCCCCGATTCAGGGAGAAACGCCAAGGGTTGTTACGATGCCTGTAGATGTTATGACCGTTTGACGAGCTGTTTCGAACCAATTCTGGTTTTTAAATTACTCATGCTGATCCTGGGCACGAGGTGGTTGAGTAGTTATGCTGTCTAAACCACCCCCGATTCAGAGATGTTGTTATGGAACTTGACGAGCTGTTTTCAGATGACTCCTGTCGATGTAGAGTGTCGAGTAGGTCGTAATTCAGTAATTAGTGAGTAACACCAAGGGTTGCTATGACTCCTCTGAACCTAAAAAATGAAGAACTACCAAACCCACGCGGAAACAAGAAAAATATGAAAATCCCGCAGCAAGAACGAAACCTAACCGATCCTACCCTCCCAGGAGCAATCGTCCTCCAATTTCCGAATGCAGATCGCCGGCCGCTCGTCAGAATCGCGCGCGTCCAGCGGTCCACGGTCGGCGCATTCATTTCCATTCGAGTTTAATTAGCTATGCATTGGTTGTAACGGCGGCCAATTAAATTAATAAGCGGAGGCATCAGTTAGTATATCCGGAATAATGACGGTGATCCATCTTGCCGGGTTGCTACCGTCTTGGCTCCCTCGGCGTGCAACCGATTTCGCGACACTGCCTCGAGTCCGATTTTCTACTTCGATTCGGACCCGGGGCCTCCGCTCGAACCGATTGCAGGAGCAGAGGGGCCCCTCTCGCGGGCCCCCCTGATTCGAGGATACGATTTGCCCGCTAATGGACGACCATCTTTTACACGTCGAAGGGAATATGTTCGGGAATGCATGTTGATGCTCGGTAATTCACTTTCGTACGTGTTAATATCGGCAGGGCCCGACGACGCGGAGGAATACGCCGGTTAATGCGGCCATAAATCCACCGGCCTGCTAATCTAAAAATATTTTGTAACGCGTTTGTCATTGGGCCCGCGGCGGCCAAGCGCCGATAGAAACCGCGCGTCGTTCCCTCCGATGTAGAATGTTTGATTCCGAACGATCAATCTCGAATACGCAAACCCGCCGGCGTTCCTCCTTTGCAGAGCTTTGCCCCAAAGGAAACACCTTACCCTGCCTCCTTTTTGCTACCTGCTAGCAAAGAAGCTGGATGGGCGGCTCGCTTCCGCGGTAATGACCATTAACGTCATCATCATTATCGCCGGTCTCGCGCGTCCCCGTTACTACGAAACCTGTCGCGAATCTGCACGCTCTATACGCTGGCGATCGACTCCGCGAAGAAGATTCGCTGTTTGATGAGCCGCGATGATGGGATTCTCGCGATTAGCCGCGCTTGTTGCCAATTAACCGCTTACTGGAACGACTGGGCAAGGCGTTCTCTCCTCGGACATCTAGGCAAATGCCCGACACTTGGGAAATCTTTCACGGTTTTCTAGATGCTTCCGCTTTGGCTCTGCATTTTCGAAAATCATCTAATACAACGGTAATGGTAACTAAATCACGAAGCACGGAAGCCTTGGAATGCTGCGATTTGGTACACAAGGTTACGTCAAAGGGATGCATAAATATGTTGCTATCCTGGAAATCCAAATAATGATTTCCTGTTCATTTTGAACATCTAGTTTACTTTTTAAACCAATGGTCATGCAAGGTCTTAGGTGGCGAATAAGTTTTGAATAATTTAGCCCTCCATGTTTACTCTTTAAAAATTAAATAGCGTAATTTTAAACTAATTTTTACAAACGCTTTTTTCAATATTGCAAGAGTATTTTGTTTGATCTTACAACTTTTTACAGCCATAGAGAACTTGTTTTTGTTGGCATGCTTTTATCAGAAATCCTGCAAGATTAAGTGCTAATTATAAATTAGTGGCATTCCTCCAGAAGTAATCCAGCCGCTGATCGTTCAACGGGAATTTTGCTAGTTTTCAAATAATGATTCGGACATCGCGACGACGATGTTCCTGTTCATTTTCCATCGGATAAAGTCCGCATTCCGTAGCGCGTGCTCGAAGGAGCCCCGTTCTTCGTAGTCGGTAATCAAATACGCATTACGTGTAGATTCAGCTTGCGTCGCGTGTCCACGGAAGCTCGCACGGTTGCAGAAGCTCGCGGCTTCGGCGACGCGACGTGACGTTACGTTACGTTACGGGGTAGATGAGTATTCCTTGAGCACCGGTTCCGTACTTACACGTCCCGCGCGTACCACTTGGTATGACGTGTTTCGGTGGGCCGGCGCCACGTACCGATAGGTAATAACGTGTCTGCGGCGCATTTATCTTGGCACGCGAGGCGACCATCATGCTCATGAACCCGAATCAGTGGCGGAGATCTGCCGTAGAAAAAGAATACGTGCCTCGGATTTGTTGCCGCGAGAACGCACGGGGATGATTTAGGGGCCGCGACGGAACCGGAATACTATCCACTACTCTCGATGCCTGTTACCGTCCGACCGTCCCCAACCTGTTCAAGCTAATTGCCGGGTGACAATGGCTCCGTGATCGACGGCGATTTCAACGCTGCTTTAGAAAGTAGAGAGCAGCGCCGATTTAGCTGACACGTGATCGCGTGAAAACTCGTCCTGCGAACAAGAAACATTTCGGCTGTGATTCGATCAGGCTTCTGAACAGCTCTGTAGAGCACCTGCCACCTCCAATGAAAAGATTGCTTCATTCAGATTTAGCTGTCGGTAATTCTTGTTGCTGCGTGATAATTGAAATTAGAGTTTTAAGCAGCCCTGATTAGACATAGTAGATCGTTCGGAAAGTAATTTCCTCCTAACCCTTCGAAATGAGAGAGCTCTCCGCCATTCCATCTCCGGATCCGCCATAAAAAAACGCTTCGAAATGGATTCTTGAAGGAAGGAATTCCTCGGCCGAAGCCGTTTACCTTAGGAAAAGTAAACTTTCGAAACGTGGCACGCAGGCCACAGAATTTATCAGCGCATTCCATCTGCCGATCGTCGCTTTCCACTCCATCCTCATTCCCCCCCAGAAAACGAACGTACAATCACCGATCGATGTCGCTTCGAAGACGATCCCCTCTCCCTTTCTCCTCGGTATTCCACCCTCTAGCATCTCGAAAATAATGAAAAGAAAAAATCAAGAAAAATTGGTGCGTGTAGTCGATTCCTGCTCCAGATTCTCCCGCGGCGTCGGCCGACAAATAACAGGTTCGCCATCTTGATATGAAATACGATTACTCGGGTTCGGCGTACGAGTCGCATCGGTCAAACCTCGATTTCCAACCCCGTTGCCAAGCCAAAGCAAATATCGCTACCAATTGTCTTTATTGTTAGCGATTCGTGATAATCTACAAAGATTTATATTTAATATTTACATTATAAAGACTTGTAACATATTTTTCAAAAATTATCCGTCCTCCGAGAACAAGGAGCCTTTCGAAACGAATAATAAAATCTGCGATCAACAAATTCTGAGTAACAACTAACTTGGGATCAGCTCGAAACTGGCATCAATCAGCAGAAGTTTTCAGCGCGCGAATTCGAGCGCAGCGTGGTTCAGCAGCGCTCTGTGCGCGGATGAATCGGTGCCAGAGACAGAATTTCCAAGCGTGTCGCTCGCGGTAACGCGAGAGACGAAACGGGACGAATAGAAGGAAACACGGTGACGTGGTAGGGAAAAAGAGAGTGAAGGAGAGAGAGAGGGAGAGAGATAGAGAATGAGGAACAGCGTGGAAAAGACAAGGAGAGATAGGAGGGCGAAGCGATACGAGGCAGGCATCGCGAGCACGGCACACAGAGCCTACACACAGCACGAACTTGTTCGGGTTGGGATAGAATAGGATAGGTGGGGCCGTTATTAATCTGGTGTCGAGTTGAGCACAAAGTTATATAGGAGCTCAGGAAATGAAACACGAGAAACCTCCCCCTTCTCCAACCCCCTGCCCCCGCAGAACCCCCATCCCACTCTCGCAGCCGGTGGCTCCCTCCTGCCTCTCTCACCTCTTCAGCCCTCTCCTGCCTTCACCTCTTCAGCGTCCACCTACTTCGCCACCCTCGCGTTCTCCTCTTCCAACCGACCAGCTAGCTAGCCATAGTTCCTCCGACCTTCTCGTACAACCTAAACCCACCCCCTTCGCCGCCACCTTCTGTCCCAGCACTCTCTACACCCTACAGCCAACTTTGAATGTATTACCGGACCACCACCGAACCCCCTGCCTCTTCCAGTCGCCGGTCAGATGGAGATATAACGATCACCGGCACATGAACCATGGGCCCGCGGAGACATGCATATTTATGCTGGCTGCCCATAGTCTCAGTTTGCCTGACCTGACGTTGCGATTGTCCGACGATGGAACCCGTAGCTGTTCCACGTTTTTTCTAGAGGATGCGTTCGATGCCGGAGGATACAGGGATTCGAGACTGATCTCTGTACTCTGAATCTTCTTCCAGAAAAAGAGGAATGGTTGGTTGAGCACCCTCCCGACAACTACCAGGAGTCTGCTGACCACCTGGACCAGCACATTTAGAAAGTAAGAGAATTGGAGTATACACCGAATTGCATGAGCATGGAGAAAGGTCTTCTGACCTGAGTTTTATTGCACGTCGAGTGACGCCACTTTCTGCAGTAAAGGGCCCAAGGAAGAATAAGGCAATTCTAGGCCAGTCAGTCCGAGCTAGCCTACCGAACAAGTCACAGCTCTCACACGGTTCAAATAAAGTTCAATTATATTGTGTTATGTGCAAATATTATTTAATCACGTGTGAACAACGTTTATCTCATTGTGATGTGCTATTCGGTTGAATGTATAAAAAATATGTTCAGATCTGCTAATGTATAATCCCAAGAAAAATTGATCACTATAATTAAACACCGATCTCGAAGGAGCACCAACACCGCAAACGGAACCTCGTTCCGCTCTCCAAGCATCACGATGATCCCCAGAACGTTCCAAGCAGGAGGAGTCGCCCCCGAAGGGCTCCTTAAACGCTTGACAACTATATCCTCGTAATTATAATCGGTCCAAGTTTTAATCGCCGGGTCGGATCTCGGCCAGCAGCCACAGTTATCCTTGGATCTGGCGCTAAGAGTGGCTTTCGTCGCGACTCGACAGCCGCTCGTCATGTCAGCGAGAGTTAATTACCCGGGGCTCGCGCCCGAGATTCGCGGGGACGACAATGGCAGGAAGACATGAATTACGAACGGGAGGCGGCTGATGACTTGTTAGATTTCTTCGATATCATGAAGGAAGAGGGCAAGACCAACAAAATTAACCCTTGACACGTTGGCTACCATTACTGTGTCCGTCAAAGTTGCACAGAATCACATGGAACAACGTGTTTGGTAAGACAAGAATAGAAAATACTAATAGAATTGATAAAGAAAATGATTGAGAAAAATGAGAAATATTTAGTTTGGACATGCAAATGAAAATAGGATATTATTTAGTGCCACGTTCTTGTACCATGTTCTTTAGTACCAAGTTGCACAGAATCACAATGAACAACGTTTTTGGTAAGACAAAAATAGAAAATACTAATAGAATTGATAAAAAAAAAATGATTGAGAAAAATGAGAAATATTTAGTTTGGACATGTAAATGAAAATAGGATATTATTTACTACCACGTTCTTTAAACTTGTCTAGACAAATTGTAGTTGCATAAACATCCGCAGTCCAGTGATACGAATTCAATTGAAGTAGACAAGTTGATTCGTCAATTTGTACGAGTGTCTAATAATCTGATCACTAGCTGCACTTTGTACCCTCGACCTTTATCTATGTCTCTATGACTATAGTACAGTTCTAGCGTAAGAGCGTAGTCGAGGGTTAATCGGTTTCGTAGTTGGCTAGGGGATGGTCAGGCGTGTGGTGTCGGCGGGGCCATTGGCAGCGAGGGAGGGGGGTAGCCTCGATTAAAATCGCATCAGACCGACTTTGATGCACGAAATGCCCGCGTTACTGGCTCTCGTCCGCCATGCTGATCGCGTCCGTGTCCCAACACAGCCGAACACAACAACACCAAAAGCGTTGTCTCCCATGGCTTTCGTCCCGTCAGAAAAACGCGCAGCTTCGTTCAACGTTGATGGCCTTATAATTGCGGGAGTATTGCTCGCGAAACAGGGGCTGGGCAAACGAGGGGAGACCCTGAAGAGTATGCGCACCCTCCCTTCAGCCCTCTCTGCGTACCTGCCTCTTCCTCGTCCAGCCTAATGCACTCATGTTTACGCGCGCTTTGCATAAAGATAGCCCTCGATGCCGCTCATTCAAGCACCGCTGATAGCGGACTCGCTTAATAAGCGAGGCTACTTGCGAGCATGTTTATTTACCTCGACCGGATTCTGCGGCTACATCTGCCTTCGTGTTCTAATCGGACCGGATGCTCGACTGGTTCGGTTGTTAGGCGATTGTTAAGTTTATGGCTGGCGACGTGCGAGCTAATTCGCTAAGTGCGTTAGGCTGATTGATCTGTCGGAGAGTCTAGAAATTAGATGTACAGGCTGTGCGTTCTGTTGATGAAGATGTTGCAGTTGTACTTGAACGGCGAAGGGGTTGGTCAGTTTGGTGGTAATGGAGTGGAATGTTTAAAGCACGATTATTATATCGTTTCCGAGGATTGAGAATGATTACTGTGTAATCAGAAAATGAAAGGAAGCTGTAAAGACATCGTCGGAGGAAACCGTTCGCGATTCATTGAATAAACCTGACTGTTAACCCTTCCGGTTTTTTCATAAGAAAATTCAATATACACAGGTACATCGTAACCATGATTCAGTTTATAACCGAGTCTCGTTGAGTTGTCATTGAATATTGCAGAAAATTATGGCCATTGACACGAAGGTTATCGAAATCATTTTATCTTCCAGATACCCGCTCGCAGCACGCCAACAACAGCGGTAAGAAATCGCCTAAAAATTCTGAACGAGTAAGGAAACGATCCCCGATATTCTTAGAGGTCCCTCGGCGGTTAAGCACCAGAGGTATCGACCGTTGTCCATCGGGGTCCCGGAAGAAAGGGGTAAAAAGCGGGTAAAGATCGCAAGGGTGGTCGGACAAGAGGGGCGAAGACGATAGGACGGGACATTTGTCGCTCTCCGAGCAAACACTCGGGTCTCCATCAACGTCCCTGAAGTTTCTTTCGGGTGTTGCCTCTCCAAGGTTGTATTCGTCCCCAGCGTTGCCGGTATCGTCGGCGTTTCTCTATCGGTTTTCGGTTTTTGTAGACGCGCAACCACTCGGTGGCAACCGGGAGCCACCCCCCTTCGTCTCTACCGTCCTCGGGCCCCTGTTGAGAAATCGCGCTACTTTTATTTTGCCAGTTCCCTACGTTAGCGATTTTTCCATCACCGCGGCGAGATATTTCACCGGCAATCTAAGAGTCGCAAATGGAGTCCACAATGAGGCAGAAATGGCTTGGCGCACTGATGGCCCCCGCATTTGTCTTCCCGCTGTTCCTTCTTCGTTCGCTCCCTCGGCGAACACGCGCCTTTTCCACCCCCGTTGGAACGACAGACAGACGTAATCGAGCACTTGTGCACTCGACGAGACCGACTCTCTCTCTCTACACTCTGCTTACTTCTTTCTAATCGGCCCGTGTAGCCTCTTCTGTTGACCCCCTTTCCTTTCCTTGTAACCTCGCAAGGAGACAGGAATCCATGTGTTTTCGATCCAAGACATTTCAAACTGCGGGACCAATTTGTGGCAAATTTCGAATCCTATCTGACACAGATCATTCTTAAATATTGTCTCTTGAGGCATAAGCTTCAGCTTCTATCAAAGTGTTCTCCAATTTTTGGAGAATTTTTTCCAATTCAGTAATTTTTAGTTCTGCAAAATGGACTCTCTCTCTCTACACTCTGCTTACTTCTTTCTAATCGGCCCGCGTCGCCTCTTGTGTTGACCCCCTTTCCTTTCCTTGTAACCTCGCAAGGAGACAGGAATCCATGTGTTTTCGATCCAAGACATTTCAAACTGCGGGACCAATTTGTGGTAAATTTCGAATCCTATCTGACACAGATCATTCTTAAATATTGTCTCTTGAGGCATAAGCTTCAGCTTCTATCAAAGTGTTCTCCAATTGGAGAATTTTTTCCAATTCAGTAATTTTTAGTCCTGCAAAATGTAGCCCTTCAGTCCAGCAGAGTAGATACATAATTTGCAAGGTAGTTTGCTTCGTAAGAAATGATCCAGCAACGATCACGGAAGCTTGTGTAAATCCTCTTTCGCATCAGCGCTAGCGAAATTGATTAGAATTACAATTACGTAGATTTATTGGAGGACTCGACAAAGTCGAGGCGTAACTCGGTTCCCGACAGTCGATTATTAATCCCAAATTACCCCGGTAATCCGTAATCCCGGTGGCCACGAATTGATTTCATCAAGCGCCATAAATCGCTCTAAACGCGAGAGAGTCCGCGGCGAGGTAAGGTAACAACGTTCGCCATTAGCGGGTTCCTGGGCTCTCTCGCGATGGAGCAAGAAACAAGAGGAGCGGTAATAGACAATAGAAAGGTTTCTGGGAGATAGAGAGAGGCAAGAGAGAAAGAGAGAGAGAGAGAGAGAGAGAGAAAGTGAAAAGGGGATGATAGAGGATAGAGAGCGCGCGCGCGATATAAGGAGCGACTTTTTCTCGCGGGTTGATAGATGGCCCAGGACCCGAACTGGTAACAGAAAGGCGAGCAGAGGAAAGAAATCACGAGCGCAGGGAACCCTATGGGGACGCGCGGTGGCGTCATTAGGCTGCTCGGACGAGAGCTAATGCACCGTTCCCTCGGATTTCGCCGGAGGCCTTTGGAAAAACCGAGCGAGGTCAGCATGTGAGCCGAGCACGAAAGAACGACGGCCGCGTAAATGGCGTCTGCGAAAGTTGCCACGGTTTGTGATTCTTCGCCTCGCTCGCGCGCGCTTCGTTCAGGCCCTCCTCCTTCTCTTCCGTCTTCATAGCCCGGAGATATTCCGAGCGCTTCGGTTCGGCCAAAGAAACGACGCTCGTACGCCGCTGACCGGAGAAAACGCTCGGGGGAGTTTGCGCGTAACGAGGCGATCGCGGCTGATGCACCGATCGCATGCTCGCTGATTGAATGCCTTTAGAAATTGTTTTGCGACCGGGGTACCCCGTTTTTGGCACCCGGCGCCACGCACTTGCAACCCTAGCTGAGATCATTCGCTGCCAAGAATCAACTCTTTGGAAGCACGTTTCAAGGATAACAGAGGAGGACTCTAATGTTCTTAAACATCGTGAATAACAGCGGTAATATGTATAGGAAAAAGTTGGTCAAAATGATAAACTTGACAACATACCTCAAGGTCATGAAAATCAGTGAGGAGGCCCTCAAAGTAAATAATTAATAATTAAATATAAAACTGATATAACACCTCGTACAATATTTTTAATAGCACTGTATAAATATTTCGAAGAATGGTATAAGAACTATTAATGGCGCCTCCTCGTCACTACTCGAGTGCAAAGGGTTGGAGAGTGCAGCAGTGTTGCAGGACAGTACGAGGAGATACCGAAAAGTTCCCATAGCAGAGGTCGTCCAGCAACGAGAACAGCGCGTCTTCGAGGTTGAAGAAAAAGGAAGGTGAAAGCGAAGAAAGGAGAAAGAGAAGGAGCGAGCGAGAGAGAGAGAGCAGCACAAGCCGAAGGGATGGCGACGGAGGGTTAAGCGCCGGAGGGATCCGGCAGGAGAGGAAAGTGTAATCCCAGACGATCAGCGTGCGGCAGATTCGGCCTTAATGAGCTACAGCAATGATAAATGACGCCGTGGGCCGCGCCTCTCTCTTACCGCGTTTATCCTCCGCTCGGAATAAGGTGTATCCTTGTAGCCGAGGCCCGACCCGGCCCGACGTTACCTGTTCCACGCCGTACGACCGGCATCCATCCTCTACCCGGCGACGAGCCTTCCATCTCTCGTCGTTCGTTCCGCGCCTGTAAAAGCTTCATCTCCGCCTACGATCCCTCAAACTCGGCCCCGGAGGATCGAGGGGAATTCAAAATGGCAACCGGTGTGTGTCCAGACCTCCCCCGTGCCCGGCGACACCCATCCATCCGACGCTCCCGGACGTTTCAATTGGATGTCCTTCTTGAACCACGACGTCCACCCTAAACCCAACGATCCTCGGGCTCTTGTAACGGCGCTGAGAATCTTGTACCGTCGCGCCGACCCGCTGCGACCACTCTCCCATGAATGACAGTCTCATCCACTCACTTTTTTTGCCAACATTTCGCGATGACTTCCTGCCCGAGAATCAAGCAGGAAGGAGCGGCTGTTCCTGGGACCAGGAAATCGTGTCTTCGGGGTGGGGCTTCTCCAGCGATTCGATTTGATTTCGGAGCATGATTGATGGCGCGCCTCGTTTGATTCTCGCTCGGGATGTCTTTATAACTGCCTTTGGCCGCAACATTCCGTTAGAGTCTTGTAAATTCTAAACTGTAAACGATAAATTTATGGTTATGCTTGATAGATTAAATAATGTTTTCGAACTGAAAACAACGAATTTTCGTAATCGTTTATTTTGTTGATTTCACCAGTGGTTTAAAATTGTTTTAGTCTGTTCGACACGGCAGAAAAAGTGGTTCGAACAATAATGAAGCATTCTCATCAGCCGCCGGTGTCCCGGTTCGTTGTTCCGTAATGGGTTCTCCGTTCGAATTGACACGGGGCCATTCGTTCTCGTGACGTTTCAATTGTGAAGCGGTTTTCAACCTGCACGGAGATCCGACACAGAAATTGATCGACCACCTTTCCTTCGAAATTTTCGAGACCCGTAGATGGCGCGATCCAAAGGATGCTGATGGGAAACAAGAACGCCTCACTCCTACCTGGACCGACGTTTATCGACGAACTCTTTTGTTAACGAGGCTGCTGGATTCTCGGCGATCTGGCCATTCCGAGAGAGAACCTATCATCTATTAATTTCCCAAAAGTTGTCCCTTGTGCCAGGAATCCCTACGAATTAATACAATTATCTTGATTACAGGCGGACAAGTAAATGCAGCCCGAAGCCATTCATCTTATCTCAATCTTTTCAGATTGTAAGTAATACATGTACGTATGCGAGTAATTAAAATCAAACGGGAATCTTTAAAAATTATTATCTGGTTCATTCATTTGTCTTCGACCATTTAAAGATTAATATACAATACTAAACAAACTACATTGTATTTGCAATACAATTATAATTAACACAGATTCGATCCTATGTCACTAACTAAACAGTTTTGCAAATTATTATAAATTTTTTCAACGTTTCGATCTAGTTTAAGACTAGTATCAAGAAATATATAATTGCGTCTGTAAAAATTAAACAAGTTAACTTAAGTGTTAAAAAAAACAGAAAGTATTATATGGAGCAAACTTATTTGCTAAGTGAAAAATTATTTAAGAGTTAGTACTATGACAATGAATCAATTAAAATTGATGTACGTAGATTCAAATAGGACGTGCTAAATTGGTTGAGAGCAGCATTCTGAACAAAGTGAAAATAAGACTGAATTTCTCTGGAAAAAAATGCGCTTGGATTTTTCGATCGGGCGAAGATAATAGCAACAATAATTAATCTGTATTCCGTTGTCGGGCATAATCGGAGAACCAGTTGCCCCCTCGGTCGAATAAATGGTAATAAATGTTTGGTCGTCGTTAGCCGACGTCGTCCCTGAATCAGGATCGTGAAGGAAGTCATTTTCCCGCTTGCCATTAATCGAGGCCGAGGAGTGCCTCTATATTAGCGCAGGTGCAGACGGCTATCGACGCCATACTGACAGGTGATCTGCTCTCGATGGAGGAAGGTGATCCATCGTTAATGAGCTCGTTATCTCGAGTACGTAGCCTTCCACCGTGGTCCTCCGCGACTCTGTCAACAACCATCTCCGTATTTACTATTTTATCGGCTGGAAATTGCTTAATACCCTGATCAATTTGCGAGATCGTGAGAGAAGAACCGCGAAAACGTTCACGGCGTTACAAGTCCGCGAATTTACATGAAATCGACCGTAGTATCGACCAGACCCCGCGGCTTCGCAAACATTGTATAAAGAGCTTTGTTTGCGAAAGAAGACAGGAAATTGACGTGATTCATTCCACCGGAGAACGGAGACCATGGTTGCGATAATAATAAGTCAAGGCGAACCGGTGGCGAACGAACAATCGACCGTAATTTTCGCGAGGAATTAAATGTAACGCGTTCTCTATTAGTTAAGCGTACGATTTCTTTCTTCCTCTTTTTCCCTCTTCGAAATCAAGGATAGCGTTCGATTCCGAGGCTGCCGAGGATTTAAAAGCGACTAATTACTTAGTATCTTTTACTAGATCTGAGGTATCGCGGTGGGATATCGTGTTTCGCAGTCTTCATGCGAGTTTATCTTGATGGAAACATGCCAATTTGTTGGCAGAAAAAAGATACACGACTTCATTAACTTCCCTTTCACGTCGAAACAACGAAGAAACTCTCAATCAGCGGATCGGAGTTCGTTTTACCGGAGAATTCGCAGCCTCTGTCTCGAGTGAATGATCAGTGAGGTATAATTTGATGGTTAATTAGTAGACCGCACATTTTTTGTGAGAACTCGTTATTTTTACGGGTTGCGAGACTGTGGAATTTTCAACTGGAATCTCATTTTCGGTAGTAATGCCGCGAGGATATTACGTGCATCGAAAGCTTCGCGCAATCGCGTTAACTTTCAATTCTTTTCACTATTTCAGATTCTAATAAAAAGCAACAACTACGCCAGTCAGCTTCTAAGCGTTCCACACGCTTGCCCGAATGATCCAAGATGGTGAGATGATCTAAGAAAGATTTCCGAGTGTAAAGAGTTAAAATATAGCCTCGCAGACGTCGCTAATTCAGCCTAATTCAGCCAGAAGATCATCAATTACACCGCTACGTCGCGGCCGTAGACCGGCATTCAATCCTAATCAAATCCAAACATCTTCTGTCGAACAACTGTTAAACCCACCGATCCCGACACACCTATCTACACCCGTTGATCAGTAGAATGGCCGATGATCCATCGCTACAACCAGCGGAGCGTATCCTCTTCATGGACGTCTACTCGCGGCGTGTCTTCAGCAACCGTTTCCCGTTTCCCGTGCGGTTATTCATCCTGTTGGGCCCTCCGTAGCATTTCCATTTTCCACAGCAAATATCAATATCGCATACTTTGGCCACGAATCAGTCCCGTTACCGGAATTCACCATCCTCTTTATTGCTTCGGGGAGAAGAACACGTATGTGAACGTGTAAGTACATTCTTAAATTATATTTAATCCGAGTAAAATAGAATATCAGCTCGTTTCGGAAAGTCACTTCATTTTTTCAAGGAAAAATGAATAATTGTATAGAAAAGGTATGCGTACTCTGATTTCGACGAAATTTTAATATGTTGTAGATTTCGATATTTTGAACAACTTTTTCCTTTTCCGACATAGGAGGGTTGGTTTTAGTTTTTGAGATATTTGCAAAAAACTATTGCTAATACTGTATCGAATTTTTCGTATTCCTGCATGCTCCGTGGCAACGTAAACCTGTTCCGGGGCCGCATGTGTTTATTTTTTGTTTGTAAATACGTTGTGGAAATGAGAAGCGACAATACCACTCACCCGCGCAGAGTTTCACGCGTCTCCAGGAATACGAAAAATTCAATACAGTATTCGCGATAGTTTTTTGCAAATATCTCAAAAACTAAAAGCGAGCTCCCTATATTGGAAAAGGAAAAAGTTGTTCAGACTGTATTGCTGCATAACATATTAAAATTTCATCAAAATCGGAGTACGCAGACCTTTTCTAATCATGCCCAGACAATTTCTGTTTTATACAACAAAAAAAGACAGATACAAAAAATTCTGTATACGAAAACCAAAATTACTTTCCGAACGAGACGCAATAAATAGGAAAATCAGCAAGCCCGATTAAAAATGAGGAACAATGTTTGGATTCGAAACTGACCGCGGCGAAATTTGTCGAATAAGATAGGACGCAGGGCCGCGCGAAGGGTTAAGGGCCGATGCACAAAGGCCACGGAACGACAACGTCCGCGGCCGTTTAGCGGGTACATAGAGGCGTGGGCGTAGAAAGGACGATGCGTAGGCCAGGCCAGGATTAAGACGTCAAGCGCCCGCGGCGCTTGATTAATGCGGCGCATTCACGAGAACGAAAAGATCCTGCGCTGCTTTGCGGGTTCTCGCGGAACCCTCGTTTTGAATCGCGTTTGCTCGCTCGCTAGACTCTCTCTACTCTGGGCCGTTCGTTTTTCTAGCGAATAGCAAACCAGAGTGAGAGAGAGAGACGCCATTGTTGCAGCTGGATCGACGCCGCCGGCGATGGACGTTCGATCCTCTTCCTGCTCTTGTCGGAGTCGGAGCCGACACAATGTTACCAGGAACACAATGGGCCCCGGTATTGTTCGAACTTGATGGCCCTTAGCGCGCTCTTTGTGACCGGCTTCGCTGGTAAATGAGCCGGCTTGATTAGAATTTAATAACTGGACTGGCGATCTATTGCACCGGTACCTTCGTTGTTCGAGTTGGTAGTCGAACATTTCGATACGGATTTCATTTATTTATTACTGACCTTTGGAGTTTGCTTACTTATAACAAAAATGGGCCCCTCTGACTAGAGGACTACTTTAGAGGAACAATTTTTTAAAGGACTATCCTGAATGAATTATTGCTATGTCGATCGCATTAAAATAATTTTAATAATTTAATTTTGTCGGCGCACAGGTTCGATCAAACTCTACACAGCTATATACAGCTATTTTGTAGGAATTACCCAAACGTTTTCGATTCGGATTTGAATCATTAGGTTCGAGACCAGGTTTGCTATTAAAAATGTTTTCATGATGAAGTTTCCACTATGAAAACATTTTTAATAGTGGGCTCGAACCTAATGATTCAAATCGAAAGGGTTTGGATAATTCCTACAAAATAGCTATATAGTGTATATCATTCCAGTGACCATCATGAAACTTAAGAAAATGGAGAACCTACCGCTAGACTGATCTTGGACGAGGAGGGATGGCTTCAAGTCTCCGTGCACCGTAAAAAGAGACATCCTAGCGGACAATCGCATACTCGCCCCTTCGATTTTTCCCGTAGCC
This sequence comes from Lasioglossum vierecki, assembly GCA_028455595.1. Lineage (NCBI taxonomy): Eukaryota > Metazoa > Arthropoda > Insecta > Hymenoptera > Halictidae > Lasioglossum > Lasioglossum vierecki. Next base: position 11,500,533 of record CM052340.1, on the reverse strand, counting down.
CCCCACAGTTCGGCTACGGAGCGCGGGGCGCGCGAGGAAATCCACGAACACAGGTGAACGGGCGCGCAACGTGAATTAGACAGCTGTCAAAGTCCCGCGGAGGAGAAGATCGAGTGGCCATATATGTGGTGCGCGAAAGGGCATCAGGAGAGCTTAGAGGAGAGGGAGAGAGAGTGAGAGAGAGGGGGGAGAGAGAGAGGGTTTGGCAGGCGAGCGAATGGATTTGGATGTGGAATGGAAGCAAGGCAATAGTAGGAGAACGCTAGACAAAGACAGAGGTCGGAGGTGAGGGAGATGAAGGAAAGATGGGGGACAGGGGGGTTCGGAGGGGTCGAGAGGGGGCGAGCACTGATAAATACCACGCCATTTCTCTTTGTGCTCCCTGGCGAGAGCACAAACACAGGGCGGCTCCCTTCGTTTCAACCTGAGCGAGAGTAGCTACCTAAACCTCTTGCTCTCTTCTTATTCCGGCTCTCTGTTCCTTATCCTTCCTCATCTCTTTTGTGCTCGGCTTCCACCTAACCCTTGTACCCCTTCACTTCTCTCTCGCTCTCCTATCCCTCTCACCAACCCTTCCTTCCTTCCTTTTAACCCCCTTTCTTCCTATATTCCAGCGATCATTCTTCCAAGTTCGCTATTCTACGGTTTCTGTTCCGATGCTGCCAGTTTCGGCGTTATCGCCACTCGCGGGCCCGCTTCGGGTTAACGATGCACCGTGCATCTCGATGCACCCCCGCTGCATTCAATGTGCGGGTCGCCCCTGTGTCGATTGTTTTCTTCGTTCGACGAGGGAGGCTGAGGAGTTAAGGAGATATTATTTTTTACATAAGTATTTACTAGACTATTTATTCAATAAGTAAAAAAAAAAGAAAACAAAATAATACTGGTACAACCGATAGGTATTATCATATAATCTTGAGTACTGCATTTTAAAATTTTGCAAAGATTGAATGAAAAAATCAATACCGTTATAAATAGCGCATGATTGTTGCAATAATGCGATTCATTGGATTAATTAATCCATAAGTATATTTTGCTTTAAGTGTTTGAAAACCCATAAAAATTCATTTTTATGATTGAACCTTCCCCCGAAATGGAAATGGAAATGGTTGAACCTTCCCCCGAAAAATGAAAATTCGACGGAAAGTGGTATTCATTATACGGGAACGCCGAAGTAAATTATACAACAGCCGGCTACTCAATGTGCAATTAACGGACATCCAAAGTTAAAGCGGAGTCGCGGTAGATTAGCAGACACAACGAACCTGTTAACAGGCCGTGGAATTGACGGAATGCACAAACGAGATGACCAGGTATAACGGGCTCCGGTTCGGTTGGTGGGAGTACGGGATGGCAGGGAAAAGGAAAAAAGAAGCGAATACGACCTAATCCACGGAACCCTGGCATCCTTTCGTGGGTGTCATGCTTTCACTTCGGTTCAGGTTGACTGCAGAAGGCGATTGGTTCTCGCTGAGCTCCTCCCAGAATCCATTAAGAGCCGAAACGAAGAAACACAGCATTAATTTTAAAACCAATCCCGGAGGAGAAATCGGGCATTGGCCGCCATTCGTGCGAACTTGCTCCGTTTGCCATCGAGAAAATCCTTCCGAAAAAAGCTGTTTTAATTGCGATATCTACTCTCTTCCAACCCCTCTAATTCCTCCTCGTCCCCCTCCTGCCGCGTTATGGAGATCACTGGTTCACCTCGGGGACCGTGTTTGTCCTTCGAACGATCTCGTCGATCGCCGATCTTCGAAATTCTCGATCCAGTTAGTGGATCCTAGCTTTTGCTCGATTATAATATTTTATCCAGATGGGATAAAAAATGATTTCTGAGGGTGAAAAGGATTGAAACTAGGGACGAAGGTAATCGTCGAAGATTTCATCGATTTCCGAGGTTATAGTTCGCCAGGATGTAAACCGGGTCCCGAGTCAAAACATTACGTAAGGTTTTTAGAAGAGGAGGAGAAGACTAATAATCTCGAAATAATGTAAGCATAATAAATGGGCGAGCATTAGCGGGGCGCTCGGCAGCCGGCTCATATTTTCGGTGGCGCTGGCTTTGACGTAGCATTACTCCAAAGTGCGTTACATATTACTAACCATACAATACATATACACTGGTTCACGGTGGTACACGCGTACACTCTTCCGCTTGTGCATTTTTACAGCGTGGTCCTCTACCCGGCCGCGTTGCGCCGCGTTCCCGTAATAAATGTATATCTCATTCCTCGGGGCGAGGCCTGTCCCAACAGAAACGCGTTCCATTCCGTTTCCTGTTTTCTTCAGCGGTCGGACCCGCGCCGTGGGCCCGTCCTCAAACGATCGCGGATCATAAAATACAGTACCTGTAAATTAAATGACAAATACCCCGGGTCCCGGGTATTATTTAAAGCGCGAACGCGCCGACCGGATTACGATCGGCGAACAAATTGCCGACCGCTCGACAAAACCGGGACAATAATTCGCAAAAATGATTATTAAGAGCGATTGTTCGGTAGCCCGACTGCCCACTGAGTTATCGCGCACTGTTTCTTCCCGATTTTTCAACGCGAAACACCGGCTCGTCGACGACGCCACTGCGAACACGATTTGTTTGGATTTTGTCGATCCGACCGATCGCGTTGTTAAGACTCCCAGTAATTTTTCTGCTGTTGGAAACAGAAGCCAAATACGACCAAGTTTATTAACTTAGAAATACCTCTTGCAATACTTGAAAAAGCGTTTGTAGAAATTAGTTTAAGAGTAAACACCTACCTAACACCTTTCATGGCCATTGGTTTAAAAAGTAACGGCCAAGTTTGAATAATTTCCCTCTATGTAACTCTTTAAAAATTAAATAGCGTTCTTTTAAACTAATTTTTACAAAGACCTTTTTCAGTATTGCAAGAAGTATTATTTTGTTTATTACAGGATATTATTATTACAGGATGTTTTTCTTGGGATTTCACCAATTTTTGTTGAAATTTTATCAAGTATCAACTAGGTATTAATCTTATCCCTAATTCATTAAATCCTAAACATTTTTTCACTGTTCCCGAGATACCGCCATTTTTTATTATTTTTTTAAAATTCAAAAAACTACATACGTCGTGTGGTTGGTCACGTCTCAAAGAAAGAAATTAAAGGTGGTTACATACACGATGCAGTTAGGTTGCGCGAGAAGCAATATTTGGTCCCGTTGCGTCGTCTCCGCGCAGAAGATTGCCGTGTGGTTCGAAAAGAGCCGAAGCTCCGAGAAAGTTCACCGACGAAGGGAAAGGTTAAGCCGGTGAAAAATGGAACGGGAAAAGTGAAACGAGCCCCGGCGAAATTGTAGACCGGGCCGCGAAGTTTCTGCCCGTTCCCGTCGAACTTCGAAGGGATTAAGGACAAGCCGTTATGGGTCCGCCGCCGCGCGTGAAAAATGAAACAAAAATTGCCGGGGACGGCCGCGATCGATCTCTCCCCCGAATATTAATTAACGAAACCCGTCCGCAACGCGCGGGAACTTTTCTTCGGAACGGACCAAAATTTCTCGCGTGCTTCCGAATTATTAAGCACGCCCTGCATCTGTTTCAACGCGTGCTCAATGCGTGCTTTCTTCAATTTCAAATTAATAATACAGCACGAAAAAATTTTATTCCGGCATATCCGCTTATCTTTGTACCAAGTATTCATAAAATTATATTGATCGCGGTTACATTGTTTATGAAATTTTTAATGCTCTCTCTCTTCCGGTATAAAAGATTTTCTATCATTAAACGAAGTCGAAGCGCTAAAAGGAAATAGTTAATGTAAGACATGTTCTTCATAATTACACTATCCATTACTCGAGGATCATATTTATGCGGTGAATTTTTCATGATACGCAAAAGGATCGACAAAGGTAATTACATCGCCGATAAAATGTTCAATGATTACTGGAATTAAGCTTCCGTTTTATTTATTACTCCTGCCTACCGGAAGCCTATTAGTAGGTTTCTTAGTGGCAGTACTTTTGAGAGAGTCTCGATAATTTGCAACAAAATACCTATCGAAAAGAAGTCTGTACAACACGTTACTCGAAATTACTTTACGACTGAAACGAGATTTTCAATCTTTAATGTTGTATTCTTCAGTTGTGTGAAAAAAAGCAAACAGCAGGCTGATATTTTTCGCGGTACTTGAGGAGGTCCGTGGCATGCACGCGACTTGGATTCCAGGCTCGCGCGAAGAGCCTCGAAGAAGCGGTCGAGGGAGAAGAAGCCGAAGAAGAAGAAGACGCGGTTGGAATAAGAAGACGAAGCCGAAGAAGAAGAAGAGGAAGAAGAAGAAGAAGGTAAGGCAAGAGTGCGCGCAGTCAACGGGTACAGAGACTATCCGAGGTGCCGGTTGACAGCAACAAATGCCTCGGTGCGGGCAAGACGGGGAGCTCGCGCCCGGGACGCCGGTTGCAGGACCAGCTTGAGATATTACCAGGCAGATGCGGTCGCGCGCTGATCAAAGAAACGCTCCTCACTGAGAGAGATTAAATGGATGCTGGTGCGCGCCGGCAAACCACCACGCTGCGGCTACAAATAATAAGTCGGGAGAAAGAGAGAATCAGAAGGGAGAGAGAAAGAGAGAGCGAGATGAAGGCTGTGAGAAGGGGAACCGGCCAGAAACGAACAGAGAAAGATGCTGGATTGCGAGGCACAGGCTGCCGAGGCCGAGAGCCAAGCCGCGCCAGGGCCCTAACTCGGATTTGATACATTCCCATCTTGAGGAGTATTGCTCCTGCCGCCCGTTACTCCCTTTGGGAAACCTCCTAACGCGATTATACCTTCTGCTCGCACAGGGAACCGGGTCAGATACTCTGGCTATCCCCAGAGAGCTCACCGACTGTTTCTGGAGGTCTTCGGGGGACTGACCTGCGATTCATACGAATTCTGCCCGATCAAGCAGATCCATATTTTTCTTATTCGATCTCGGCTTGTTGAGTTTACTAGTGGAACATGTTAGAATAATTTATATATATAAACGAAGTCCTGTCTGACTCACTCATCAACGCCCAGGGTAAACCATTGGACATAAAACGCTGAAATTTTGCACGCAGGTTTCCTTTATGATCTATACAAGGGATAAAAAGGATATTTCGAAATTCAACTCCTAAGGAGGTAAAAAGGGGTTGAAACTTTTGTATGAGGAATATTTTATTTGTGGTCAAATTTGCTTGAAACTTGGAGAAACGATATGAATAATCGAGGGCATTAAACAGTTTCCTGTGCGAGCGAGGCCGCGGGGAAAAGCTAGCGTAACAATAAGGCAGGAATATTGGTAGAGGTGCGTAACGATATACACGGAGATGATTCCGTTCACGGATTTTAACGAAGATGAACCTTGCGCTCCTGGCATAGCAGTGTCTAGAATAACCTATTTGCCGCGATATTTCATCGAAAGACAGACCGAGTAGCTGGTAATAGCTTCTATACGTCAATGAGAAATGTTTGCAATTACTGGGGAAAATAATGGGGAAGAGCGCAACACTTGTTAATCACTCTGCAATAATATACTATAAATTAGAGACTCGATTTCCCTTACGATTGCGATCGGGAGCAGTGAATTTGTCGATCCTATTGTGTGGGCTGATCAGTTTGATCGAGCAGAAAATTCTGTAAATTTCGTCGATTTCAAAAGATGGCCGATAGCCGGAGATGCAATAATGTTTCCCCGTAATTGGATCGTCGTTCGAAGATCGCGCGAGTCCGACGACGAGGATGGTAGCATCCGGATCGTAGTGGAACGTGCATTAATCGGTACGAATGGAAATCGGCTGGTAGGTAGCCTGGCGCTGTCTCCGGCGCTCGGTGGGCGTTCGTCTTGAAATTCAATTAATCCGCCGGCGATGACTATCTGCTAGAATAATGAGAGTGCATCTCGACAAGCGTTATCACCGTTGGATCGGCCCCGGCGTCCCCCTTATTTAGAAGATAACGACGGCTGCTCGCTAAAACTTACTCTCCCTGAATGGTGTTGTCATTCGTCGTGTACACCTCCTACCTTCCCGAGGCATCGCGAAGGGTTTAGAGTGAACTAGCCAATGAGAGAGACTCTGGTCTCCTCTCCTCCGTTGTGTACACCTTTCTCTCCCTCGCTCTGTCTTTCGCCGGTGGCGGCGGCTACGGACTAGTCTCTCGCTCGCTCGTCCGCACTCTCTTCTCCTCTCCTTTCACCGTTCTGCCCCCCTCGACTCTCCTACACAAGCTGCCCCTCCCCTCCTCGTCCCTCGAACCCACGGCATCTCCACGTCTACCTTCTCGCTCGGGTTCCCGCGATGAGATATGACTGCCACATTATCACCTGATTATGTTATCACTTTGCATCACCCGTTCCTTTGCCGCGCTGCTGGCTGAAACTACCGTTTATCACGACCGTGGAGATCCGCCGGCGGTGAACGGCCCCCGGAATCCTACGCTTTGCCAAGATGCTCCAGTAATTCGCAAGGGTCAACCGACCGTTCGCCGATTCCCCTGTTTTCGTCCCGGTGTTTAGTTTACTGTGCAATTCTGTCGGCGACTTATTCGAATCACGGGGAATTCAGGGTTTCTTATTTTTACGGGGCCGTGGTTCGCACAGACATCTCCCCCACCCCCCAAAAAATTATCAACACTTCAGAACCTCTCGCATTCCCAGAGATTAAAGCCCCACAAATATTCGCCAACGCGAACCCACCCCCGCGTTCGCTCGGCTCCCGTCGCCTCCTGATTCGAGACTTTTTTCCCCGAGCAACGTTTCGCGAAATCCGTTCCTACCGAATGTAGAGATTCGGGATGGCTATAGGGGGGTTGGTAAAAAAAAACGAGATTACGCGGGACAAGCATAGAGACAGTAACTGGATCCGGTATGAACGGGGTCGGCCGCGAGTTCAGGCGGGCATGGCAGCGCTGCGGGACCATCAGGTCGCCCACAGCTCATCGCCAAGCGATCACATCTCATCGCCTCGTACCATCGCAGACTATTACAAACAGAGCGTCCCCGTCACGGCGGCCTCTCCATCCTCTCCTAGCTCTCTACCAGTTCATCCTCTCTCTTTCACTCTCTCTCTCTCTCTCTCTCTCTCTCTCTCGGATCCACCCTCCCGGCTCCGAACCGTAACCGTATCGTTCCGTTTCTCTCTGGCAGAGCCCGGTTTTCAACCCCATCGCGATCCCACCTCCAGTCGTACGTATCACTGCCGCTCTATCAGCATATCCGACCGCTTAGCACCTACTTCCCAGGAGTGCGATACCGCTCGTAACTCATTTGAATTACACATTTCCCTGGCTCCCGCGAAATAATACGTGCGAGGATCCGCGAGGACGCAAATTGCGCGCCCGACCCCCTTTCCATCCGCCACTGGATCTCTCTCTTTCAGTTCTATCTTTCTCTCTATCTCTACACGTGCCTCTCCGTTCCTCTTCAACCCCTAACACGCGCGACACTGAACAAACGGAGTACAAACGTTCCCACTCGCGATCACCGATTTTAAGCAGGCCCAGGTGAGAACGATCTACGGCACGCTTGGGTCTGATCGGATTGCGAGGACCTTCCTTCTATGCGGCGAGTATAATTGCTCGTTTCTGAATTAGAATCGTGGAGAAGCTCTTCTCGGATGAAGGGTTGCGCGGGTATCGATGAGGATGTAGATTTTGCGTGGATCGGTAATGGTGATTGGAAACGGGAGAATAACTTTTATGACTTTACACGCAGCTAGAATGCTGGAGATTCTTGTTAGAGGGGGTTGGTTTAGAGGGTGTGTGAAACAGGGCTGATTTGATTTTGCGTATTCTGTAATTACTATTGGAAGTATGTACGTAGAACATATTTTAAGAAATTTTTCTGAATTCCATTACAAATAGGGTTATTAAAAAATTTAACATATCTACTACTTCGAAAAAAAATGATTGTATCGTTGCGCCGAAATCATTAATACCTTTTCATTTTTAATGATGAATGTTTAGGAGATCTAGTTCGGAGTGGTGAATTTAATGATAAAGGTTGGTGAGTTTTATTTTCCAACTGCACTTGATAATGAAATATTTATCATAAAAATTGTTTTTATAATTCACTTTTCAAGTCCCATCGTCGTAGACTATTTTATAGATCATCGTGGACACCGATCTTAACTTTGAAAATAATGTTGCACATACGAAGAACTTCGTTCTGAAAACACGGATAGGTGGAGCACCAGTTTAAAAATCGAGGAAAATATTTATCATAAAAATTGTTTTTATAATTCGCTTTTCAAATCCCATCGTCGTAGACTATTTTATAGATCATCGTGGACACCGATCTTGAACTTTGAAAATAATGTTGCACGTACGAAGAAGTTCGTTCCGAAAACACGTATAGCTGGAGGACCGGTTTAAAAATCGGGGGAAATATTTATCATAAAAATTGTTTTTATAATTCGCTTTTCAAGTCCCATTGTCATAGACTATTTTATAAATCATCGTGGACACTGATCTTGAACTTTGAAAATAATGTTGCACGTACGGAGAAGTTCGTTCCGAAAACACGTATAGCTGGAGGACCGGTTTAAAAATCGAGGGAAATCTGCAAGATAAGTGGAGGAAAATCCTTTTCGGGAAGCAGCCGATCTTCCCGGACCGATTCGTGAAACCTCCAGGCGGTGTGGCGCGGCGGTTTCAGGCGTAAAAAGATTAGAACTCCGTAACTGTTCGGGGAAAGTGGCTTTCCGGGTCTCGAGAGTATCGGCGGAGGTTTCGTCGAAGAAACACAGGAATGTGGACGCGCGAAAAGTGGCTGCTCATGGTTCTCCGGTGTCTACGGCTCCCTGGCGCCTAGCTTCGCTAATCGCGGCCCATTAAAACGCCCTACCCAACCATCGCATCGCATCGCGTTCTTGGCGTTGGAGCGAGAGTTTCGCTCCCGCAAATTTTCTCGCGCTGATCTTGACGGTAATGTCCTAACTTTCGAAACCGCCGAGACCCGACCGAAGTGGTTCTTAAACTCGGGATATCGTTGCCCGAAGCCGTTCCAACCGAGATTACGCTTCTTTCGACGCTTCGATAATTAGGCGATCAGCGGGGACCGGGAACAACCATTTTTCCAGAGTATAGCATCCTGAGCTTTTCAATTCAACGAACACTGCGGAATATCATTTCGTTTTCTCGAGGGAAAATGAAAGCCAATTTTTCACCACTTTGAATAAGTTTTAGGCCACTTTGTTTTATCCTGTATAATTCACAAAAAATCGAGTTACACGATTTTTTTTGCAACTTTGTTTGAAATGAAATTTGCATAAAGAAAATGGTGGTACTTTCTACTTCTGGTACACTGCATGTTTGTCCTTGTTAGATAATAATCATTCCGATTGTTAACGAAGATAGAAAACGGACAGTATGATACAGTATTTAACAAGTTTGCAAGAAATGGTAAATCGACTCCAATTAGAGACTGGTTACCGAGACCTTAGGAAACACAGGAAGAGACAACAAAGCGAACAGGGCAAGAGAGGAAGAGTGGTCGCAGGATTTATTATTAGAGCGTCGTGCACGCGTTGGACACGCGTGTCTGACGGTCGGTCATCAGTATCGCGTGATTCTTTCTAATTAATTCCGGCAGCGTGGCGGTTATTAGCGGCGCAGCCACTAGGGCAGAAAGTATCGCGATTCAATCATAAATCTGGCCAAGTTTCTACGTAGCCGGCCAGCTGTAGATAGAGAGGAGAGTTGAGGAGACAAGAAGAAGAAGACGAAGAAAGCGAGAGATATTGCAACTATGAGGAAGGTTAAAGAAGAGAGTTTGGCGGGGGTGTCAGCGAAGAGAAACGCGCGGCAAACGAGGACCGATATCGCAAGAATTTCCCTAATTATTATAACCCATTAATGCGATGAGCAGTTATTATTTTAATGTCGGTTATCTGCCGGCGGCCCGTGGGCTAATTTGCCTCCGTGAAATCGATTGTGCCGCGTGCGTTTGCACGTTCATAAATAATCAGGCCGTGTTTATGGAATGAAAAATCGGTGCCGGCTCGGTAGCGGTCCGTGCACCGCCGTTCCGACGTTTATTATAAATTCGCTGTTCCGCGAGGGCTGTCTAACGAGGGGCCCAGAAACTGAACGAACGAACGGCTGTCGATTATATCAATCGCTGCCAGCCGAAAGCCTGCGGTTTCCTTCCGCGAAACCCGACGTCAAGCACCATTAAGCCGCGGGAATCGTTTCGACGTGTTGCGAGCCGAACGCCTCGCTTCCTACCGAGAAAAAAATAACGCCGTAGGAACCGAGTGGGAGACTAAACGGTTCTGTTTGATCGCCGTACAATTACCGTAATCGATTGAATTGTCCCGGACGGCGATTAATATCGGCGACTATGGCCGGCAGGAACGAGTCGGCTGGAACTTGACACTCTCGCGTTCTTCTACGCTCTTTCTTTTGATCCCTACCTCGGTGATTGATTAATCTGGGACGTAACGTGTTTGTTTTAGTTGCTAGCTGCGAGTACTGGACTCGAGATTTTTTAATACCGCCAGAAGAATTTTAAAAATTCATTGCAGACCAATTAATCCAAGATCCAGGAAGATGGACACCTAGAAAAATTTTTATTATTATTATTTATTATATACGGGCAGAAGCCCTTTTTACATAAGTATTTACAAAAAAGAAAATAAAAAAAAAGAGAAAGATGCAAGACTACGTATCCAATAAGAAAGAAGAAAGAACTAAAAAATTGTTATCTCTCCGCAGAAGCTGGGATAAATAAATGAAAAATATAATCGCTGAGGTATAATTCTTTTAGAACCGTCTAAAAAAATTATCATATAAGATGCAGCAATCACCTAAAAAGGTTCCAACAATGAATGAAAAGAATAATTGTACGATACAGCCTTGAACTTACCCCGTCCCACGAATGGCGCTTAGCATAATCAGATCCATATTCCGCAGGGTTGTCGATCCATCATGGCGTCGGCCGGAGCCACAGTGAAAAAAGCCTCACCTCGCGAAATCATGATCGTTTAGCTCTGAGGTGGAGTCGCGAACCAGTTGTCAGGTAAGCGTATCGTGTGACCCGGTTGTGCACGTGTCGCAGATAGTTATCATAATCCTTGTGTTCGTTGTAGGGTTATCATTAACCACCCACCGATACATGAACCCGTGGCGTGGCCGACAACGAAGCCACGTGTCCTTTACCGGCCACGGGACACGGTGGAACTCACGTTGACAGGAGTTTCGCGGTTTGCCCGACAGATGGCCGTCGTTTAAGCGTCGTTTTCAACCCCCTAAGCCTGCCAACCCGTAAGCCGTAAGTCTGTTGTTGGTCTATCCTGCGGCAGAGAGCCGGAGGGTAGACGGTGGATGAATTACCGACCCGACGTCAAAACGAGAGGATCAGCTTTATGGCCGCTCGTCTAAATAAGTGGCCACGACTCGCCGTGCTCCCTCAACGGCCACTGTTTATATTTGTTCGCTTCGATCTTCTTCTTCAACCCCCTCTGTCAATACCCGATATTTTCGACGACGTTCGTACAATCAATTACTGACTTCGATAGATGTAATTCATTCGTGAACTGTTCCTAAAACAGGAATTAAAATACATGCTTCCCCAGGTCGAATATAATCAAATATCTCAACGCATGTAAATGTTGTACAACGTCATATCAATAAAATGAAAAAAATCATAAGCAAGGAAATTATTTTGGGTCGGAGAAAATGTTTAATTTTTAACGTAATTCAATTGATCAAGTAACGCATTGCTGAATCGGCGAACGACTTCATCCCTTCCGAAGAATTCCTACAATATTAATGACCAATGGAAAATTGACTAGTATGCTAAATTTCCTTCTGGATTCTAATCGCGTCCACGATCTTCGGACAGAGCCCAAGTCCTTGATCACGTCCAGCCAGAAAAATGACGAACTGGTTGCCCAACCTTTCGCGGACCATGGAAACGAAGGATCGGCCTCGTACCGTTATCTATCAAAAATGGCTCGGTAGCATACCGTGGATGCCAACAGCTAGATCAACGACGGGGAAAGGAGAGAGGAAGAAACGGGTAGAGAAATCGGGCGGCAAGTTTCTTTGAAGATTCCTCCGAAAGCCGACGAAGCTACGACCGCCCCGGCGGGCAAGACGGTAGAGCGCGATCGCCGTAATTTCGCCTCATTACAATTACGCTAATATCCAACCATCAATTAGCCTCGGCTAAAGAGCCTCGCATTAAATAGCTAATGCATCGGCGTCGTCGCGGACTCGCTCGTTCTGCTCGGCTCGGTTTGAGTCTCGATAGGCGACGATCATCGTTGCCCGTGAACTAGCTTTTCCACGGTCAACCCCTAGGATTAAAAAATTTTCCATAGGAAAACGAGCGAAGATAACGATCTCAACCATTGCATATCCTTTTGTCATGCTTTTGTCCTGTTACATAAATTTTTCCAGTTCAATTCCGTTGGAATTGTAGATTTTATAAAATCTTCACTGGGCATCCCTCGCATCGGACACACCACAGAATCTTTGCTCGAGGAAAGACAAAGTGTTACTCAGCCGAAAATATTGCTGAAGGTTGCTCGATATATGTGCTTTTAAATAAGATACCCGCCGAAGAAAGCGGCCCATTAATTTCTCCGGGAAAAATTCGCAAAAATCAACGGTTTTTTTCAGACAGCTAACTAGCCATGACCTCTTAATGGCTGAATTACACGTTACGATTGTATCGCGACTCGCCGCGCGTTGTTTCGTCCACTTATTAACCGCAGCCGGCTTTCAGTTTCGTGCTTTGATAATTACGATCCATGAATCACCGCGATTACGGGGACGGTAGCGGCCAATAAGATATCGCGAGGCCGCGTCGAGCAGCTGTGCAAAAGACCGCTGCGAATTCCCGCTTCGCCAAGGAGACGCGATGAAACTGTTGATTTCTGAAAGTGAAACCTTGTGATTATCGGAAGCTGAGCGCCCCGTAGCTGATAGGAAACTGCGTGCTTCCGAGAAACATGCCATTGGCTCCTGTATCCTGAGGCATCAGTGAATGCTGTGATCCTTCTCGCAGGATCTAACCGTCCATCTAACCGATGGTATTAAATAACTGTGTAGATAATGCAGTCGAGTAAATGATACCTTGGAAATCTTATTTAAAACAGTGTGTTGAAAGCTTCTATTCTTTATTCTTAAATTTGTAGGAAGTCGAACCTATAGATTCAAACGACGACGGTTAAACCATGTAAAAACACGTTTTTCGATCTAACTGCTCAACGGTTGACAGTGAATGACCGAGCAAGCGAGTGTGAATGATAAATAACAAAGAGAGCACAATAACATATATATTTTGTGAGGTAAGTCAGGCGAGGCAGCCTTCGGAGAAATTGATGAGTAAAAATGAGACAAGAAAATTTCTGATTGTAAGAATTAAAGAGTTTTAGATTAAGATCAAGAGACCGCGCAAATTACCGAGTTAAATGTATTTCATTAATATTTAATGAAGGATTCTCAATCAATCCCACATCGAGCTTTCCTTGACTCTACAAATTTCTATTCTTTATTATTAAAACCTCTATTCAATTCTCTGAAATATTTTGGGCGCACAGAGTAGCTGAATCTTGATCTTGGACCATGACCAATCCCCTCGCGAGTGTCCAAGACACCAGTGACTCGAGCAAAGGGTATCTCATCGATCCCCTCTAAAAGTCGATCGGAGTTAACAACGCGACGATGTAAATAACTTGGATTCCAGGCTGCACGAGTCATTAATTCTCGGTGTACGTGTGTATATGAATGACAGCGGTATCACGTGCACGATATTCCTTTTTACAACGGCGGGAAGATAAACCGCGTAAGAGGGTTCAATGTTTCACGGCACGTGCTGCACTACCACTGTTTCTCGTTCGATAAACTTGATCTTCCCTGATTTATGTGTCTTTTTCGGCCTGTCGATTCGCGACGGTTCTACCCCGAAACGAAACTGTTTGCCGCTCGATGTCTTCTTCCGGTGAGCCAGCCGACGATCATCCTCTTTCAAGGTTTGTTAGACCGCCGTTGATCTGTCCTCGGACAATTTGTCGGAAAACGTTGGACAACGCGAAACTCTGGCCGCGCGGCAGGTACTAAATGTTATTTCTTCGCGACCCGTCATCGGCTCGTATTTCGATGATTTATCGCCGCTTGTGTGCGATGCAATACCCTCTGCCGAGGCCGTAAGTGCGCGTTTAAACGATAAATCTCGGCAGTCACGGTACGAGAACCTTTTCAGGTCGCGACACACACACTCGCACGCACACACAGCATCGAGCTTCTTCTGCTTATCGATATCTTCACGGTTTGCCTGTCGCCGAACCGTTCGAATAGGGCAAACGTACCTATCACTGCGGGTGTACGCTTTACTGCGGTATTTTTCCCGAATGAGATTAAAATACGCGTGAAGTTTGCACGGAATATATTCTTTTAATTCAAAGAAGAATATATTCTCGTTGGCGAGGCAAACAAAATTGTCACTCATTCTAATACTTTTATAATCTCAGGATTTACAGAGTTACCCTACAAAGGCGGAAGAAACTTTCTCATGATAAATCAAAGCACATACATATGCGTTAATATATGAAATAAAATATAAGTGATAAATAAAATATAAGTCATGATAAGTCAACTATGAACATCGTTACATTCGTTTAGAATACAAAAATATATTCTCGTTGGCGAGGCAAACAAAATTGTCACTCATTCTAATACTTTTATAATCTCAGGATTTACAGAGTACAGTTACCCCCTACAAAGGCGGAAGTAACTTTCTCATGATAAATCAAAGCACATACATATGCGTTAATATATGAAATAAAATATAAGTCATGATAAGTCAACTATGAACATCGTTACATTCGTTTAGAATACAAAGCGCACACATACGCGTTAATGTATGAAATAAAATAAAAATCGACAGCAGAATTTGTCGGATTTGATCGATTTCGACAAGTTTCCAAGCGACCGTCCGCCCCCAGCCTTCAGGGGTGTCTTTCAATTACAGTTTTCTGCCATTTCCGTGGACGAGGAGCGGATCGATAATAACGCGATAAATCTGGCCGGGTTTTCACGGTCGGTTATAGCAGTCAACTTATTCTTTTCGGGTGTTCGTAAACAACGTGACAAATGCCCCGCCGGCCCATTAATCAACTCGTCGTAAATTTGCCCGGCACTTCGAGTGCTTTAATTGGAATTAAAACGCGGCCGGGCCGCCGCCGCCGCTGCTGTTGCTACCTACCTCCTCGTTTTGTTCGCGCATTGATCTCGGATTACTGCATTACAACCGACATCGCGGACGTGACGTTATCCCGGGGACGAATGAAATTTGGCCGCCTTTTATTGTTCGACCATTGTTGTCCGTGTTCCGGCTTCTTGCCGAGCGCTGGATTCTTTTTTCCACGTCGCTCGGTCGCGTTCCTGTAACAAATCATTTCTGTCCATCCGGTTTAAAAATGTATCGAATCGGGAAATATTGGTGACGTTACTCCCCTTGTCACGTGGATAATATAATTTGCAATGGTTTCAGTGACACTGTAGGTCGTTCTGCAAATTATCCTCTTACTGTAACATTTGATAAAGAAAATTTATACTATTTGTACGATAAGAATAATTTTTCAATAAATTTTAATGGATACGTGTCAAACACGATTTAATTATATAGAGATTATATGAAGATTAAAATAAAAATTCAGTTCTCGTTTACGAGGATGAAGGATATTATCGTGTAAGGATGCTACACAGTTCGGAAACAGCGAAATCATTAATTTGTGAAGTTTTTACCATTTTCATTGTGTCCTCGGGCGACAACCGTTGTTTTGTTCCAAATCAAGTGAAAAGGAAGCGTCCCCGGCCAGGGTTTCTCCCTTGAACTGTCTCAGGCGAACGCAATCGCAATAATGTTACAACCGCAGATTCGAACTTATAAGGGAGTAGCTGAAGAAAGTCAAAGCCTTAGACGGGACTTCGCGCGAAATCAAGATCCGGGCTTTAAGGTGGGGACACGGGGGTAATGGCGTGTGAATTATTCTGATAAATCGCCCCCGGGCCGGCGTCAAACCTGACTTCGTGGCTGACAGGAACCTTGGTCAATCGTATCTACCTCTACGCAAGACGTTCGCATTCGAACCACCAAAGTTATTCGTCGGCGAACACGTTTCCCCTAGAAAAATACAATTTTCATTAAATAATCCCCTGCTGATGAACGCTGATGTTGGTCTCGAAAAGTTAATTTCCAAAGTCCCGACTGTTTCGTCTTTTGTTTTCGAAAAATTCATAAAAACAAACATACTTTTATAATCAAAATTCGATCACTTTTTTCCTTATTTATTGCAAGTGTAGGATGAAGTGATAGAAATGTTGAATTTTCTCATAACATTGTTTCTGATGAAATTTTGAATTAAATTATATGATCTGCATTTTAATAGAAATAGTGATCGAACTTTGTTTAAACATAAAATCGTCAAATAAAAAAAAAGTTAATACTTTTACAATCTAGTAATAAGCAAGACAGAAGCAATTAAGTGTCTTCCAAGGTTATCGATTCCGATCGAAGGCCGCAGGAACAATTCCTAAATCAGTCGCAAAATGGAGGGTGGCGATGGAATGGACCGCGACAGAAAATCTGCGGGGACCGCCATTAATCGGGTAGCCTCGGCCAATCGGCGGCCGCCTCGAATTTCCGTGGACACTGATTAAGCAACGGGACTGTCAGCTTAATATCCAGATGCCCGATAAAGACCTTACGGGCGGCGGTTGTGGTTCCGGCGATCGAGGACCGAGATAGATCGGGATCGTCCGGCGGACGCGCATTCAGATCGCATGCGAAATATTCGCGAAACGAATGGCCCGCGTCCCCGTGGACACGGCTACCGTGCATTTGTCCAGGGGCCGTTCCTTTCGACCGGATCGTATTAATCCGTCGCTAATGAGCAACCGGCCGATTGGTGCGCCGAGCGAGTATCATCCTCGAGATACGAGGGACAGCCTCATTACCGAGGCTGGGCCGCGTGTGCTTCGTGACCGGCTCAATATTTAACGCGTCTCGGCCCGCTCCATCACCTTTCGATATCTCGACACACCTGGCCCGGGATTAGGCAGCCCTCGGGACCGTGGACGCAGCCTGAGATCCGGGACTCCTAATGAAACAAGACCCGAATCAACGAATAAAATCGAATTTTCTGCGAAGCAAATAAAAAAAATACATTTCTAAACCTGTTCGTGGAACAGTGTCACTCACGTAACGTCCCACGTGTCGGCGGACGTGTGAAAAGCACGCTGACCACTTCGACTCGCTAGAATCCAGCCAACTAAATACCAGATACCATAAAAATCCGATAAAAAACGCAAGTTAAGCCACGTACAAGCTTGCATACAAGCAGTTTTCACCAACGCTGTCCGTCATTAATAAAACCGATAAGCCAGCACACTGAAGCGTGCCTAAATTGAAAAAATTCGCGCGGCTAAGCGCGATCAAGATTCGAATTGAGTTCCTAGTACCCGAAACGCGGCCGTGTATTCCCTAGGCTCGCGTTCCGGCCTGTTAATTAACCGAGAAGTCACAATTACAGTCGGATCGCGATAAAAATCCGGATTCCCCGCGCGACGATTATCTGGATCATCTGGGGAGGGAAAAATCGTGGAAAAAAAGTGAAACGGTGCAAGAACACACAGAAAGTGAGAGACAGAGATAGAGGGAGGCTAGGTATTGATCTGAGGTCCGGTCTGAGCCCGATAATTAGTCAATCAGTCAGCGAGGCGAGCGTTGTTTTATTGAAACGAGGCCGAACTCTTAACAAGGCGGGCCCCACGGTTCATTCATGCTGGCTAATTCCCAGCCCGTTTCCCTTTCGCGTCGCCTCGTCCAGGTACTTTTACGCGAGCCGTGTCATTAATCGTTCGATTAAGCCGCCTGATAACGCCCTCTGCGAGAGGCGAACGCAGCCAGGGCTGCCAACCGATTGGCTGCCATAACTCCCTAGGCTGTTCAGCGAGCCCCGAGCACAACGATCGCGAACACCCGTTCAGGGGAACCAGACGCGACCGCCTACCAAGAACATCGGTCCCGATTTTTCAACGAACACCATACGCCCGAGACACGCATGCGCCTCCTTCCAGGAACCGTGAAACATAGGGACATTTCGCAGGACACGAAAATACACTCTTATCGATTCCGCGAACCCGAACGATTCCTCGCGACCCCCGAGAACCCACGCCGATAATTAATTACCGGACCTGATTGAGACTGCGCGAATTACCCGGCAGTTTTTAACGAGAGACGAACCTCCTCGCACACTGAGTGCGATCCAATGAATAAATCGATCGGAATCCCTTGGTAATGGCGCATCAGATCTATTAGATCCCCAGCGTCCTCGACAAATCGTCTGGTCTTATTTCGGGAGAAGGTGGACAGCTTTTTTGAAAGATCATAATGTACAGAAATACAAGATCTTATTTTTTTGCGATTAGAACCGTTAAGGAGCATAATAATCACCTAAATTACAATAGCTCGGTATTCATAAAATGTATAAATTAGTTCCGTCGTAAAATCCTCCGTGCGAAGGAACAAGTGCTGACCCAAATTTAGGTAAACTGTCCTACGACGACAATACCATGACCATCATAAAATAATAATACTAAACCTGTCATGACTTAAGAATAGGTGGTACACAGTTCGTTTTAAAAACAATAAGATTTATTTTATTCCATCGATGTAAAATAATAAATCTGAAAAAATCTAAAAATATTATTTTCTTCTTAGTGCATTCTAATATAAGCGTGGTTTTTCAAAAGTTTTTTTACATATTTTTTTTTTATTTTCTACTTTTTAATCTTTACTACCGTGCGTATTTAGTAAGGCCCGGGTTCGATTCCCCGCTGAGATACGCTACTGAGATTTCTTTCATCTCGTAAATGCATAGTTTTTCTAAAACAAATTTTTTTAATATTGCATTGTCATCTAGTTCCGAGGTATTTTGAAAATTTAAAGTCTCTGGCTCATCGTGAAGTGGTTTAAAATTCGACATCAAGATTTGACGCATATAACAACAACTCAGCAAGCTAATATAAGCATGGTAATAATAAAAAGATGTCTAAACTATGTCTAAAAGGAGCTTTGTAACACAAGATCTTCAGACCTTCGTTATATATTAGATATAATTCTAGATCATTACTCTCTGTAAAAATAAATTTAAAAATCCTCTGCTACAATCCTAAAAAAAATAAAAAAAATTCCAGCTCACACGCAGCTGCGAAAAATACGATATTCGAACCGGAGGCATTCGGGCAGTGGACGCGAGGCAGCGCTCCATTTTCGCGTGCATTTCCGCAACCGAGGGCAGATAGTCTCCCGATCGCTGTTAATCGGTCAATTCCGAATTCGAATCCATCACCAGGCCGACTGGTTTGAAAATAGTTCCGTAGGAACGGAAGCAACAAATAATCGTGCGAGGTGCGGACGCAAACCGCGCGTAACGCGGTTCCCGGTCGCGGCGAGAAGCGCGAAAGAAGCAACGACAGAAGCGGATCGAAAGAGCCGCGGAAGAGCAAGAGTGTCGGAAAATAGAGAAGCATGTTTGAAATGGACGCGCCCCATATAATCTCTGCAATGCCAGTCGGGAGCGAGACTACCGTTCTCTACGCCTTGGAGATCCTCTGTCGCCGAGGCACCCTCGAGTGTCTGTTTGTTGCTCCATTGTCGCGGAACTTTGTCCGTTTTATTCTTGAATTATCGAGCCAGTTACGACGTTGTTGAGAAAGCTCGACGTTTCAGTAAATTTAGTTTGAAGATTGTTATCTCTCTTCCTGCCAGAAGACCAGCAGGATTTCTGTACGAAAAAGACAAGCTTCGGGAAATGTATTGTTTCTTTTTTATTAGCCATTTTTAGAAGAATTTCTTTTGAGGTAACGCAAATATGTTCTTCGCGCCTCAAAGGGTTGAAACAGGGTGGTTTTGTTTATTTTTTTTATTCGAAATGTGATGCAAAAAATGTCGCAGAATTATACGATTTATCGATGAATCGTAATGATTGAAATTAGCGTAGCCAAGTTCGGGCTTATTGAATTTGATCGAGGGTGCGAGTCGTCGAAAATAGAGCGGGACACAATGGTCGGAAAATAATAGAAAAAGGAGGGAGTGGCTATTAGCGTCGACGCCAATGCACGGGTTTATACTATATACACGGACGGTCTCACGTTCATATACACGCGAGTACTGAATTTGCCGTCCAAAGCAAACCGTATGTCGGACATCGAGCACGATTTATCGCGTTGACACGTGTCTCTTACAGAGACGCGTTTCGCCCCCATGCACGGCCTCTCTTTTAACCGCGATTAAAATACATTTTCGAGGATAGAACGACCGAATTTCCGCGGCCTGTGTTCCCTTCTTACGAAGCCGGCGAACTCTTCCCTAGTAATTTATATCCTCGCGAGCGGCGCTCCTTTGCGGAGGGCTTCATTAAAGGCGAAACTGTCGAGCGTGTGCCCGGTCTATCAGATTTCCTCTCGTTCTGCTGGCTACATACATATCATCTCTAACACTCTATACTAGTCCATACAGTTTACACAATTTGCCGCTTTGGCCCAACATCGTGGCAACACAATTAATCGACTTTTGCAGCTGCGACCTGTTCCCTCGTGTTTCTTTTATCAATAGACTGCAAAATTTTATACAACTTTCATAAATTTATGAAAAATTTGAAATTACCAAACGTTACACAGACGCCAGTAATTTTCTTTGAAACAAGGACATTCGATATTGTTGCGGATCGCGCGAACTCTAACGCGAGTTAGCATGGGACAGGGGAGAGAGAGGCGAGGTGGGTTTGCCGAAATCATAACAAGGTCTCGAGACAATACCTTCCTCGTCGCCTCTCCCCTTCGCAACCGTCCTTGCCTAATATAATCAGTTACTTTTCAAACTCCGAAACAAACTTGAAACAATTCCCTTGAAACGCCTTTCACAAATTTATTAAAAATTTGAAATTATCAAACGTTACACAGGCGCCAGAAATTTTCTTTGAAACAAGGAAATTCTACCACGGTCAAGGGATCTGTTCCCTCATGTTTCTTTTATCAATAGACTGCAGAATTTCGTATAATTTGAAACAATTCCCTTAAAACGCCTTTCACAAATTTACGAAAAATTAGAAATTATCGAACGTCACACAGACGCTAGTAATTTTCTTTGAAACAAGGAAATTCGATATGGTAAATTAAACTCGAATCGTTGGTACCACGGGCAAGGGATTCGAAAGGATCCGCGTTGAGTCACGGGGGTCAAAGACACGGGGGTTCCTTCAGGTCGACCGTCGGCCTAGAAAAAGAAGTCGACAGAGGTTTCGCAGCTACTTGCGGATAATTAATAATGCCGGGATCAAAAGTGTGCCCATTGAATGTTCGCTCATTCACAAAACGATCTCTCTCCGCCCAGATGAATGCTGGACCAGATCGTTACAAGGGTATTCTACGGGCGTGCCCCTAACGGGTGTCTTCAGGTCAATACCGGCGGTTCGTTGAATACAATTATTAATGCCGTCATTAAGAGCATTTACCATTTTTAATGCGAGCGATCGGAAAGAAATATAAATCATATCCGCCGCTTAGCGTCTCTCTCTTCCTTTCTCTCTTATGTGTCTCTTTTCGCCGACGCGTCTTCGCGCGAGCCTGTTTTCAACTCCGGCAGATCATCTCCCCCTTTCCCCTCATCGCAGCTCGCTTTCTCTCCATTTGTAATTTGACCGAGAGGAAAAATTGGGCCAGGTGGACTTGAATCGATCTCTCGCGGTTCGCTTTAATGCGTTTCCAAGCGAAAGGGGTGCGCACCCCTCGAGAAAATATCATTAATTCGAAATTAATGCGTTCGGTGCTTCGAGGAGCAAATTTCAGAGGTGAGGAGCAATATTTTCGAAGAAATTGTTCAATGCAATTAAATACGACTGATTATAACGTAACTCGTACTTCTGGAGAAATCTGTGAAATTAACAGATTATAGCGGTTCCTCCCACGACAGAAAATGGCCCAATAACGTCCCTGTAATAAAAATAATATCCCCCATAAACAAATTGCCAAGCCCCTGGATCGTTCTAAAATTTCTCCCACAACTTTCCCGGCGTGTACCATTAGATAATCGTTCTCACATCCTTTCTAGCGCGCAGAATTTTTAACTTTCCCCGCGAATCGATCTCGAGCGGCGAAACACGCGTCCCGAAGGAAACTCTCATGCGATCCCGAACGGATGTGGGCGTTGCTTGTGCTAGCCAGAGCATACTGAAGCAAACTCGGGTAAAGGATCGGCCGCGGGGCCATCGGAAATCGCTCGAATCGCGACCCTTATCGCCTTATTAGAGATTATGCGTGCGCCCTGCGCGGCACGAACCGTTTCCCGAGTGCTCTCACCGCGCCACGGGTTTCGATATTTTTATCGGCGTCCTGTATCGACGGTACTCACGCTCCCTTTCATGGTCTTTAAACCGGCGCACTTAGCATGGCCCCCGTCATTACTTAACGGTGAGTAATAAAGTTGTACCACCAATTAGCCGACGCCGTGGAAGCACGCGCATCAACGACGCGGAGCCGGTAGCCGGCCTTGCGTATCGCGGCCACGCTATCAACGCGATATCTCGTTTCGCTCGGCCGGGATAAAATCGGTAATCCGAGAATAATCGTTATTATCCTTACCTGTGCGAGCCGTCAGGCGTACAGGTAACCGTCGCAGAACGGCCTCTCTCGCCAATTTGCCTTGCACCGTTCGATTGTTCCATGGGAAACCGGGGGTGGTTTCGCAGTCATTCAATTTTTCGCTCTCGATCGACGAGCTGGAGCCACGGAACCCTGGGAAAAAATTGCTCTCGAATACTCTGCTTAATTTTCTTTTTATTTTAACCACTTTAAGCCGTACACCTGCTTCTCGTTACGTCTTCATCGCGTTACGCGTTACTAGACTGCGAATCTTTATCTAGGTGGAAGGTAGTGCATCAGCCAAGTTTTCGCACTACCTCCTTTCATATGAAACAACTTAGCCGTTTTTTAGAGGCTTGTAACTCGGAAGTAGAGGCAAATATTGATAAAACATTAATTTTCCAACATTAGTAGGTTCCGAGATGTAGGACATCAAAAATTGATTTTGTCACTGACTGACTGACTGACAGATCAAAATCTTTTGGGTACTGCCTATTGACCTACAAACCTGAAATTTGGTACATAGGTCCACCATAACAAACCATCAAAGGAATAATTATCAAAATTTAAAATTTTACACCTCAAAAAAAAAAAATGTACGACTTTATTTCATTAAATCAAATTTATGCATTATGACTTGTACACCTAGAGAATTGGATACCCATAAACGATGAACAACACTTTCCCGGAAGACCAGAGTGTCCGAACACTCACGCCAAGGCATCCCTGGAAAACCACCCCCATTTTTCGCGTGCGTACTTTCTGGGTCGCGTTTTCCCGAGAAAAATCGTACGAATACGATTTGTTTAAAGACATTCAATTTTCTATAATGACTTTGGTAAATAGAAACAACTATTCATTAATTCCTTTGAATCGGAATCGAAATTCTATTTCATTAATATGCATTGGAGAGAACACAACATCGTCTCCTTCGAAATGATGAACGGCAAAGAAGATCTAATCATTGTAACGGTAAAATAGATCGTAGGACAAGGGATTAATTAACAAAACCTTGCAGCGATCGCAGGACAGCGTCCATTATCGAATAACCGATGAATCAGAGTGGAGGGATCGAGCCCCGGTAGATCACCGTCTACAATTATCGTGACATCGACGACTGCTGGAAGAAGAATTAGAGTTCGGCTGGCGCGGAAAGGGGACGCCATCGGCCTCGGGGATGAAGAGGAAGAAGAAGGAGGACGAGGTGGAGGTGAAGGAGGGTCGTCGGGCGAGGGATGAGGAGGTAGCAGAAAACGGGTCTCGGTTACGTCCAAATAGAAATTCAATTGATCTTGTCCGGTAGTGTCAGGCAATCCATCTTGTTCCTTCCGCCGCGTCTGAACGCGCGTCTCTAACCTCGGGGATACCCAGAAGGAGGTTTCCGCGTTTCTCGTTCTCCTCGCCGTGGCGACGGCCACGATTCCGTCCGTCGACGTCAGAAGAACCACCGACCGAGAGAAAAAAAGGAACCAGCAGACAGCTGTCCAGCCGACCGCCAAACTGCTCATTAATTACGTTCCTGAAGACCACTCACACGCGACCGGTTGTTTGTCTTTCCTACTCCGTCTGTCATCCGGCTGAAACCGAATCAAAATCGGACCGCGGGTTTCCTCCGTTTCCGCAATTCGATTTTTGATCGGTCCCAATGATTTTTCACGAAGAAGGACATTCGTGAAAAAATTTTTGTGAGAGATGCTTCAGACAAGAGCAATAGGCAACTATATGTATGGACAAAAGTGAAATATATTATCTTTCGTGGGAGATAATGTATGCGAAACACGCAGATGCAATAGAAAACAGAGGTTAGGTTCCGCCATTCACGCTAAAGTGTCCGCCTCCATTTGTATTTGTCAAGCATAATAATTTTATCTATTGCCCACAGCTCAATCTAAGCTCAATTAATCAAGCGCGCGCGATGATGCAGCATTTAAAGCTTAATCAAGATGCAAAAACAATCTAAAACACTCAAGAACTTTCGCCGTATTAATATTCAAACACACACACAACCATTCCTACATAGCAACACTGTGTACAGACTCTCCTTCGAATCTATGTACATTATAAAATATTTTACAAATCAAAATGACTTTGCATTCTCTTATCCTTGTTGCGTCATTCGTCATCCATGGTTTAACATCCATAAATCGTTGTTGATGAATGCTTGAGCCAGCAAGGAGCTGAACACACACGTAATCAAGGTGATTTTATCGAACGTCCATTGGAAAATCTTGATCAAGATTAGAAAAATTATTTCTCGAAGGATTAATGAGACGGTTGAATGGTTCCGAACCTTGCTGTCTGAAATCCTCCATTCAGGGTTCGAAGAGAATAAAGAAAATGGGCTTCTTAAAAAAAATCAGCCCAGTACATGATCGAGGTAACTTTATCGAATATTCGGTGGAAAATCTTGAAGATTAGAAAAATTATTTCTCGAAGGATTAATAAGACGGATCAATGGTTCCAAACCTTGCTGTCTAAAATCCTCTATCGCTTCTTAAAAAAATTCAGCCGAGTACATGATCATTACCGAACATTCGGTGGAAAATCTTGATCGAGATTGGTAAAATTGTTTCTCAAAGGATTAATAAAACAGTCCATGATTTTGAAGGTGTCCTGACTCTGTTTAGGGCCCGACGAAAATAGAAGGGCACTGGATGCTTCGCCGCTCGTGATAGCCAAGTGATAATAAATGGCTTTCGAAGTAGCTGCCTAATTACCTTCACGGACATTGCACGAAGCCCAAGCGATGGTGGCGCTGATACCATGTATATTATTTTTTTCCTCTACGACAGACCAGCTACCGGTTTTACAGCGTCGGTTGAATTTAACTGCCTATTAATTAATACGCGCCAATTAATTACAATCGCGGCATAAAAACGCCATTCCGCGTAATTACAGTGGTGGCGAGTCGTGTCCCGGGCGAACGCTCCTCTGTCCCTCTCGCCCCCGGATCCACCTGGATCCGAAGATTTTTCTATAGATCCGTGAGAGACGTCCGCATCCTTTCCCCATGCATTTACTTTGATCATATATATTTTTATTTTTCCTGATCAAGCTGCATTCGTTCGAGCAACCTTGAATTGGAACTAAAATGACTGAGATTAGCTTTTCAGTACCTGCTCATTAAGATTTATTCATTTATAAAGAAATGGGAAATCAATTTTCCTATCATTTTTATCCGTTTTCGACTTTCATTTTTTTAAAATTAATTGGTCATTTAATTTCATATACCATTTCACCAAGCTCGTATCAAGGACGGTCTAGATCCAGGCTAAATTCCGATCACGTCGAGATCGGGTCTGGCATGGTCCAAATTAACTCCCGAGTCAAAGCTAGCGTTTCTCGATTGTCTGCGAACGGAAAGAATTCAGTTCATCGCGTACGACCAAGGCTAACTCGGCAAAACAATGTTCCCGATAACATGGTTACCCAGTTTTACGTCACTTGGCCGTTTTCCACGATGCGTTGTTTCTTTCCACGCCGGCATGTCACTGTCAAGAGCGTATCGCATAGAACAAGCAGTCAATAACCGATTGCGATTATCAACCGGCTGATGATACGCCCCGCGCGACTCAGTTTATTCCTCGAAAACGATTGTGAAAGAGTCGAGGCCCGTATTACCAGACGGAGAATGTGAAAATAATTGCGAGCTTCTTTCAACTATATCGCAAAAATTATCGTTTCTCATTCTAAACAAATACTTCCTTATTATGTAGCATTTCTAGAATTCATCCTGGATAATATAAAAAAGCCACCTTGTGTCTGAATTTATGGCTTTTGTTCGCGACGCCTTCGACTCCGTCGGAACACTAAATATTTATTGTATTGATGCCGGTTCTCGAAACGCTTTACCTTTTTTTGCGCGTGTTTACAATCCGCCGTTCCCAACCGTTGTCGGTCGCATGGTTTTTTCACCTTCGTTGGTGCCAACGGTTGTCGCTCGGTTAGGTTACCTCGATTTAAATTCGAACGCGACGACTTCGAGCGCACCGGCTTTGCCGGAACACTTTTAAAAATTGCTGTACCAATGTTGAAAATATTATTTAGATTAATAAATATGTAATCAATTGCTAAACATTTAAATATTGCACGAGATATTCTATCAATTCTATATTCTAGGTCAGAAGAAATGTTTGATATTCCAGTTGGAGTATCTGAAAGTGCAAAGGGTTGGAGGGAAGAACAGGAAAGGGTGTGTTCGATTAAATAAAAACGAAAAGATGTAGTATCTGGTTGTTCCATTTGCGTCAGTGGCTGAATGATCCGAACAGGATGATGCATTCCTGTTGGTCCGTGCTCCTTAAGGACAAGTTCCTGTCGGCCGAGCCCCCCCTCGTGAAATAAAAAGGGCTAATTCGAACAAAAGCCAGGCAAAGTTACCCGGTGTGCACGACCAGGGTCGTTGTTCAATGTATCATTAGGTAGTCATTGCGATCACCGTGGGTCCCGTATGTACACGCACCAGCCGACGGACACGTAGGTAAGCCATCCTGGCTTCATTCACGTCAGATGCGAGGCAACCACGTCATTTATCTGCCAACCATCCCGGCTAACGATGCATTGCCGGTTTGTTGGCCAAACGTCGTGCCTCGTCCTCGTGTACCGTCCACCAGTTCTCCCTCTCTTCCGCCCCCCGTTGAAATTTAGTCCGTTTTTACCGTTTATCCTCTGCTCTTCTCGTTCGCTACGTTCCGATCCCGTAATTCTTCTGTTCCTACCGTCAAATCTTTTTCGCCCGTCTTTTTCACCACCTTTCCAACCTGCTATCCCAACTCTAATTTACTATGTCGCCGCACATTGATCCGATTCAATGACATTTTGTTATAACTTTCGAATCATTAGCGGATATTGCAACGAAATGTTCACTGAGAATATTTAATGTCATTTTTAATCATAGGTAATTAAATATTCTTCGCATTCGTTTAAATACAATCTCACAAACAATTTTTTATTTCCTCATATGTATTTTATACACGAAGAAATAAAATTCCATTTTTCAAAATTCAAATATTTCATTTGCGTAAAAAAATTTCCGCGTGAAATGGGTATTGACTCCGAAAAGCAGAAATGATTTTGGCGATGAAAGAGCAATTAATGGCTCCAGATCGGCCGGTGATTTCGGTTCGAAATTATTCAACGGTGTCGGCGGGCACGATGCTCGATCAAATACCAGTTTTCCATCCGGAACGAATATCAAGAGCCCGGTGTCAGCCGGCGTCTCCCGAAGAAGCAGGGAGAACGACTTTAAAGTGCAATACAATATCGCAGCTCGGTCGAAGTTAATGAGAGTTTCGCGTGTTCCGGAAGCGAGTGGACTCCTCCGCCGCCGGCAGAGACAGCCACGCTCTTTCCAACCCTGTTTCCTCCCCTCGCACCCCCTCGAAACGTACGTCCCTGGCAAATGTACGGGCCACTCCCAAATTTTGCACGCACCTTAAATACATCGTGCAATTAGCGAACTGTGCCACGGGTCGTAGTCGGCGAAAAAAATTCATGTCCCTTCTGCCGGCGACAGATGACAGCGCTTCTTTCTGTGCCACGGGCGGTTCGCGATACGTCGCGCTAACCCTTTTATTAATCAACGGTGCACCTAATTACGGTCCAAACCCTGAATTTGCTCTGGGGAATCTCATTTTGATTTTTCACGGATGAATATCTCGTTAACAGTGTGTTGGATTAGAACAAACATTTTCTCGCAACGAACTCGCGACAGACGTCCGTCGATACGCAATATCGAGATTATTCCGCGATCCTTTATTGCGAACGTGAATTCCGCCAACATCAATTACACTCATACATAAATATTATGCACATTAATTATATTCACGCCCGGGCCGATACCGAGGCAGCCAGCAATTCCACGCAAACGAGATTAATGCACATTAATTAAAGATGTGGGTACGAGCGCGAAAAGAGTGCGCCGAACAAGAACTGAATTGAAAAGCGCGTGGCTTTGGCGAGAGCCCACGCGCGAGAACGGTATTCAACGTATACAGGCGAGTTAATTCGTTTTCATAACCAATATCGTCGGTGGAAAATGTTTAATCGTAAAACAAGAATGTCGAAGCTGAATTTTTTAGATTGAAATTATTCTCTGAAAAACAGACGTTCCAACATGAAAATAATGTGTGCCGTTCCGCCTCGTTCTCGACGCAATTAAACCAAATACAACGGCGACCACGAGCAACCTCGAACAACCACACAATTACCATGACTTCGATCCGTCTCCCGTCCCCGGCCCACTAACAACCCCATGATCTTCAATTACGCTCGCGAAACACCCCGGCACCCACCCCCGGAAATCTACCAGGCTGTTCCAGTAAATCATCTACTCCGGTAAATCCTAGAATTACTTTCCCAAGGTTATTGATCACGAAATATCAACGACCCTCCAGACTTGAGTCCCTCTAGCCCCTGTAAAGCGTGCCAAAGGAAACACGATTTTCTCCGGAAAAACCTTCTGGAAGAAGGAAGAAGGAGAGAAAGACGAAGCAACGGAGAAAGAGAAGAAGAGAATGTTCACGAGCACTGGAGCTATCGATCCCGCATTCGTTTGTATAACGTGTTTACTTCTCACCGCGGATATCTTCTCTCGCATAGTCTTCTTCGGTGTCTGTTCGGTCTGCGAGCGGTCCGAGACACCCTCTTCTGGATCCTTCCCGTGCTCAGCAGGGGTGGATCCACGGTGAACGCGGAACTGCGATCGAGGGAGGGGAATGTATCATTTATCATGGCCGGGTCTGTCAATCCGTGGCGCATTGATACGATGATGGCACAACGACGCGACGCTGCCATGATCGGACGGCCTGCCGCTGATGCTCGCACAGCCGGATAAGAATGGTATTAGACAGTGAGAGCAGATCCGGGAGAAGCAATGGACTCGCTAGAGCGGAAATAAATTGTTAATGCTCGGACTATATACCCACTTCTTTTTATTCGTACCAACGTAAATTTCTCCCTGTCAGAGACGCGTTGAATTACAATTAGACTACTTCGCGAGTTATAGTTACGAAGCAATTCGATTACGTCTTCAATTGTTTCGTAATTGAAAATTCAGCCGCCTCGTTCAATTAAATGACAATGTAATTTCGAATTCTGGTGGTCTCATTTCACTAAATTACAATGTAATTCGCGTTTACTATTGAAATACTATTATAAAGTACAGTAGGACTTAAACAAATTATGCTATATAATATAATAACAAATTATATAATTTTATTTAATTAATTTTAATTTTATTATTAAATTTTTTATTATACACCTCGGTATATATGTATAACGAGAGTAAGAAATAGAAAAAGAAAAATATTACCAGTGATGAGCTATTATATTGCTTGGAAAGTTCTCGAAGGTCGAGCCGTACTAATTGTCAGGGTCACGTGAAAAAACCGACCCAAGCTAAGCTAGCTGAAATGTTTGGCTAAGCACCCTACTATAACGGTTGGGCTCAGGTAATAAAGGCAATAAACTCGTTTCCAGAATTGCAAGAGTGCAGGACACGCGCTTACCTTTCTGAACGAAGATGAGATTTTACAGTAGACCAAATCACTAGATCGAAGATCAATCTAGGTCTGTTTTTACGTATATGAATTTAAGCGCACTTCGAAATATACCAATTTTCATGCCTATGGAAAAGGAAAGCACAGATGATGTCAAATTGGGGTTATTTGCTCGATCTTTACTTTCAATATCTATGCTTCGAAATTTTTCACATTAAAAAAAATAAATTTTTCGAGAAACATGACTGAAAAAATATATTTTTCGACTTTGAATAAATGCGATGTTATTATACAAGATATTGTATTGTTCTTTACAGCAAAAGATTCTGTAAACTTTCCCGAATACAGTGAGTATTCAACAATTATTTTGTTTAAAGGGGCGTTTGAATGGTTTCGTTACCCAGTGTATATCCGTGTATTAAATACTATCCAGAATTCTGCAGGGCGTGTTATTTACAGGCGTATAATGGATATCTGTTACTTTCGACCTCACCTCGGGGACTTTTACAACGGTAGAATCGACCATACTTAAATTTACATCACCTTCCCTGAAAGCCGAAATCCCAAGGGAGCAGCCTCTCGAGTGGTTATTCTGGAAAGGCTAAACATTGACAGTTATTAGCCGTGGTTTAAATATCAGTCCTGTGTATTGGTTACACGGATTTGCATTGTCGCGTTGACTATTTCTATAACTTGTTTCGGTAGTCAGAGAGCGAAGGGTCTAACAAGGGTCAACCCTTGCCACCAAAGATTTTGAAAGTTGAATGCGACTGGGAATTGCTCTTTCTTCTGGATTATTCTGTTTATTACCGAAATTTAGAGATTTTCATCTTTTAGTGTCCCGCTAAGCCTGGTAATTCCGGGCGGGGAATACTTGTTTTTCTAGGCCGCGATTTAGTCAGGTAGAAGTCAACCCGCGTTGGGTTTATAACGGATAATACAGACGGTAACCGTACTTGACATTGTAACGACCAAACAACTGTTATAAAAACGAACCGCGCGTAGCGAAGACGACCCATCGTGTCATTTGAACAAAGGACTTCGTAAAATGTTGAAACCGTTTTTTTTTTGCCAAGAGGCTAACCGAAATAATGCTGGAATGGGAAAAACCCGATATCGTTAAAATAACGGTTGCAACAGCGGATACAGTTTAAACAAAGTCCAAGGAGAGCGGAGGGAAGAAAGTCGATCGAAAAAGTATATCACTATCCTGAGAAATGATATTATGCTTTTTGTCGGAGTTCTGTGTGGCTCTGGCCGAAAGATCGGCCGCCCTTTGAACGATTGCTCAGCAGTTTTTCCGCTCCGCCCCGAAACGCCTGCTTGTCTCAGCCTCGGTATTGCTGCCATTAAAGCCGTTGCTTCTGGATATGGACATCCATTTTGAATTTTCTATTGCTTCGTCTATATCGCACGTTTTAATCATCAGAAAACCCGTGCGATATACTTTTCCATTCGATAGCAAATGCGACGAAAATACATCATCAGACGCGCGATAAATCTAGAAGCTATCCTCGAGCTATCCTAACTCCAAATTTAAAAACAAAAAGAATGAGTTTCAATGATCTCCAAAAATTACAAAAAAAATGAAGACAGTCATCTGAACATAGTTTTCTTGTTTTCAATAAAAAATAAAAAGCGCAATAGATATTATTTCAAAGCAACCATCAGATCGGATTTTTTTTCACGACAAAGGATAAAGGTCCATTAAAGTGATCGAGGTAAAATATATTTTAGCGGCGGTAAATATTTAAATAAAAAAATGTCTCATTAGTAACGAAAGCAGGGAGAGTCGTCTGAATCCCAGAATAAATATTAAAAATCGCAGAGTCCAGATCGCCGGCAAATAGATCCGTAAAGTCGGTCGGCGGCGCGTGGCAAACAAATATAAATCAATCGAACAATGATAGGAGGCTTCCTGGCTTGATCCCGATATTTCCACTTTTCCCAAATGGTCGCGAACGTCGCCCTCCTGTTGTTGTCGAGAATTTCGTTCCCTTTGGAGGAGGGTACACCGGGGTACATGGGGCACATATGTTACCCCCCGAGATGCCGCACCATTTCACGCAACGCGAGCCCCAATTTAATTTGTCCTGCAGAAGCGAGCAAGAATCCGCATTCGGAGGAACTGGTTCAAAGGTTGACCCCCTTTGTTCGAACACGCGCAGATGGACGCTGATCGTTGAATCCGGAGTGCCTTCCATTTGGCATCCTTAAGAGATGAGTCTTTAATTAATATTTCCAGGTACAGTGGGCGTACAAAGTATTTCTACACCTTTTGAAAATTCTTTCGAAACTCGTTCGAACAGCTTGAGTTGATGCGTTACAAGGATTAATTTACTGGCTAATGTGCAAATAATTTTATTTCACAAGTATTGAAGTAATAAAAGTTGTTCCATAAGGAACGAAAGTATATATTTAGACAGGGTGTTTAGGCTATTACTAGCCTTTTTTTGTAAATATTAAATGCTAGGAAAAATGATACAGGAAAAAGTAGTACTGTTTTTTATGCGCAACACTATGACATATGTATTTTTGTTTTATTCATATTATTTTGATAGATATGAAGGTAATCTTCAATTTTTAAAATGGAATGCTATACATGATTTTATGTCGTATGAAAGCGTGTGTCAAGACGAATTCATCCATCCACTGAGCAATGACCTTCAAGGTCATGCGAGGTTAGAAATGGAAGAAATTGAAGAAACAATTTGAATATAACGTGCCAATGTGTTTACAAGTATTCCTTATTGTTACGAATCGAACGATGTTCTCCTTCAATGTCAGAGAGTTTACTTCTGATTTCAAAGTAACGAGACAGTTTCAGTACTACCTCGTACACCGATCAGTAATGTCGTCTAGCAATGTATCAGTGCAATAGAAATAAAAGTAAAAGCAAAAGTTTAAGACAAAGTAAATTGAAATACTTAGACGAATATCCGGAAAGAGTGCAACCAAATGAAAATCAGTTTATAAACCGTTTCGGGGAAACATAATTCTTGGAAAATAATTGTCATAATCGGAGACCTGTTATTTCAGAAGATGAGAAGTTAGAAGTCCTTTTCCATTTTGAAGAAAATTCAACAACGTCCGTAAGAAAAATTATATAATATTCAAATTGCTTCTTCAACTTCTACCATTTCTAACCTTCACTTACGATGTCTACATTTACAATTTGGTAGGTTTAGCGTTTCTCACTGGTGTCAGGTTTTCTCTACCCATTACGTACATACCCACGGTATGGACCATTACTACATGTTTTAAATCGGAAAAACTCTTCTAAACGAATATTAAGACGATAAAAAATTTAATATAAAAATTACTATTTTTCCTAATTATTGACGTTCTTACCACTAGTAATAATTACAATATTTCTTAATATTTGGCCATTTTATCACGGTTGGTCGTTTGAAATCCGTAAACCAATTTTAATGGAATTGTTAAAGCGTATCTACATAATTCATAAAAGTGTACGAAACAAATCTTGGGAATTTTTGCTTATGCCCTAACTAAAAAAGTAGTAAAAATCTAAATTTATTTTTTCAACTTATATTTATCACAGGTCGTCTACTAATCTAATTCTTCTAATATATAAGTCATTCTTTTTAAAATTTATGGAAACAGTTAGAGTTGTTAAATATAGACCCTCGTTCATTCCTAGTGCTCACGAGTCATCTGCTCTCTCGTAAAGCTCGTCGTCCTCCAAAAACAATTATCGCGTTTTATACTAAATCAGTCTTTTCAATCCATTTTCGTTTGTACTACAAGATGACGAAACACGCAGGGTTGCACTTGCGTTCAATTTTGTCCGATTTAAATCTAGTCACCTGCGCCATTGTCTGTTTGAAGATAACTGTCGTCCTCCTACAAAGTTCGTTCATAATGTAGGTAGACTTCGTCCGAATATGAGTATTCCTGAACATCAGAAATCATTGGCTGATTGCTCGACGGTGTTTGTGCTACCTGCGTCGGTGCCAGCATTGGTTTGATCGTTCTTTGAGTAGCGCATAGGTAGTTGATCGACAAGTTCGCGAGAACACTGGATACATTAATTCTGTTGTTTGCCATCACGGATTTCTTCTTTTGCATTCAATCGTCAATTTTGAACAGATTTTGATCCTGAGCATGTTCAGGTATACGGTTGTAGCAATTCCTTTATCCATTCCGTGCATACACGCCGTAAAGAACCATTGTTTCCACACATTGTAAATGAATATAACTCTTCTAAACGATTACTAAAGGCTAAAAAATTTAATATAAAAATGACAATTTTCCTAATTTCTGACGTTCTTACCACTAGAGGTGATGTGATTTTTCCTAATATTAGGTAATTTTATCACAGTTTAACGGTTGAAATATGTAAAGCAATTTTAATAGAATTTTTCGAGCGTATCTACATAATTTATGAAAGTTTACAAATCAAATCTTTGAAATTGTCACTTGTGTCTCAGCTGAAAA
Organism: Lasioglossum vierecki; assembly: GCA_028455595.1. Classification (NCBI taxonomy): domain Eukaryota; kingdom Metazoa; phylum Arthropoda; class Insecta; order Hymenoptera; family Halictidae; genus Lasioglossum; species Lasioglossum vierecki. Next base: position 11,465,948 of record CM052340.1, on the reverse strand, counting down.
AGATGTAAAATTCTGAATGTATTTTTTCAACTTACTTATTACATGTCATTTACTAATCTGATTGTCCTAATTAATAAGGTATTTTGGCTACAGTGTGTGGACACAGTGGGGTTATTTTAGGAAACTGGTCGTTCACCCATACACACAAAAAGTCAATTCCACTCGCATACGCCTCTCGTCGATCTCCAAAAATTCATTGCACCCATTCTAAATCAATCTTTTCAATCTAATTTCATTGGCCCTACTCGATAACAAAATACGCAGGTTCTCTTGCTACCAATTTGATCCGATTTAAACGTAGGATGTAGACAATTGTCAGTTTGGAAGTTACTTCTCTTCATACATAGTTCGGCTATAACGCAGATGGGCATCGTGGCGGTGCGGATACTCCTGCAAATCAGAAACCGTACCCTGATTAGTGCCCGATTTTTGTGATTCTCACGTCGTTACCAGCGTGGGTAAAGTCGTTCTTACAGTAGCACGTTCGTAATTGTTGGTCAAGTTGGTTTGAACAGTGGATACATTATGCGCGCTCTTTCTCATTTGGGAATCCTTTTCCGTCTGCATACGTTGATTTTGAAACCATATCTTCATCGGACGCTCATTGAAAACTATGCTTGCCGCTATTGCGTGGCGTCGTTTTCCGGTCAGATACCGATTCAAGCAGAAATCTTCTCAAACTATAAGATTGGGTACCTCGTGTACGGTTGGCGAGTCAGTTTCTGAAATCACGAGCTTGTGTACATTTTCAAAAAAATAATAGAATATCAAGTTTGGTAGCATCGAGTACGATTTTTATTTATTTCATATACGAGTCATATTAAAACCCAACCCGAGGCTCGGGTACCCAAAATTTTCAGGTACTGGCCCACTCCAATAAATTTTATTTAACACGTTGGTCGCCCAGTGCGAATTCGAAATACCGTAGTCAACAAAATTAGAAATAAAAAATTCCAGAAACAACTAGGCAGAGAATGGTTTTACTCGGAAAATACTAGAATACATACATAGAAGTTCATTAAAAGGATTTGCGTTCTGCGTCACCAGAGAGACAAATTCTCGAACGCCAGGAGGCGAGAAAATATTTTAATTGTCTTAACGAATATCTAGTATAATGTAACAATTAATTTTAATTAAATTACTACATACAAATAAGTATAATAGTGTATATGTTTTAAATATTGTTACTTTGTATATATTTTATATTTTCCGGAGCGAATTCCATTAAATTCTTGCGTTACGAATGTGATTTTTATAAATTACTTGTAAAATTCTATTTAACTTGACGAAGAAAAGCGTCATCCATAACTGGGTGCAGAAGCCCCCGCGGAAGCATGGGTGACGCGGCAGCCAACGTGTTAATTTTTAAACATAAAATAGGACAACCACAGAATAACATTGATTTCATGCAAACGTACATAATCTAGGCTTTTTTGATAAACTTCTTCTCAAGCGTCAGCTCTCCATTATAATTGTTCTTATCGGTGTTAACGTTATTTTGGTTAATAACCTTACAATTATTCTGATATACAGTTTCCGAAATTTGTTGCGCTGCCTATTGTGTCAACCCAGACGTTCTATTACACTTCGGCAGTTGTGAATAGTTCTGACATCCTTGTAGGTTATTGGTGGTCTTGTGTAAACTTGGTCATACGATGTGCATGCTCCTACGAATCACGTTTTGTTCGTCAGGGTTCGTGTGAAGGAGGTGTAGCTGCGTATAAAAAACAGTACTACTTTTTCCTGTATCATTTTTTTCTAATATTTACTATTTACAAAGAAAATCGTGTCTAGTAATATACAATAGGAGCTAGTATATAGAATAGGAGTCGTACGAAGTCTAAATAAAATCATTTAAAGGGATCATCTACCAGTTAATTTTAAGAACATATTGTAAAAGTAAAGCTGCAGATAGAGGGTTAGCATGTACGCAAAAAAGGTCTGTTTTGCTAGGAATATTCGAGAAAGCTTCATTTCGACATGCAGTCGAAAATATGGAGGTTAGAAATAGTAGTAAATGTCGAAGCAAAACGAACGTGCCGTTCCACAGAGAATCGGTCTAGAGGTAGTCAGGGGGTTATAAAAAAAAAAAGGAGAAGGGAAGGACCTCGGTGTAAGGCCAGGTACCTATTTACAGTCCAGCTAGACGTGACAATAAGCGAACTACCTGGACGACACCTAAGATGACGTATTATACAGCCAGAGTGCACTGTCTTTATATTTTGCGAGCCGCATCATAAATAGTATTGTCCCCAGCCGCTTAGCCGACTCAAACAGGCACGCGTATTCGTCCCCACGCGTTATTTTCCAACTCTGGAAGTGAAGATGTCCGTTTCTTTTTTTTGTCGCGTCAACGGGTCTGGAACTTGACGGAACACCAATAAACAAGATTATTGCCAGTTGTTCCGCTTACCTTTCTTCCAACCAGGTAAGAAGCAAAACGTGAACCCAACAGCCAGTGAGTTTACCGAAACTTTTTCCGTTTTAGGCCAACAGGACAATAAATGTTGCAACTTTCACCCACGGCCTGCCCTTGGCGATGATTTCACACTACAATCTGCTACGCACCGAGCTACCAGGGAGCTAAAATCGTTGTTGAAGCTAAAACAGTCCAGGGGGCTTTTTGTTCACGTGTTAGACCGTGTACGTGTTGATCTATCGCCTCGGGACATCTTGATACACCGTGTTTTGGGGAGTCAATGGTTTTGAGGTCCGAGTTTGTGGGTCACTGGGGCGGGATGCAGGTCAAAGGAAAGACTAGAAGCTGCTGGACCAAATTTCTTTGAATTTCTACCGAAGACGAGTAAACGTATCTTCAAGCTTGCGAGATTTAACTTTCGTTTGAGTTGCACGTGATTCCTGCGTGACCAGACCACTTTCCCTACCGTGCACCCAAATACACTTGGCAAGGTTCATTCGTAGTAGATTTTCGGGTAGCAAGAAGCAAAATATTGTAATTTCATTTACAAGCTCTTTGTGTAATTGAAAGCACTCGAGAGAAGCAGTGCGGGGGTTGAGAAGTTCGGCCATTATTCCCGTCTACAGGTAACAGTTTTCGATTGTCTCCTGTTCTGGTATATGGACGTAAACTTCCACGATGAAAGGCCTACTTTCATAATTCTTCACCTCTCCTCGGGCTTTTCTCTCCCCTACGAATACGCCGAAACGAAAGTGGGATTAATGAAAATACTGAAGGTGAACGGGGGCAGAAGAGACGTGCTAAATGCACGTGTATATAACAGGAAAAGTAGGAGTGTGAGAAACAGAGAGACGGAAAGAGAGGGAAGAGAGAGGTTTCAGAGGGGTTGATTAATCGTCGCCGGTCAGGCTTCTAGAAAGAGACGTCACTCGCAAGACTGCCTGCGTCTAGCTTTGCTACCCGACGTTCTTTGTTTACTTGCTCGAAATATCTATTTCAATCTCTTCCGTTCCGGAAAGGAAAAACATTGCAAAACATTCGAATCACGGCGAAAGAACCTTTATAAAATGGGGACGGAACGTAGAACGAGTTCGAGATTGCCGCCGCGGTAATATTACTACCCCTGGGAAATGGCTCTCTGCGTGTTTTGAAATTTCGTTGAAATATCCGACAAGAAATTCCCGAGCAAAATTCGTAGACATAATTTGATATGTCATTAGAACATGATTATTTAATTCTCGTGCATGGTCTAACAATTCAACATCGTGAAGAATTTAATTCACTGTGGCGTCGGTATGAAAACTGTCGAATCTATGATCCCCTGGATTAAGACGCAATCATCTCGCGAAGACGACGCTAATGATCGGCCCTTGTTTGAAGAGCCGGCTTCGAAACAATTATCGCTCGCCGGAGATAATAGACGGCCTCGCGGACAAACTATAAATAGTAAAGCAACCCTGAAAAAAAGAGGAGAAAAAGCATGATTAATGATGCGTTCGACGCGGTGACCAAACCTACGGGGACTCCAACGGCTGATCAGAATGGACACGCGTCTGCACGCACATAATCGCTATCCTCTCTACACGTATACGAACCTCGACACATATACTATCTTCTAAATGATGTCTGAGTGAACAACGTCCGAGCCGGCCGACTCGCGTGTGCACGGGACGAACGACCACGATGATAATAAATAATAATCCGCAAAGGGCGATACTTGTGGGAAGGAACGAGGGATCCCACTACGTACACCGCAGCGTAAATGATTTTACCTACTGACTTCATTTTCCTCGGCCAAGGCAAAATCATGGGCTTCGTTTACCCTGGGGAAGATACGCGAGATGGATGTTGCAGGAAATGGAGAAACTCCGATTAAGGTAGATATACCAAACGATGATTGAGAACTTCTTTAATTCCTCTTTGTCTTTTCCAAAAATTTTCCCTTCTTTCGATTCTGAATGATTGTACCTTCCATTTTTCTTTTCGTACATTCTCACCCCCGCGTCGTCTTCATGAATGTTATAAGCAAGATAAAATAAATTAAGAATGCAATCATTCGGACTATTCGCAATTAATAAATCAATATTAAAAATATTTCAGGAAATAACTTTTCGCCAGTTGTGCAGAAGAAATTCGTGACGGCAACGACGGAATGGTGAAATGCAGGAAGTGGAGAAACTCCGATTAAGGTAAATATACCAAACGATAATCGAGAACTTTTGTCTTTTCCAAAAAATTTCCCTTCTTTCGATTCTGAATAATTGTAATTTCCATTTTTCTTTTCGTGCATTCTCACCCCCGCGTCTTTTTCATGAATGTTATAGGCAAGCTAAAATAAATTAAGAATACAAGCATTTGTACTATTCGCAATTAATATTAATTATTATTAAAAAATATTGAATTCATAGATTCTTTTATTGATTATCAATTTCGTTAATGGTTGGACCACCGGACGTGAGAAATAAATCAATGATCAAAATATTTCATGAAATAACTTTTCAAGGACGTTTACGTGTCCGGGCGCGTTCACCTTTATTTAACGTCGAGTATCGACATCGAAAGTGACCTTTTTCCGCGGTTTTGAATTGGGAAATTTGCAATTATTTAAACATTCATCTGAACGAAACCAGAAAATTTATTATATATTACATTTTCGATCGAGAAGAATTTTACTTTACATGCACAAATGTCGCTTATCAATTTCGCCAACATTAGCAAATCTAACGATGCATTTTCGATTCTGCGAGGGGATTGGTGTTCCCCGATAGGTCGACACGTATTCCGGACGTATGGGGTAGCCGAAGGGGGTCGCGCACATGGCCGGCATTGTGCGAGGTCGCGCGTATGGGGATTCAAGGGGAACTAAGGGGAACCAATATCTGTTCTGTGTCAATAGCGTTAATAGTGGGAGGGGGTTGCATTACATATCGGAAAGCGGGACCGTAGAATCGGGGGTGGTCTTAACTCTGAATCAAAGGGCAGCTGATAGGAACGTTCCCCTGTAGCCACGGGAGGCTTTGACACAGAGAACGAAATCAGGAAGAGGGAGCAACGAGAGAAAGAAAAGAGAGAGACCCTAATTGTAAATCAACCCCCTCCACCTTCGCACAACTGGCTCGGTCCGCTCGGTGAGGTTATAAACCCAGAGAAAGTTTGCCGGGTTGCTTATTTTTGGCACTCGTGACACCCCCTGTGCATCGGGACTGGTCGAAATTGTGACGGGGGACGTTTCCTTTCATTGTAAGTCGGATTCGGTACCCGACGGACCTACCTCCACTTTCCCATAAATACCTGAACTACCCTCACTACCCCTGGAACGGTCAAAGTTGTAGCGCTTTGTACCTACAATTCTTGAAACAGTCAATTCGAGTCGCGCTTGCCATACGCTCGGTGCTCTTCATCAGGGTTGCTAGGATAGTCGCTCTCGAGGAATTGTCAATTACGAAGTGCAGTACTGCTCGTGTCGCGAAGAGAAAGTGCTACTAGTGTTACCTACTCGGATCATTTCTAGCCGCGAACTTCAGAATACATAGTGCAGTCTATAACAATTCTATAAACAGTTAAAAAACATTTTGTTCAGTTTGTGTCATCTGTGATAACAAGTGCATCCTGATTACAGCATCCACCTTGTAAGTGGAATAAGATACGGATTGGACAAGTGAAAGACAAGGGATTCTGTATTCCACCTGAATCCAGAAGGACCTACCTGTCTTTGGAATCATAGTTGTCAAAAATGTCGAATCCTTCCGCGTCTTTTAACAACTGCGGGAACACTTACTGGCCTCATCCATCAGTGGTCAGTAATCAATTCACTCATCAAGCTGTGTATGCGAATCAAGCGTATGTGCCGCATCAGCCAGTACAGCCCACGCCGGAATACATGCAGCAACTGGAATCACAAGATCTCCTGTCAACTCCTTCGAGTCTTCTGGAAATGGTCCTTCGACACGGCAAGAACGCAGTTTCCGATCATTATGCGAATTCTTACGGGAAGCCGCTGGCCACCCAAGAAGGACTCTGCCTCCTTACGCCGCCCTTTACACCAACTTTGACGAACACAATGTCATCTGGAGGAGCTTACACGTCATATGAACAAGTGCAGGAGACGACCGATAACCCATTAGAATATCAGAATTACTCACAACTGCCGCTACGTGATGGGTCGTCTGAGCCGACTGTACATCAGGATAATTGTGACGTTATTACACAAAATAACGTTAACATCAATAACAATTACGAAGAACTGAGTCCTGAGGCGATGTTTACTAAAAAGGCCCAGGTAGATTACGCTTGGATGAAATCAAATGGTTCGTAGATTGCGACTTTTTGAAAATGTTATTCTGTGGTTGTCCTATTTTATGTTTAAAAATTAACACGTTGGTTGCTGCGTCACCAATATTATTTAAATCATAAATAAATTTAATGAATTAGCTCCGGCAAATATAAAATATATACAAAAAAAACAATATTTAAAACATACGCACTGTTATGCTTATTTGTATTTAGTAATTCATATTTAAAATTAATTGTAACATTATATTAGATATTCGTTAAAACAATTAAAATATTTTCTCGTCTCCTGACGTTCGATAATTTCTCTCTTTCTGGTGACGCAGAACGCAAATCCTTTTAACAGACTCTGGAATTTTTTATTTCTAATTTTGTTGACTATCGTATCTCGAATTCGCACTCGGCGACCAACGTGTTAAATAAAATTTATTGGGGTGCGCCAGTACCTGAAAATTTTGGGTACCCAAGCCTTGGATTGGGTTTTAATATGACTCGTATATGAAATAAATAAAAATCGTACTCGACGCTACCGAACTTGATATTCTAGTATTTTTTTTAAATTTCCAGAAGCCATAAATGCATAAAGATCCGCAGTCTACTTATTAGTCGTGGCGTGTAAAATCGTTAATCGGGAATTATCACGCATCTTTGATGTACATATCACAATTTTCTCTTTCTTTTGTTTCAGGCGAACACAGCGGCGGGGTTCAGAAACGGACTCGCCAAACGTACACAAGGTACCAAACCTTGGAGTTGGAGAAGGATTTTCACTTCAATCGGTATTTGACCCGGAAACGTCGTCAGGAAATTGCGGCAGCCTTACGTCTCAGCGAGCGCCAGATTAAAATATGGTTCCAAAATCGACGAATGAAAGCGAAAAAAGAATCCGAGATGGTAAAGGGCACGAATAAAGTGTCCACCGTTCAAACGAACTTGCCCATTCAGTACGAACGTGCTACTCAAAGAATGACTACACCCACGACGGCAACGACACAAGTAGCTCAAACATCGTCCTTCAATCAGGTAACGACATGTGATGTACAGGACTATCCGTATCTACACGAAGCCTACCTACACTATAGGCAAACGATGTACGAGAACAATTATTTCCAAACAGAAAATTGCATAGAACCTACGTTTAAATTAGATCAAAATGGATGCAAGTAGACCTCTGTATTTTCTTATGATGTAGGGCGAATGAGGTTGAAAAGACTGATTTGGAATTGATGCGATGATTTATTATGGCGGTTAACGGACTGCGTATAGGAGTTGAATTGGTTTTGTGTATGAGTAGAGTGAATGACCTAATCTAATCCTCACTGTTTCCACACATTTTAGACAAAATATCTTATTTATTAGAACAATAAGATTAGTACATGACATGTAATAACTAAGTTGAAGAAAAACATTTAGAATTTGTAATATTTTCAGTTGGGACATAAGTGAAAATTTCAGATTTGTTTCGTAAACTCTTACGAATTATTGGATATACTTTCCAAGTATTTCATTGAAACTGGTTTACATATTGTGAACGATCAACTGTGTTAAGTGTCCAAAAATTAGTAAAAATTGCAATTTTACTTGTGATTAGAAAGTCTAATAATTAGGTAAAATTGTAATTTTTACTAATTTTTATCGTTTAGTGTTCGTAGGGAAGGGTTATTGCGATTTAAGATGTGTGGAAACAATGATTCTTTATCGCGTGTATGGACGTAATGAGTAAAGAAATTGCTGCCACCCTAAGTCTGAGCAAGCGTCGGATCGAAAAAATATGTTTCCAAAAACGATGATTGAGTGTGTGTGAAAGGAATCGGGGGTAGTAAACAGAGGGAATTATGTATCCAGTGTTCACATCATCTTGTTGTCAACTATTTCCGCGTTATTCAATCAACGATCACATCCCGGGATGTCATCGATGCAAGTAGCACAAACATCGTCCTACCAACCAATGATTTCTGATGTGCATGAGTATCGATATTTGCACGAGCCTGCCTGCATTACAGGCAAACTATGTAGGACGACAACATTTACTATCAAAAAGACAATTTTGTAGTTTCCTATTTTTAAATTAGATCACATTAGAAGCAAGTGGAACCGCGCGCGTTGTATTATTTCGTACGTTAATGAAAATGGATTGAAAAGACTGATTTAGTATAAGACGCGATAATTGTTTTTGGAGGACGGCGAGCATTAAATGCGAGTGGATGACTTGTGTGCACCAGTAATGAACGAGTATCTATTTATAATGACCCTAAGTGTTACCACACATTTTAAAGAAAACGACTTATTTATTAGAAGAATTAGGTTAGTAAATGACAAGTAGTAAAATAAGTTAATTAAATACATTTGGACTTTACTACTTTTTTAGGTAGGGCATATACGAAAATTTCAAAGATTTGTTTTATAAACTCTTATGAATTATGTATAATCGTTTTAAAGTTTCATTGGAATTGGTTTATGTATTACGAACGATGAACTGTGGTAAGTGTCCAAAAATTAGGAAAAATTGCAATTTTACTGGTGAGGGAAAGTCCAAAAATTAGGAAAAATTGTAATTTTTACTAATTTTTATCGCTTGGTATTCGTAGAAGTCGTTATTCCGATTTAAAATGTGTAGACACAATGGACCTTACCGTGTGTATTTGCGTAATGGGTAATGAAAACCTGACACCAGTGAGAAACGCTAAACCTACCAGATTGTAAATGCAACATTTACAATCATAAAATTTATAAAATAAGTTTTATCGTTCTAAGAATTGTAAGATAGTAAACCTGTAAACGGTCATATTGATCAGTGGTGCTAGGTTTATTGTCAATAGGTGTGAGTTAGGAGGATTTCTAGTTCTTAATTATTGTTATCTTGATTTATACGTACATTTTAACAGTCCCATCCGTAGACGCAATCCGTAAAGGCTGTTCTATTTTAAGTTACTTGATATCGAACCAGATGTATTACAGATGTATATCATGTCATTAGCCGTTTGTCAGAAAACATTATAACTTAATTTGTTGATTCCGATGATATCAAACAGTATTACCGCGGTATAATTGTACTATGCTAGTCACGCAATTTCATTATAGAGATCAGCGCAACCTGATAAATCTGTAGATCATACTTCTACAGCGTAGATAAAGGTTGCGCATGATAGATAGTACGTGCAATATAATTAATTAATGATTTTCCGATTCTGTAGAACTGTTTGTTATTATCGGTATCTGAATTTTGTTTTTAGAAATGATAAAATGGAAGTCTGCACGAACAGTCGCGATTTTATAATGGGATTGGCATGATCTAAATCCCCACGATATGGTGAAATCGGAAACACCATTATTGTATGTGTAAAAGGGGTCGACCAAGTGCTGTTAGGGGGAATACTGTACTTTCATCAGCTGTAAACGCTAATTCAGATTCGCCGGGAATCGAAACTTTTTTTTAAAAAAAAGAGGCTTTTTCCCCTCAGCAGCTCTTGGTGGACCCCTTCTATAATGGAGTTCCAGTTTCCACCATTATCAGGGTGGATGGAAACCTACCACATTTCAAATGTAAAATGTACATAAATATAATTTATAAAATGTTCTACGATTATGTTAATGCGTCTGTTGAAATATATGCAAATAAAATGTGGAAACTTAAACATTGTTGTACCATGAATTATTAACTGCCTTACTATTTAATTATTTCATTTAGATGGTACATGGAATATTTCCAGAGGTGCCGGATGTGTATAGTCTTATAAAAATAACAAGATTAAATTTATTTATTCTTTATGAAAGTTTTACTATCACTGAAGTCAAGAAATGTATTTGATAAATTCCCGTGAAAGCACCTTTACATGTTCAATAATTGTCAAGTCATAAATCTGAAATGGGTCATTTGACCCTTCGTCGTAGGTTTAGCGTTAAAACATGAAATTTTCAGCGCCAGTTTTCCAGACGCCGGGCCGTCAAAGCAAACGGCGCTTCTCGAAGACGCCGTCGCGAAAGGCGTAACGAAATCGGAAGCGGTTAGCTGAGTCATCGTCCATTAATCAGCCGCAAAATTATGAATTTTGGCGCGTCAAAATATTTTCATGATGACGTTCGCAGTAATACTCGAACTGCGGAGGAGTGGCCGAAACGCGAAGAGATCGGGAGAGAACCTACGGAACGTGGCGTGAACGGCCGCGCGCGCTTTCGGTATACCTGAGAGAGGTACAGGATGCTCGGTTGTTTCGCTTGGTCCGACAATAAATCATAGTGGTTGCAGGGTCAGCTGGCCTGATCTTGCCCAGGACAGCATCCTCTCTCCTCACGATCCACCGTATAGGTCGGATTTTGTCATGCAATTCTCGTAATTTTCTTTTTTCGCATCATTAAATTATTAATATATTAAATTTTGTGTTCTTGGCGCACGGTTCGATCATTAATAGACAGCCAGCAAGTTAATTTAACCGAACGTTTCGATCCCTGTATGGATCAATTTTGCGTCTCTGCAACTTTATTTGCGAAATCTCACATTATATTTTCGAGAAGAATTTCAAACTAAATTATTAACATTTAATCAAATTATTACATTTTTGCTGATCACTAATGTGAAACGTAAAACATTTTACTATATCTACTTATCACATTTCACGATTTTTCTTCGATCTTATTTCAATTTAATAATTTTACGGTTCTATTAAATGTATAAAAAATTTTTAGACACTTTTAGTCTGCGGATAGTAGACAATTGAGGTCCGTCTGAGTAAACACTACAGCACTTCAATGATTCGAATATTTTTATTTAGTACGAGTTTGCGCGATTAGGAAAGGATTTTCTGCAGAATGAATATTTCTAATTAAAAATGTGAAAGCGGCTCGGAACTGGCTGGTAGTTAAGGGCAAGCAGAATAGAGGGTAGCTTCAAAGGGAGTTGAAAAGTTAAGGGATGAAGAGTAGGGATCGGACTGGCAGCTGCGCTGTTCACACCGAACAAGATGGCCGAAAACGTTCCTCTTGCGTGTGCAGCAGCGTCGTTACAGTTTCTTTTTTATCGGAAAAATTGTTAAGTTTAATTTACAGTGGAATATCTTTGTTCATTTCTGATTCACAATATGAAACGCGCGTCGTCGAATATTCTTATTCTGCGTTTTCAAATTCTGCTCCGGAAAATGTGAACTGTGTGCGTAGACAATTGTATCTTACCGATCATTCTTGTGAGACTATTCCGATATGTTCAAGATTTATCGATGACTTACCATTTACTGTCGCGCACGTGTTTCTTGATGCGATCATTTGTGAATTCGCAAGAGACGAATTTTTATAGTTATTTACACTGTTCAGTTTTTCATTATTCAATTTTTTGACATTTATGTATTTATAAGGAATAATAACTAGACGAAACTAGTAATACTAGTTGATTTTATTGAAGCTTTATAAACAAAGTTTACAACAATATATATACAATATGGTACTGTAAAATCAAATATTAGACATTACATAAAATGGTTAATGTTTTCGGCGCAGTGTTCGACGTTTTCGAAAAGTATTAATGTTCGTTATTTTTCCCAACACGGTTCTCATTGTCGTCTCGGATCGATTTTAATTTGCATATAATTTCAATTATCTTTAATATCTGTTCTCTCGTCGAATCTACTGTCTACAGATTCATAAACATATTTTCGAAAGTCTCCCAATTGCCTCAAGAAAAATAATTGTTGCAATCTCCTCGACACAGTCTCTTTTCTTTTATATTAGCACCCTTAGAAATTAATTCAGAACTCCCACGAAGGGCCGACACGATTCCAGGCTAACGAAATCGGTTGCAAACGGGGCCGCTAAATCGCGAATCGTGTCGCCGTTATCGGCCGATCGCTGGCCATCAATGGCGATCGATAAAACATTTTAATGGGGGCGGCGAGCCTCCGTTTGCCACACGGATACCGTCTACTTCGAAGCTGGTTCAACACTTTTCCTACCAAAAGCCTATTAACAGCATTTTTAATCATTCAAGTGCATTAAGAGAAGTCAAAATTTCTTTATTCAAGAAACCACAAACCATTACAGTATTATAGTTAAGAAAATTTAGAATATAGTATTATTATTAAGAAGATACTACGATAACTAAATGTAAAGAGATAGTGTAGATACTAAGAGTAAGTATCATTGTTACCTATTAATAGAAAAAAAACATTAACTAAATTAACTGCATATTTTTGAAATGTGATTGTAAAAAACATAATGCATCTATTGAATTGTCACGTCAAGCAAATGAGTGATGTTGGTACTACTGTAAATACGTATTTCACATAAGAGTAGATGCAAAAAAAATTATTGTTTTTAACTAATATCGAAAATACTGGTATTTTACCTTAACAAATACCGGTTTCACGAAATTACAAAATAGCACGAAATACCGGTATTGCAATGCTTAGTTAATATACTGGAAACGACACAGTTCGAGTGAACGTGTAAAGGGTATCAATTAAAACTCCTCGATATTTGAAGAAGTTGTGGGACGTCGGTAGGCAAGGTGTTAAATATAGATTCCGCGGTTCTTTCTTATGCAAACACGGGGCGATCCATGGTGGAGGAGATGTGCCATTTGCGAAATGGTCATGGACTCTCGGGGCAGGCGTCAGCGGTGGGGGACGGTAGAGAGGAAAAACGGGGGCCGAGAAAAGGTTTGTATGGTAGTGTATAGGTAAACCTACATCGCGGAGCGCAACCCTGGGACGGAACGCGCCGCCGGCAGCGAGAGTGAACCTTCGGTTTCTAGGGGTTGGACGGAGAGGGCGAGGGTCGATATTGTGCTTGACAGATAGTTTCCCATAGCTCCGGCAATCCATCATGGCCGGCACGCGGATACGTATTGGTTTTTCTGCAACGCGTCTTAGCTGTGAACCTCGAATTGAATATATTCTTTTTTTCTTTCTCTTTCTCTCTCTCTCTCTTGACGACCTGTCCGGGTAACCCGCGTGGAATTTATCAGCCCTCGCGTTCTGTTTATACTTCTTCCCCCCTTTCCTTAGGGGTCTGTTGGTCTTGGACGCTTCGAGCATTTGATGGGGGTGAATATCGTCTCGGTGCAATTAGGGAAATTTCCGGTTTGAAGAAATGGTTTGATCAGTGAAATAGAAATTTTTTTCTAATTTGTTTATTGTTTTAAATTATACCTACGCATTTATCTCATAAATCCATCAAAAACCGCTGTCTATCGATCAGTTGGAAATCTTGTGGAAATTCAAAGAAGTTCATTTTACATGAAAATATATTGTTCATTTTTTCTTTCGAATTTTTTAAGTCGACGAATTTCTTTCGTTAATGGTGTCGCAATAAACAGAGAATCAAATTCCATAATGTATTAAGTGTATGTTTTGTTTTCAAATTTATTGAAAGATTTTTCGACTACGTGTGTAAATTCTGTAGCAAACGTTACCAACGAAATCCCCGTACAACGATTCGACTTGTCGCATATTATTCGCATAGAATCGCGAGCATCTCTGATACATATTGAACTCGCTACCATATCCGATGGTAGTAGAACTCGGAGATCGATGACGCAATGATTCTCCGTGTAAGTTTAGGAGGCAGAGGTTTAATGTAGATCTTGTCGCGGTTGTGCCTGTCATGACGCTCATATGTTAACACTCTCGCGGACCGTTCCGCGTGCATGGAGAACGAAGATCGAATAGATCCAGGTTTTGTTTTCTTTTCGCTGTTAATAGACACCGGGGCTCAGAGTCTCTTGTACTCTAATAAAGAAGATTGAGCTGAACGACGTTCCAACCGAGTCCTCGAATGCTTCTCCCACAAATCAATAGATAAACACAATTCGTTCACACACTGATATCCTTCATGCTTGACGAACATGGAAACTTGCGAAACAATATTTTGCGAGAGAAAAATTGTCTATGTTAATTTCAAGAGATGGGAGTTACGTAGACAGTATTCTTATTTTTTCACTAACCATTCATGATTCAACGTCTTGCCTTTTTTTATCGAGTTGAATTGGTGATGAAGATTTGAACAAAGTTTAAAAAGTGAATGCTACGCCTTTCGTTTCTAATCAATCAATATTTATTAATATTTAAGCCTTCAAATAAATGTAGCAATACAGAAAATATAAATTTTCTTTTCTCTTCTACGACACTTGTTTGTCCTAAAAATTGTCTGTGTTGATTTCAAGAGATAGGAGTTACGTCGACAGTATTCTTATTTTTTCAATAAACATTCATGATTCAACGTTTTGCTTTTTTTCGTTTCTAATCCATCGATATTTAAGCCTTCAAATAAATTTAGCAATGCGGAAAATATAAATTTTATTTTCTTTTCTACGTCACTTTTCGGAATAGAGACGTTTTGGTTGTTGTAACTGTAAATAATATTTTACGGCAAAGGGTTAAATTGATGATGGATGAGTTAAAAAATAGCTTTCGACGCAACGAGGAGCAGAAATCATTGAGAACGGTGTCGATTAGCTGACCTACGGCAACCATTTCACCGACCGCATCAGCTAAACCGCTTGAACCCCATTTTCAAGCAGCCAGGCTTCCCCTCGAGCTGCGACTACTTATAAATCTCTCGATTTCACCCCGGCAGTAGTCGGGAGTGATACAAATACATCTGAACAGTAATTCGCAGCCAGTTAAAACCCGGTATCAACCGCAATAATCACTTCCCCTGGCTATGGTCGCGGTCCGACGACCTGCTGGATTATGGGGGTGCGGGGAAATCGGAGGGACCAAGAGGACTCCGGAGAGAATGGCATAACAGATACACGTGTCCTGGCGGCTCTGCTTTGCGACACGTGATTCATGGGGGTCCCGATACGTTTTTTACACCTGCAACGGCTTTATTAGAATTTCTAATGGGATGGGACAGCAAGGGGACAGAGAAAGAGAGAGAGGATAGTCAGCGAAGAGTGACACGCGGACGCGAGCCCGATCCTCCACTATTCAGGTCCCGAAATGCAACGACCGTGCCCGACTTCTTCAGGGTCCCTCCGATGCATTCGGCTTTCATTACGTCAGGCTTGAAATACGTCCATTTCCTGACGTGATGACTTCGTTATCTTGCTCGAGGGAATGCTCTGCTGATGGGATCCGCGAAACCATCGGTAGACCCTGAAGAATTTTTAGCTCTTAAATATTTTGAACTGTGGATTTTATGCGTTCATTCATACGGTGAAGTAGATGAAATTTAAAACAGAAAAGAAATTGAAATGAATTAAAAATATTGTTGTTTTCCACACATTGTTCTCTCCGCCCACTAAAATTCGTTAAAATAGAAATACATGTCCATGCACCTCTGTATCTCTGTCCCGCTCTTCCGACGGATAAATCGCAACACAATCCTATGTCGCAAGCTTAAAATTTTCGAAGAGCGTGAAAAAAATGATTAAAGTATTTCTTGCACCAAAAATCATCCTCACCCCAAGAATAAGGATCCGCCCAACCACAATCTAATAGATCTATTATTATGCCTGAAGTGACTACGCGACTTTAAATCACCAAGTACTTTCCAGTACTTTCTCCACCGTCAACCAAAATACAAAGACCTTCCCTGAAAGTAGACATTTCCATCCCCACATTCGCAGCTGAAACAACCCCGAAACAGGCATCCCCTAAAATCAGCGTTAGATCCTCGAACAAAAGTGAGTCTCCGATGACGGATTCGCGTGTGTCCCGGCGATGATCGCGTTTCGAGCGAGTTGTCGATGTTTTGCGGGCCGGGATGAGCCGTGTCTGATCCGCGATCGGTCTTCGAGCTCTCTCTTGATACCGCGTCTCAGTCTCTCCTTAAGTGCGCGCGCGCGTGTGGAGGGCACGCCGCCGCCGCCGCGCGCGGCGCGAGGAGCCGAGACGAGACGAGGAAAGCGAGGCCTAGAGGAAGGATGGTAGGTGTAGGACAAATACCGGGCTCCGAAGTGGCGAATACCGAATAAGAGGTGGTGGGGATGGTGCCGGCGGTGCACGAGCGCACGACCGCGAGAGAACTTAAAGTGGAAGAGATAGCCGGTTCCGTTTCTCGGTAGTGGGGGACGTTTGAACGGAACGGTGGGGGGACACGAGCAAAGGGGTGGGGCGGCCGGGGGCGGGCGCGCGCGACAATTCAACAGGAACGGCCGCGCTTGCCACATCTGGCGAGTGAGTGGCACACTATTCCGGCACTTCTTGCTTTTCTTCGGGATCTAATCGAGCCTTCCTTCCTCGGACAAGCGATACTGAAAATTCCCTTCCACAAAGGACGCTCGGTGAAAAATGATTTACGACATCGGCGACCTGGTGAAAGGGTTTCCTTTTTTAAGGTGATTTCCAAGGGAGGAAGGAAAGAAGAAAGGTGGAAGTTGAGAAAGAGACGGTTGACGAAGAAGAGGGACGCGGGTAGAGGGAAAGGCGTAAAAATATGCGTAGGAAAACACGAGAGCAAGTCGGCCACGGGCCTCGCGTTATCCGCGAGAGGCAAGGAGAGCTCCGCCTCCTCGGCCGTCCCCTTCGCTCCGGAACCCCACCGACACGTCGCCACCCCGCGGTGCCCCCCGTTTGACCAACTGGCTACTACGTCACACATGCTTCTGCTCGCCTTGGTGCCGGCAACTCCGAAGGCTCTCCTCTCTCGGCCGGCTCAGTCGGCTCAGTGAGTTACGAGTTGCGTCCGGGTTCGCCGTACGCGCGATAACGGGGGCGTCAATCGGACCGCGCGGCGATTGGGAGAGGATTCCTAGAGCCACTCGTGCTACACCGTTTTCCTCGCTCACTCCCTCTGTCTTGCTCGTCGTGCTGTCGTAAATATATCTGTCTCTCTGTCCCCCCTCCCCCGGACGGAACACGTCTCTGTCGCTCCTTCTCGAACGGCGGTTGCCCGTCCCTCCGATTCGGCTCCGGGCAACAGGTTTGAATTTATGGGACAATAAAGAGTGCCGGTGCGTAGTGCGCGCGTGTTCCCCTCTCGCTTGCTCGCATTCCAGCTTTTTCTTCGACACGTCCCGACCGACACGGTCGTCTCTCGTCGGCGCGGAGAACAGCGAGCACCGTGCCAGACTATCAAACTCTCATAAAACTGTCAGCCGCGACCGGCCGGCTGACTTATGCGCGACCCCTCTTCGCGACAAGGCTTCCGACCTGTCCCGATCCATGAACAGTGCCCCCATCTCTAGGGGCCCGCGATGCGTCCGGAAGTGGGCCGAGTGGTAGATCCTTGATCAACACAAACGAGTCAGAATCCGTGTCGAGAGTCTTCGGCGTATTCGCGAGACCGTAAAGTACGCGGATAGCACGGGTACCGCGTGCACGGATCGTCACCGGAGTTCCGAGAGCGATCGGACGAGGTGTATCGGTGTATCGAGCCGTCGATCGAGGATCGCGCGGAAGCTGGGATCGCGGGGAACCACCTCTTCTTTCCTTCTTGGCTGTGCACACGAGGGTGTACGCGGAAGGGGGCGCGTGCGCGTGTTGCCCCCTCGAGAGACGGCAAGCGGAAGACTACTTCTCGGTGACGTTCCGGCCAGAAGGTTGCTGAGAAGAGAGGAGAACAGGAGAAAGAGAGAGAGAGAGAGTGGGAGAGGAGAGAGAGGAAAGGAGTGAGAGAGAGATCCTCACCCCACCATAGAGACCTCGGGGCTCCCGAATATCTCTCCATTAGCCCCCCTGACGGTGCTATCCCCTCTCTGTGACCCCTTGGATTTCTCATCTCGCTCGCACACCCCTCTCGTCGGCTCTTGTCACGTCGGGTAGCAGCCAGGCAACACCACCACACGAGCAAGCAACGGCGGCAGCGCCAGCAGCAGCACCCAGCAGCAGCTTCAGCACTAGCACCACCAGCAGCAGCAGCACCACAACCATCACCAACATCAGCAGCATCGGCACACACCACCATCAAGCAGAGAGACGACCCGACTCGACGCGGCGCGACGCGACGCGACGGAGACGCACGCGGAGGAGAGAGAGAACGGGGTTGAAGAATCCTACGCCGCGGCGGAGAGACCAATCAAGGTTTGACGAACGACGGGGATTGGTCGAGGCGCTCTCCTCTGACACGCAGAGAGCGCGGGCACGTGACAAGCTACCGCACACACCGGGGCCTCCGTTGGATCGCGGCGAGGCCTTCAGTACGATACCAACCACCCTCCGCGCACGCAACAGGAACGGTGAACGCCGAGGCCGCGGTAATACGCCTTTTCACCCCCCTGATGCGGTGATATCGGGTCTCTCCACCCGGGATAACGAGGGAGACCAGAGAGAGCCCGACGACGTTG
Organism: Lasioglossum vierecki; assembly: GCA_028455595.1. NCBI lineage: Eukaryota > Metazoa > Arthropoda > Insecta > Hymenoptera > Halictidae > Lasioglossum > Lasioglossum vierecki. The sequence continues at coordinate 11,447,022 of CM052340.1, read as the reverse complement.
GACGGTTTTTCGCAAAACTTGTTCCCCTGTTTCCGTGTTTCATTCGCAACCGCGTGTCAACGTTCTTCCTCCTCTTCTTCTTCGACAATCAAGAAGATACATACGGGTAGTCCGTGGCCGGTACCAGCGAAATTCGTCGTTTCGTCGGAGTCTCCGGCGGTGTCGAAATAAATCATCGGTGAAGGAAGGAGGAGAAGGGAACAACAGTGCGCACACAACGGGGTCTCGTCTTCAATGGGGCGGCCCGATAAGCCGGCTGTTACGCGCTACTGCACGCTGCCGCCGCGAGTTCTCCGTAGGTAATTGCGCCTCGTGAGGTCGTAAAGAAGCAGAAGACAGTTTTATAGCCCAGGCCCACGTGGCCCTCGTAAACTCGGCGCGGTTCAGGTCGGCATCGGACTCTCTGCCCCGGCCTGTGGTCCACACGCGAGCGGGGCCGGCCTCTTCGGACAAAACCGTGTTCCACGCCGAAACGTTCTCCTGGGTTCTCCAACCCCCTCGTTCATTATCGAGTCGTTTCGGGGACGGTGTTTATCCGCGTGTAACCGTTCGCGATAGGTGTGAACGAGCCTGTCTCTCCCTCCCTTCTTTCTCTTCTCTCTCTCTCTCTATCTATCTTTCTCTCTCTCTCTCTCTTTCTCTCTCTATCTATCACCAGCTACCAAAAAAGAAACCACGGTGGTCCGCGCACAGTTTGTTCTCCTTTCCTCTGAACCGAGTCAGTGGCTGTATACCGAGAAGTGTGACGTGCAACCGTTTGCCGCGTGGCCGGCCGACAGGATGACACCGCGATCTAGTACTTAACGAACAACCACACCGAGACAACCACAGTGCCGTGCGAAACAACAACGTAACCAATTCCACGAACTAATCGTGGCCCCGGAGAGGAATCCAAAGGTGTGTTGTTCTCCGTGAATGTCGAGCCGTGGACGGGCCGGTACCGATCGGTATATAGTGAGAGGCTGTCGTCGAGCGGTTCATCAGGTGAACCATGAGTTCGTACCAGTTCGTGAACTCGCTGGCGTCGTGCTACGCTGGTCAACAGCCGCAACAACAGCCGAGGGCCACCGCGAGTTCACCTGGCGAGCCGATGCAGGCCGCGTCGCCGGCGGGTGGAGACTATTACAACCCTAATGCCGCGGCAACCAGCTACCCTGCACCCTGCTATTCGCCCCAACAGCACTATCCTCAGCACCCGTACGCGACGCCGGCGTCCGGGATGCAGCACACGGCACCCACCGGGATGATCGACTACACGCAGCTGCAGCCTCAGCCAAGGCTCAGCGCGACCGCCACGTCGCAGCAACATAGTCTTCACGCGCAACAGTCCCAGCACCATCCGCAACCCCATCATCCCCAGCAGCAGCTGCACCAGGACCCAACGACGCCGCTCCTGCAGGCCGCCTCGGCGCCATCCGCGCCTTCAACCTCCAGCTGCAAGTACGCCGACTCCACGTCCTCCACCAGCGTCGCCTCGCCCCAGGACCTCACCACGTCCACCTCAAGGAACAGTCCCACGCCTTTGGTCGCACCCGGCACCAGCAAAGCTGCCTCGGGACTCACCTCGCCACCAGGTAGCTCATCAAGGTCCTCGGTCGCTGCATCCGCTGCATCACCACCCAGCGGTAGCTCCAGACCAGGTCCAGAAGGCAGTTCCACTCTGACAACAGCCTCTTCGGCGTCCTCGCCAGCTTCCTCGACGTCCAGCACCTCCAGCACCGGGAACAACTCGTCGAACAAGTCCAACGCCACCGGTAGCAATCCGCCGCAGATTTACCCGTGGATGAAGAGGGTGCACATCGGCCAGAGTAAGTCGATCCTTTTCGCTCTTCCTTCTTCGTATCTTCGGACGCTTCTGCTGAGCCCGCGAGATTGCGTTTAATTGAGGGTTGCCGCGCGCACAGACCCGAGGCCGTTCAACGACCGCCAACATTCGATTGGAAAGTAGTTCTTGCGGTCGGCAGACTTCTTGCCTGTGGAATTTCGAGGGGAATCGCTGCGTGTATACGGGGGGCTGATCGCGCGGATTTTTCTCGTGGTTGTCGAGTCCATCGTCGGAAAAATCTAAATTATGCTGGGCGGGACGGTGCAGATATGCTGGTTGGCACCTTGTGCTTTTGTTTGCTCGGCTGATTCGAGTCTTGATAGTCTTCTAGAAGGAGGAGAAGAACGTGTGGGTTACATTTTTCGCAGCCCGACGTCTTTGAATATTATTGTTAGGTAGTTGTCGCTAGAATCTTTGTGTAGTTTCGTTGTGTCTAGTATGTTATTGTCTAGGCTGTAGATGGTGTAATGGTTGAACGAAGAGAATGATTAAACGACTGACGTGATTTTAAAAGACACAAGTTTTTATGAAGTAATTAGTAAAACATTAAGATCCGATAGAATTCGTGCTCGTGATACAGGAAACATTTAAAAGACTGGAACTAATCGTTTGAATATGTTAGATTCATAATCTAATTTGCATGTAATGATCGGGTGTACTGATTCTCGATGACAACGTTATCATATGAAGAAATTGTGGGACCATTTATCTTTCACTTGCTGAAATTGATCGCACCAGACACGATCATTAAAAACTCTAACCCTAAACACGATTCGTCAATGCTCCTATATACAACTTGAATTATTAACTACGCTGACTGCAATTTTCCCTGAAATTTTCTCGACGAAGATTAAAACCATGCCGAACATTTCTATTTTGCATAATAGATCTCGGTCTAAACGTAACCAACGATAAACTGGCTTAATTGCCAGTCCCCTTTTTTCCTACGGACCCTTAATTTGCATTAGGAGAAGGTACTCCAAAGCCTCCACCCACAAACAGTCCAGATCCTCCTCGTCGACAAGTAAATTCTGGCGATCTTCTCCTAATTTGCGTTAGAAGAACGCACTCGAAAATCTCGATACTTGAACACTACATTTTCTCGTTCGACAAGCATATTCCAGAGATCTTTTCCGATGCACTCGGTGCATCCTGTAGTAAAAGGCAATTCACAATGGGGCAGTTTAAATAAAAAAACAATGGAACAGTATGGTAGTTGTTTCGGATGCTCTGGTTTCGCCTCCCACGAAGCGTACCACGTGTTCCGAGATCCCCGATCGAAAAAAAAGATTCGGATTTCCGTAGGGCCCCTACGGACTGTTCTCGTGTTTCCCTTATGGTGGAAAGTCCGCGACAAGGTATTCGACGAGACCCCGAGAAAAAGAGCGGAAGAGAGGACCGTGAAATCGTCGAGCGAAAGCCGTAAATCGCTTGTCGGCCTGTGGCGGGCCCGGGGCCGATCGGTGATAAGTCATCATGGAAATGAACGAAAGAAATATCGCCGGCCTGGCCGAAGTTAGCGGTGATTTGTAGATCGGCGCCGCGGAAATTTGTGCCAGTGTGTCATAACAGGAATGTGGAATTACGGCGGTTAATAATCGCGATTACTCCACGGGCCCGATCCGCCTCCTTGGGCCCGCTAAATCACGGCTGAAATATTCGCGGCGCTATTATAAATTTTGATAGTACGTCGCGATAACGATCCGAGCACCCTCCGTAACGTTTCACGGATTTCAGATCTTCGGGATCTCTCCAGGATTTTCATGATTCTGACAGATCAATCGCGGATGATTAGCGTTGCCGTCATAAATTTTCACAACCTAGGTAGGATTTCAATGATTCTGATCGACGATAGACGAATCGCGGATGGTCCAGATCGAGATTCGTCCGGTGTTGATCGTTTTCGTCGGTTCCACAACCCTCGGATAACAAATTACACGGCGAACGATTTAGAACAATTTGCACCTCGGTTAGTCGGTGACTCGTAAATGTTTCACGTTATCGCGGCGCGGCTGACGTCCACGGACGAGAAAGTAAGAATAGCAGAAAAATAATCGATTGGACAGAAGGAGAGAGAGAGAGAGAGCGTCGGCTGCATGATAGCGGACGAGAATTGCCGGAATATTGTGTTACCGCTTCGATTCGATTAGGGGAACTCCGCGAAATTAGGGGGCAATCTGCGTCGATGTAGAGCGGCGAGAAGTTTGACGCTGTTGGCTCGTAATTGTGGATCTACGCTCACTGAGCAATTCTATTTTTCGATCGGTGATCGATGCGAGATTAAAGAGGACTCCCTTAGTCCTAATTATACTCTGTTCGATTTCAAGAATCGTTCCGGAAGGATTTTCGTCGATTCTTGGAAAGTAGAGATGCAGATTGGAGTACAAGCTTTGAAGTTCTAACGCGAGGCTGAAACCTTGTGCAACATCTTATTACAAAACATTATATCTATTAAGTATTGGCGTAGCTGTGATTCCAAAGAGACAAACGGTGATCAAAAGTCGAAATCGAATGCGCGACAACCGCGAGCGAACGCCCACGCGGGGCCGACGCAACGTGGGCCGATTACGCAAACCCTGGTCCCACGTAAAATCGTCTTTGCAGCTCCGAGATAGGACCCAACAAGTGGTCCCGCGTGAATTCGGCTAGCTGTAAAAATACGGAAACGAGAGGAGACAAATAGAGCGCGTCGCGTTCGGCTGAAACACGGTGTGGGAACGCGGCGCCGAAAGAAAACGAGAGAGAGAGCGAGGAGGGCAGTGGGGGCCGTGGACCAAGAGTAATTCAGCGGAGTCCAAGGGACTGGATTCACCTGCCCCCGTGGTTCAAAGGAGATAAGACAGCGAGCGCTGGTCGCGTTCACATTAGTCGCCCCGCGTGATTTACTGCGCGGCCAGTATGATTCAGTCAGCGGGGAATTTGACGAAGAATTAATGGTATTATGATATCGTGTGTAACTCTATGTATGTGCGCCCGGGCCATAAATCAGGCTGCATTGTAAGGCGCGGGGGGCCCTTTCCTTCGCGTTCCGTCCCTCTCCCTCCGTAGCGGCCCGACCCGACCTCTCTCCGTCACTCTTTCCTTCTATTGCGGCCCTCTTCGTCACTCCCGACCTCTCACGGACGAAGGCCGAAGCCCCATTCGACGGCCCTTCCAAACGGACCACGAAAACTGAAACGCTCCTTTCCAACCTCTCTTTCTCGCTTTCTCCTTCTCTGTTTCTATCTCTTTTAGCTCACGCCTTCTCCATCTAGGCTTCTTTACGCAGTCCACCGCGTTTCTGAAGAACTGGATAGGATTACGGGTTTCCCGAACGGTAGCGCACGATCCCTGCAGCATGGGATCCCCTCAAATATGGCGGATAGGCCCCCAGGGTCCGCAGGTCTCTCAAAGTTGCAAACCTTTCTTTACCACCTTCTGATCCTATTTTACACCATTTTCTTCACTCAGCACACTCCAAGCTTTCACTTTGGCAATTTTAGGCTTTTTAATTGAGTTTTAATCGAGTGCCTTGTAACGTGCTGGTGTCCATAAAATTAATTACAAATGTCCATACAAATCAATGGAAATATTCCATGTAATGATCTAATTGGAAAATTCTGCGATACCTGTGAGTTCGAGGATCCAGAGTCAGAGTTTTTCTTAGATTTCGGACTTCGTTCGGCCGCTTCTCGATGCACTTCGCGAACCATGTGTAAGATTATAGTTTATCCACGAACTTCCCTTCCACTCTCATATTCTCGACTTCCACTCTCGTGGGTCACTTCTAATCTACCTCCGGCTCGTGAAACCTCCACGTTTCCCGGTACGATCTGTCGCTTGATATTTTATTTACACAAAACTCCGTGCGTTCTTTTTATTTCTGTTAAATTTTCCCGCGGCATGCACGCTTGCCACGCATTTATTTATGCATTTGCTTCGGCCGTTGGTCTTCTCGGAACTCTCTCTCCCTTGGTCTTCTCTTTTCCCTGAAGTTCTACTTCCCGCCGAGTCTCTCGGAATTCCATAATACTTGTAAAAAGAAGAAATATCGCTGGGAACCTGCCTAATGAGTCAGAACATATTTGAGGACGTAGCAAACATCCGCGAAATACTTATGAACATTGTCAACGTAGCTTTATCGAACCTCTTCGATCCAGAAAAACTGAAAATAGAAGTAATATTTCATTCTACAATAATTTTCACTGAAATATAATTAAAGTGCTTGTCGTATTGGAAATATGTACTTGCTTCGAGACAGTTCAAGCAAGCTGAAGCGTGTCCGACGGGGCCGACAAAGTCTCGGTTCCTGAGAGATCGACATTATTCGAGGACAAACGCCACAGTGTCCTCTTCAGCAACCCCCCGAACGTTCATTGTGCGTTTTCTGGAGCCAAGGCGCAATAATTGCCTCGTTCTCCGAATCGCGGAGAAGAGCGGCGCAAGGCTGGCCGTAAATCACGGACAGTTGCACGAGATTCGTCTCGTCAAAGGCTTAATTGTATTCAGAGATCATTTGCTAGGTAATTTTTGACCTGGCCATGTCTTCTCTAAACGATCCTGAAAGCAAGCACCCCGTCGCCTCAGCCCTTTGGACGCGAAATACCGATTTCGACCGGATTGCCTTTGGATTTTGACAGTGATTCGACTCAAGGTCGACGTTTCCGTTTTTAGTTGCGTTTTGACAACGCATGGGCTGCAATTAATAATAAAACCGGGTCTAGAATAGACCCGCGTGACGTTTGTCGATGTTTAGACGTGGCTTGAAGCCGTCTCCGCGAGTTTATTGATACAATTTAACTTCTAATGTTAGCCCGATGCAATAATTAAAGAAAATAATTAATAATTTATAATCACTTTATAAATTATAACTTTCAACATTATTTTTTATCCTAAGACTTGTCAATTGTATAACATCTGAAACAGAGTTATTTTTGTTTATAACTTGGTCAATATTGCTTGTTTTCATAACTTGTTGAAATAACCGCCAAATATCGATTGGTTAGATTGATCTATTGATCTCGCATTGGTTCTGCTCCCTGTAGGCCTCGTGTTTGTACCTCAGTAATTTGTGCGACGACGTAGTAACAACATGGGTTAGAAATTTCAATTTTTATGTTAAGATTTTCATAAAGCAAGTGAGTAATAAAATACAGAACCTTGACAATGTAGTACAATCTGGTTTTATTATAACATCTTTCTCTGTTATAATTTCAGACTTAGTTTTCTTCTTTCTTGAAAATGAAACGTTGAAAGTTTAAATTAATTTATAAAATTGCTTTATAATGTTTATTTGATCGAACCGTTGCGCCGAAATCATTAATACTTCTTCTGTTTTAACAATCGTACGATCGATGACGATAACAACATTAATAATTTATAACGCAATCTTCGAATTTGGTTTCCCCAAAAATTGAAAACGCGTTGTCTCGTCGAGAGGAACTCCGCAAGAGAATAATTGCCAGGTTGTTGGTAATTGCGGACATAATTGCCTATAACGAGGAGCATAATTGCTGGGGCTGGATTAAGTCGATGAACATCGACCGATACCACTTTCTACGGAACACCGTACAATCTCAGTTGTTCGAGGACGTTTCCCATCTTTCTGTCCGTGCTTTAACTAATTCTGCAAATACGTGAATTTTTAACTAATAAAACATATTACTGTATGTTACGGAGCTTCCAAGAATTTTTGAACGCGAGAAAGCACATTTATTAATTGCGTCTTAAAATAACTTAAATCACTTTGTAGTGAAAAAACGAAGGAGTGGTACAAGGGAGAAGCACAATTCGCGGGCGTCAAATCGAGGAGGAAATAATTGATTCGTCGAGGATCACGTTCAGAAACGGCGCCGCCGTCGCAACGCTTTGAAGTCGTAAACGCATATCAGCAGCCTGGAGTGAAGAAACAAACGTACCCTGTGAAAATCCAGGAAATGCTAATTATACACAGATTATACTCGAGAATGCTTTCCATTATCAAATGAACAACTTAAACTTAACAATGGGTCGTTTAACTTTTAACATAATTCACTATTTCAGGGGGAATAGAGAAGTCGAGCAAAATCCAATTGTTGGAGATAATATACAATTCTGCAGTAACCAGACTGCTGTCGTTAGAAGTTTGAAAGTGGATTGAAGACACGCGTGAAACATTGATTCAATCTTTTTGGTTGCTCCGAAAATAATAGCAACTTCACAACTCTTGATTGGCAGAAAAGTCTGTCGTTCAGAGAATTGGCGTCGTTCGTTATTAATCTTAATAAATGAATAAATCTTGAACATATCTTGAATTCGTTTAATCTACTATTTCAAATATCATCTGATAATTAATTTTTAAACAATTGGCTCTCTCATTGTGCAACAACGTGTGAAAACTTGGAAGAATTTAGCAAGTATCTAGAAACAAGAGGGGAATAAATCTTCATTCGATGTCTGCGCGAGGGTTCGGAAGATGGTCAGAAGTAATTACTCGTAAACTCGGCACAGTCTTTTCAAGGATAACAAAGAGGGCCGGAGTGTACAAGCGATTGCACGTGCCAGCGAGTAAGACCTTGCCCCAAAAGCGGGCTCGCAACCCCCCTATGATATCCGATCGGCTCAGCAAAAATGCAAATGCGTGGCTTACTCTCTCTCACTCCTTTCTCTTCGTCAGACAGAGAGTTCTCCAATCCGGGCCGAAATCTTTATTCGGGGCGTGTCGGTCGTGGAAAATCGGTCGGACGAGCGAATCGCCGGTCGGCGTAGACCGCGTTAATGTCCGCGGATCACGCAGCATTAAGACGAGTGTCGGATAAAGATCGGCGAAAGGCGTGCCACACCGATTAGTATCGTCTCGGAGCAGGTCTTGTGCAAGTCTAACGATCATCGGTCGAAAAAATCGTGTTTTCCATCGAATTTCGTCGGGAAAGGTCGCCCGAGCCGATTTCGGGTACCTCGGTCGCCGATTATCGAGGAGAAAGCCGATCTGATTATGGTCGTGGCCATCTTGCCCGGGCCAGGATTGAAGGTTCGCGATTCGGGGGCCGCTTGTTTGCCAGTCGGAAGATGGTTCCGCTCCTGGAACGAGTAATTACCTGGGCCGATCGGTTCCTCGTAAATAAGCGCGAACGACTATGTGGCACACGGGTTCACCTGGCAACCGGTTCCCTCGTTTGAGAGATTGGCATTGCGAGTTTCTTTGACCTGTACTTGACGTAATTGAATCATTACGTGGCCCTGCGACGCTACGGAGGACCACCGAAATTATTCGGAACAACGATCAGGCGGCTTTCTGATGGGCAACCATTTTGATGCCTTCCATCACGCGTATCTGCGATGAGAGAGCCTCAACATAATTTTAGAAGAGTCTTCATACTTGTACAAATTTTTCCAAACGTACAGCTACCAGATTCTTAATTATGTTCCCTGCTACGGGTGGCATTTTTATCTGGAGTTTTGTTAGATTTTTTTCTGTTAGATTGAAAGACATTTCATCTGCAATGAGAGAGTCTCAACATAATTTTAAAAGAGTCTTCATACTTGTTCAAACTTTTCCAAACAAACAGCTACCAGATTGTTTGTTATGTTTCCTGCTGCGGGTAGCATTTTTGTCTGGAGTTTTGTTAGATTTTTTTCTGTTAGATTGAAAGACATTTCATCTGCAATGAGAGAGTCTCAACATAATTTTAAAAGAGTCTTCATACATGTTCAAACTTTTCCAAACGAACAGCTACCAGATTCTTAGTTATGTTCCCGGCTGTGGGTAGCATTTTTGTCTGGAGTTTTGTTAGATCTTTTTCTGTTAGATTGAAAGACATTTCATCTGCAATGAGAGAGTCTCAATATAATTTTAAAAGAGTATTGACACTTGTACAAATTTTTCCAAACGTACAGCTACCAGATTACTAGTTACGTTTCCGGCTACGGGTGGCATTTTTTCCAGAGTTCTGTTAGGTCGATTCTCAGATGCAGTGCAAAAATAGACGGGGTATTCGACGAGAAGACGGGGCGTGCAAAGATGTCCAAGAAGTTGTTCTAGACAAGAACTAGTGGTTTAGCATAAATAGTACGGCTATGCTAATTGACCGCCTACGGAATGGAAACTACAGAGCGTCTACTTCCGCTGCAAGATGTCATTAGTGGAAGCGAAGAACGATAATACGCGGTACGTCTCCGCGATATTTCAAAACCGGAATTTTTTGAAATAATATCTCGTTCCCGTACACGTTCGAACTTAGCCGAACGATATGCGGCGATAATTTTCGTAGATAACTGGACACCGCTAACAAGCTGAATCCTGAGCGGATTCGATTTCTAAGAATTTATTTCTGTTCGATATTTTACAACAAATCCGAACGATTTCATCAATCATCTTGATCCTTTTTTTGGCTCTATTAACATTTCAATAGGGTGCGTTGAAAATAAGAAACTTTCGACCACTTCCATTGCTAATATTATTTTTATTATTATTCAGCAAATCTCCTCAGGGATTTCCTTTTTCGGAATGTATTGCTACATCCGACATCTACAACGTATCCTTGGGATTTCGTCAATCGATGTCTTTTTTTTTCTCTGTCTCCAAATGTTTGAGTTAAATTTATTAAAAATGGGTAACTTTCCAGCAGTTTCTATATTTCTATTGCTTACAACGAATCCTTGGAATTTCGTCAATCGATGTCTCTAAATGTTTGAGTTGAATTTATTAAAAATGGATAACTTTCCAACAGTTTCTATATTTCTATTGCCAATAACCTTTGATTATTATTCCGCAAATCTCGCAAGATTTATCTCTCGAAATGTAGTCTTGTTTCTCTTGCGCCAATAAATCTTCGGAAAGTTCGAACTTTTTTTTCGAGCCTATAAATTCGCAATGACGCGCGGATGGTATCAAGGACTCGCGAATGGGAGTTTGAAATGTTAAAAAAGACGGCTTGTTTTTCATAGCACTCCATGTTTGCATATAGAAAGTTGATCGGCCGGTAGCCTTCGAGGAAGACGTTTCGCCGTCGAAACAGAAACGATAGAAAATGGCGAGGAAAGAGGCGCATACGGATGCCCGACAGCTTTCAAGAAGCCTACCGTCAGGATTTTAATCCCTCCTGGTGACTTTCTCTGGACACACGATTTTCTCCTTAAACCGCCATGCCTGTTTCAATTCTATACCGTTCTTGCCACTTGCTAGACAAATGGAAAAAATCAAGATAGAAGAAACAACTCAATCTCTCAGAAATGACTGTAAAAAATTTATAGGCACAAACAAAAAATTTAAAAATCGTGACCAATAACAATTTAAAAAATAAAACCTTGACTTAACGTCTCAAAGTAGCTCAAGCTGCTGGGCCCAATATTGAAAGAGTTATTCGTTTTTAAAAGGCGCACGAATTCTTTTTACACTCGCTGTAGTTATGGTTTGCCATTACAGCGAGAGAAGGAATGCTGTGTTGGTATCTCTCGATAGGATGGTTCGCCATTCGGCAAGGTCGCTTCCCGCAGCCCATAATCACGGGTCAATCATTTTGCTATAAATAAGAACGTGCAAAGGTTCACCAAGGTACAATTCCGAAGGGTAGCACGCAATTCGCAGGGCAAAATCATCTGGTGATCCGCGCGCTAAAACGCTCTGATGATCACGGGTTCTGCGCCGAACAATTTCAGCCTCTCCTTTGGCAACTCTTTGAGAAACAATTCTCCATAAACCTCGCAAATGAACAGTGCGTGAATTTATTGCTAAATCATCACACTCGTTACACACCAATTTAATCGGATCAAAAAGATTAAACTGAGCCATATTCTTAAAAGAAAATGTTAACTTCTACAGTTTATGTGTTTTCATACTTTTGTGCGATCTGCAAATTCTCCAGCAGGTTGATCAACTTTTCTAAACGTAATTATTTTTCCAGACTCCATTAACACCTCTAAATGATTGCGGACGTTATCGTCGTGATTCTGTCGTTCAAACTGGCTTATCAAACTCGCAATTACTGTAATCTTGTGCTACAGGTTATTAAGACCAACTTCTGCCATTATTTACCTATGATTAATAAGTCTTGCACATTATATTTACATATTGTGGAACGTCGTTTCTCTGTACATTAACGAGCGGTGATGCCTGATGATTAGTCTGACGAAAAAGAAACCTCACTTTGTAATCGAAAACTTGCACGTGTCTTAAATGTTAATAGGTGAATACAAATGCTAGAATGTGGCAAAACGAAAATTGTAAAACTCTTGCTCTAAAATACGTCAAAAAAAAAAATTCTAAAAATTAATCCTTCGTCGTCGAACGCTTAGAAAATGCTAAAGAAATTTTTCCGGCGGTAAGAATGAAACTAACACACTGCGTATCCTTCGAAGGATGCTGTATCTTTCCAAGGACCCTCGGAATAGGCAAGGAATTTTTTGGAACGACATTTACCGTGGGACTGATGATTAGTCTTACGAAAAAGAAACCTCTAAAAGATTCTAAAAATGAATTCATCGATGGTCGAACGCTTAGAAGATGCGAAAGAAATTTTTCCGGCGGTAAGAATGAAACTAACACACTGCGTATCCTTCGAAGGATGCTGTATCTTTCCAAGGACCCTTGGAATAGGCAAGGAATATTTTGGAACGACATTTACCGTGGGACTGATGATTAGTCTTACGAAAATGAAACCTCTAAAATACCTCTAAAAGATTCTAAAAATGAATTCATCGATCGTCGAACGCTTAGAAGATTCGAAAGAAATTTTTCCGGCGGTAAGAATGAAACTAACACACTGCGTACCCTTCGAAGGATGCTGTATCTTTCCAAGGACCCTCGGAATAAGCGAGGAATTTTTTGGAACGACATTTACCATGGGATTGGAGTCGACCGCGAGGATCACGAGATCGGCAAAACGATCGGGTTTTTCGCCGATCGGCCATAAGAAATTAACAAGCTTAGGAGATGGTTTCCCGTTCAAGGGTTCCTCGAGGCCGGCGATACCGGTCGCATGATGATGAGAGAGCACGCGGACGTGTATGCATCCGCGATTACCATGGCTAACAGGCGAAACTAACACGGGAACGCCGGCCTGGAACTGGTTTTCCCGGTCGCAACGCATATTTCATTTGAGTAACAACAAAAATTTCTTTTCATTAGTATGCATTAATCAATCAGCATGCATGAGCAATACCCTGTCAAATATGCCTGCTAAGTTTCGTATTATGGGCCGGGAAAAGGGGGGCCTGATTCCTCCTCGTCGAGAGAAGACGGCACCGCTTTGCCGCGCCGTTAACAATACCTAATTTAACCGCGGGATTGCTACTTCACGGATTTTATTTTACTCCTTCCCGATTTAGTTTATTTCTTCGCCGAGGAAATCGAGCGGTCCGAGCTTCGATAATCGACGGCTGCGATCATATTATACCGCATACAAGGTAGCCAATTTCGAGCGAAACTTTGGCCCATTAAACTGACTTTTTAACGATCTCCCGAGCACAGTGAAATAATCGCGCGTGGAAATTGAAATTCCGACGACAGAAATTTGCATGGATCGACGTTGAATTATTAAGTGACGTTTGCCGTGTGTAAGCGTCCGAGACCAATTATTTTTTTGCAATTATTATTACCGATTATTGCCCGATACAAAATTGCTTCATGTACCTCGAAGTACCTCTTCATCGTGCTGATATTGGCTTCCAGAAACTGCGTAACAACAGACTTTAATTACGCAGAAGTCTCGGTTAATTATTTGTTAAGCGGGCCGGTTAATCGAATTGTATAGAGATTCTTCGGCGCGGTGGAGTTTGCACGGATCGTGTACGCTTCTCCCTCTTGAAAGAAGGTATAATTAATTACCCGGCCGCGGAACAAAACAATTAACAGGTTTAATCGTTGCCTAATCAAAAATACTTACTCTCGATATTAAACAGAACACGGGGCCGAACAAAACCAAACCCGTACCATCAGTCATCGGCAGCTAAAGCGATAATTATCATCCCCGCCGAACCGAAATTACTCATTGCACCACTTCGAGCGCAATTAATCTCCATCATTACGTAATGCCCAGGCCCATACAATAAATCCTTAACCGAGCAAAGTCAACAGTACCTTTTGCGGGGCCTGCGAACGAGAAAACTGCTTCGGTACAATCGACATGACATTTCTCAAGGCTGATCTGCTTGCTGCGCGCACCCGGCAAACAAAATGGCCGCTCAACTCGCCTGCAAAATGACGCTCGTGTCTCGAGCTGGACATTGCCAATTTTGCAACGTTGGTAAATAACAGCAACCACTTCGTTCTATCAAACCAGATTCAAATGGTCCAAGTATAGATACTTGAATTGGAGGAAATTCAATTTTGATATTTTCAGAAAGCTACGAAATGGGTGTACGAAGCATTTGTTTAGATTTTACAAACGAATAACTTTTTTAAAGTTAGACCCAACATAACTTTCCCTCCTAGACCCAATAACTTTCTTTCTCTCTACTATTAAACATTTTTCACTATTCATCAAAATCATTCTTATTTAGTATCTTAATATTTACGATCGAAATAAGAGAAATCCTTTAGACCCAATAGTTTCAGAAGCTATTTTTTAATAATAATTTCAAAAAGATTGAAATGAGAATTTTTTAAGTGTCTTACAAGTTAAAAACTTGTATTATTGACGGGGGTGTATACACACTATACTCATTTAATACTTATTTGTTTGCCTGATGAATGCCTGAACGACATTTGCCTAAACAAGCATGGCCTACTCAGCATATGCGCTCTCAGGGGTAGTTTACGACGCGACCCTGAAACGACGGAATTTACACAGAGCTAGGGGTGGTGGGGCTCGGTAAAGACGCGGTACAAATCACTTATTAGGGCATAAATTTTCATTGCTAGCAGCTAGTGCAAACGGGATGAGCCGATGGGGTAATGGATGTGTGCCGGGAGCGAAGTGGGCCGCCTGTTGCTGCGTGGCCCGCTCGCCACGGGGATCCTTGATCCTTATGCTCCTGCAGTCGGTCTTTCGGCCCTCTCCGGCGAGAACCCCTCCCGAAGGAGGATTCCCGTTCCTGAAAATTTACGAGCTGCCGGTGAATGGAGCTCGAGCAGCCCTGCCGCGCCGGCACGCTACACACGTTCCGTGGTTTTCCCGCGACAAAAGTCCCCCGGAAAACCTTGCCACGATCATCCCGACGATGCGATGTCTCTCTTCGGCTTATTGCGCGACGTCTTCATACCTAATCCATGACCTCCAGTCCCGGGAAACGTCTACGCCCGGCCGGCCCCGAATCAGGATTCATCAGAATCAATGCGAGTCACTTTTTTTAAACAGTTTTCGAGAAGCGCCACTGGAAATGCCGTTGCAAATTCATCTTAAATAAAAGATATATAAAATTATTTGGTTAGGATAAGCAAAAATGGAAAGAAATGGAAATAGGAGTTTTGTGAAAGGGATGGTAACCCTGAGGGGATCAAATAAAAGTTATTAAAATAATACATATATAAAAATATATATAACATTAATTATTTAATACAGTTATTATATCAATCTGAGACACACTTGAAATTTCAAACAATCATAGAGAATGGAAATATTCTAAGTTGAACAAATGTTCAATGTTCGAGTTTAAATAGCATCAAAAGAATGAGACATTGTAAAAAATGTTATGTAGAACAGAACACATAAGTTTGTGTAATTGTCGAGGAAAAACTGCTCGGCACGAAACGTGTTAAAAAAAGGTCATGCTCCCGAATGGCCGGATTCCCTGTGGTTCTCTTCTCGCAATGAAGACGTTGCTTTGGTAAAAAAAATATTTATGAGCGGTAGTTTGTTATCTTGCCAGAGGAATTAAATTCAAATTACTTGAATTTGTTACATTGTTACGGTCACGGGTCCAATTTTCTTTTTCCCTCTGTTCTGATCTCCCCTCGCTCTCTCTCTCTCCGCCTGTTACGCGTTCCTTCTTTTTTTTCAATATAACTAATTTAAGTATCGGAAGCGGTTCAAACGATCCCGGCAAAAAGTCCCGGCGGAATCCGTGGCTCGTATGAAACAGAGCGTTCACTGGTTCGGGTTGCACGGCCGATTGTAAAAAAGCAGTCTTTCGCTCCCCAGGAAATTTATGGCCTGCTCTTGAATGGCGTCTGTTCGGTTCGTCTTGGGGGTTTTGATACGGCACGGGAGAACACCGCACAATGATTATTATTACGGTCGCGCGAATATTGACTCTCGAATATCGGGAACAATTTCACATGTCCTCGAGGCGTAACATCGTCCGACAATCCTACCTGGCAGAAGCCGCTGCCCTGAGTTATTTATGTGAATTAGAGAAAGAGAGACTGTGATCTCTTTTTGCCCCTTGTCCTCCGCCACTCTCCACGGTTTCCCTTCTCGTAAGAGACAGTCGTCTCCGTTCACAAGTGTATCGAATTCATACGGTATTTTTACTCCGAGTTTTCGGCAATATATTTCCCTGGTGCTCGATCCCTCGGTGTCATAACATTTATGACTTATTCGATGCGTGCAGCCTTTCTCTCAACACCCCCTGTTGCTATTGTAACATTTGTTCGTGCAGCCTGGAAATTTTCTACCGATCCGATATGTGCTCGAATATTGAATTTATGATTTTTTTAGAGATTCTATATATTTCACTCTGTTCAATTAAATAAAATTTAATCGAACTTCGCTGTCGCAATTAAACGAAGGAAATTTTTCAAGAAGAGAAAAATTCGATGCATGCAGCCATTTGCTATTGTAACATTTGTTCCTGCAACTTGGAAATTTTTTATTCTATATATTTTATTCTGTTCAATTTAATACAATTTTACGAATGAAATGAAGGAAATTTTCCAAGAAGAGAAAAATCTTGGGTCGAACTTTCGTAATATTCGAAGAAGAAAATTTCGTAGATCTTGCAGTAGGATGTTGCAGAAGCTCGCAGTCTACCGGCAGAAAATTCATCGGAAAGTTGAAAGATGATAAATAGGGCCCGAAGCCTCGGCGAGCATAAATAGTCAATTAAACACGACGGCAGCGAACGGCGGAAAAATCGGTTTTGCACGCTTTCGCCGGCGATCGACGGGTTCGAGGACCCCGGATCAATCTGGAGGCGTCGATCGATTAATCAGGATCGCGGAACGTCGTCGTCGCGGCACCGGTGAAAACTATTTACATAAATGGCGCGTGGTACGACAATCGACAAATGCGAACAGCGCCGCTTACACGTCGTCATATTTCCCTGGGACGTCGACGGATATTCGCCGGATGCATCGATTAGAATGCACAATATGGGACGCAACCGGAGAATGCATTTTTTTAAACCGCGTGTATTCCGCGTCGGGTGCAACACGGAGTCTATCAGTCAGTTTCGCGTCTCAATTAACGGTGTTAAGAAATATTGCTGCTACGCTGTTCCTGGCTCCTAAGCACTTTCTATGTATCTATGCCGTTGCTGTGCGTTTATGATCTTACATGGTGGATCGATGTCGTTCTATATCACCGGTGATGATCGATTTTCAGCTGGTTTTGCAGCGATCGAGAACGTCGATTTTTATAACATAGACGTTCCTCAACATTAAAAAGGAATTTCATATGTTAAGCATTTCTTTTGTTGCTAATTTTAAATATTGGTTGGTAGACAAGGTGAAAAATTTTTTTTAGGAAAATTGCATAATGGGAACGAACGAGTTAAAACAGAATACACAGCAACTGTGTAATGCAACAAAGATAAAGAAAAAAAGAGAAAGCTACAAGACTACTTATCTAATAAGAAAGGAGAAACATGCGCACAAAGAAAAGAAAACAAAATAATACTGTATGAATATAAAAAGGAAGCAGCGTAGGATAAAATTGGAAGAAAGTTCGGCATGGAAAATCGGGCCATCGAACGTAAATAAAAAAAGGTCTAAGCGATTTCTAAACGCGGATCATGAGAGTAATAAACGGTTCGGTGGAGCTAAAGTGGAACTAGTGAGCTGAATGGAGTTAACGACGTGCTAACAATAACATATTTTACGAATATTCGCGGCGGCGTGCAATTTGTATCCGCTTCAATTACCCGGCTGCCTCCGTTCGAACGGTCTCGCGTGTCGGTGCGCATCAAGCCTCGCGAATAATCCGCGAGCACCCGCTATAATGAATTCTTCCGAGCATGATAGACATGGTCGACCAACGACCCGACAATTCCTCCGACCACCACCAAAGCATCGGCGAGGAGGAGGCAATCGTCTTGAAAATGTTTGCCGGTTCTCGGACCGAGCTAATCGTCGGTCGGTCGCAGCGTTAACACTCGCGTTTCCTCGCAAATCGTGTCCCATTAACGAACTCGGTGGTTAAAGGCAAATGAGCGTACGTTTCAACGGAGAATTCTTTAACACCTTCGTTCTATGACACGGCACATTACGTCGCGCGTGTAACGATTTCACGGACGCATCATCGACACACATAAATTTTCCAGGATCGCGGATCCTGGCTCCGGTTACGCTCGTTGCGCTCTCCGGAGAACTATCGCTCTCTGACTTCGCGGCTCGAATACACTGTGGATTTCCATGGGAAAATTCATTTGATTCTTAATAGTCTTCAATGAAAATTGTCAACATCGTGTAGACAGCAAAGTATACAATTTATTCTGAATAGAACGTGCTAACTGTATTTGCAGGAGCTACTAATTCAGAGTCTGTGTATATTTTCACCAATGACTAAATATCGATGACAGAAAAATATAATTTTATTATTTATTAATTCTGATTTTCCGCACACTTACATAAATTTCTCAGGTTTTCTTCATACAAACTAAATAATTCAATGTCATTCTTTAATCATGATTACTCTGCAATGGTAACTACAATGAACCATTATCTGCTCGAAGAATAATTTCCGACCAGAGCTTTATTTTTCATATAATTAATAATCATATTGATTGTTCTTCTCTATAATAAATAAAAAGAAATACTCTTCGTGAGTTCCGAGAAGTTAGAACGATTTCGAAATCCTTGCGAAATTTGAACGATTCGAGAAATAAAACGGTGCAATGGGTGGTGCACCTGCCGAGCCATTAAACAGCGCAACTAATTGAGAAGTATTTTCCCCATTAGCCGGAACTATGCGTGTTTTCCGATGGGTTCCGCGTCGATCGCAGCGAGCGACAGTCGCGCCGAAAATAGTTGCTAAGGGTGTGAAAGGGGACGCTGCAAGCTGAGCGTGATTCCGCGGTACCGAAAAATACTGTTTCTCGCACCCTCGCCGATTCAGACTGTCGTTGAAATCACCTACCTTAGAAAATGACTGAATGAATAAATAAATTGATCATTTTGTTAATAATTGAAGTTGCACGAAATCGCTGGAACGCGTTGATCATGAAGGACACTGATTTTTCTTGTAATTTTTGTACATTGGATTTATACTTATATTGTTCTTTATTTATGAAATTAATTCCTATAATCACTTCGCTCATTTTAGAAATAGATAATAGGTGAACTTTTGCTTGAGGAACACGCGAGGGTTAATCAGTGACTTATTGGTTTCTTTGAACATTTTACTCAGTCGCAAATAACAGGAGAAATTTAATAAACGTTCGTTAAGAATTGTATCTTATTGTGTTCGAGACGCTCAGACAAGTAGCAGCAAAAACTTCGCAGTCTAGTCATTAATATCACTTGAAGATGTTGGGGTTAATGGAGTTGGGTCGAGTATGTGCTCCGATGTAATAAATAATCAAACGTAACTGTATTAAAATTTTATGAAAATCCTGAAGCAGATTTGATAAGAGAACTAATAAAATCTGGTGAGTTGAAGTTACGATATTTTGTTGGACCGTAATATTTTCTGTAAAACTGGCGATGTGTTGAGAAGTCAAATCTTCTGGTGAAGACGGCAATACCATGTAGCAAGTGGGACGTGCTAATTTTCGTACGGTGAAATGGTTTTATTGGAACCGAGGCAATCGAGGAATCCGCAAAGGCACCGAGTGATGTCAGATAGTCCCCATTCGCCAATTGTCAAGTGATGCAGCGTTAATTAAGTGGACGGTTTCGAGTGTACCGAACAGAGTGGAAGGCTGAATTAAGTAGGGAACAGCTTTATTCCGTGGGTGATGCTCGGTGTAAAATATGTTCTGTAAAGTGTGTTGTAGAGGCGCCCCCGTCGCACACCCGGTGACCCGAGACCATAAATAAATGCTTGCGTGAGGTTTACATACTACTGTGAATTCTTCCGAGGGATCTTACGATACACGAATACGGCTCCCAGGCAGTTGCTCCTGTTTAGATAGGAATAATCCGATTACGCGAAAAATAATGCTAGGAAGTGTCGCTCTATCCTAACAACGATCACTAAATCTTTCGCTTCCCCACGTGAGCGACAAATCTTCCAAAAAAAAAAAAATAAAACAACACGACCGCAATTAAATCAGTCTCTCATAAATCAAACCAATCTGACCTCTTTTTAATAAATCTTCTGAAGAATATTTTGTTCCTCAACATTTCTTGAGAAAGTTAATTAAAGTGATCCTGATTCCTCGAGGGCCTAGCAAGTGCGAAACTGTCAGTGTTACAAGGATTAAAATTATAAGGCAATCAATTAAGGAATAGGAAAAGGATTCTAAGGTGATCCGAGGGGCAGATCGCGGAATCTTGTCGATTCGAGTGGCAAGCCGAGGGTGCAGCGACTCGATCTCGGAAAAAAGGGCCGCGGATTAGGGTGTAAAATTAACGAAGGGATCCGGGTCTAAGCCGGGAACAGCTCGATCGGATGGTTGACTCCGTTCGCAAAGAGTGCTCGTGGTCTTGTAGAGGCGGTTCTCCTCTAGCAGCGGAGAGCGATCCCGGACCATAAATAAATGCTGGTGCGCGCGAGGCTTACGTGCCACCACCGAGCTCCTCTTCGTGGCTGGGGCACCAGCCGAGAGACCGGGGTAAACCAGGAGGAACGCCATCGCCGATCAAAACCGACAGGCTTCCTAAGAGGAACAACCTGACCTAAAACATCGGTACTACATGATTCATAGAGGACGGAACGACCGCGGCGTGTCTGCCTGGTTGCCTCGAAAGAGGGATGCGTTTCCGATGATATTTATCTGCAACGCGCACGCTTGGCATGGGAAATAAGAAGCAGATGGCGGACGATCGGCCATCGCGAATGGATTCTGGCAACCACGGAAATATCTGGGAGGATCGTACCCTGCCTGATTCTGGCCGAGGTTCGATCATTAGACCAGGCTAGAACATCCGCTTCGTTTCAGCCTATTTCCTAAACGCATTGCGCGTTGCTGTGAAATAAATTGCAGGATAGAATGAAATACGTATAGTCCAGTCGCCAGGTACTTTTAACTGGAAAGTATTCCGAAATTAATGAAATTTTGACACGTCAATTTAGGGGTATTCTGGAGTGTCGAATCTGAGTTTTTGACCTCAAGGACCCTGTGGTAACTTTTGGTTCTTTGCCTATTACTCAAAAACTATGGATCCTAAGAACTTTTATATTACCTTGTTTCGGTTTTTATTACTCAAAAACTATGGATCCTAAGAAGTATTAGAACTGTTAGACCCTTATTTGTCACTACTTAACCAAAACAAGGTAATAAAAGGTAATAAAAGTCGTTAGCACAGGGTCCTCGGGTCGACAACTCAGACTCGACACCCCAGAGTACCCCTAAATGACGTGGTCATAATTTCATTAAGTCCGGAACACTTTCCAAGTGAAAGTACTAAAGTATTTCTACAACTCCAAGCTTCAGTCGACCGATCAGAAAATTCGCTGTTCACCACAGGCTCGCCGTGAGCCTATCAAAGGAATGGGGGATAAAATCGGCCGACAATTAATTGACGATAACCGGGGTCCGTCTCCGCCCTAAGTTCCCGGCATTCAACAGCCATAGTCTCGCGCGTGCACGAGCTCGGAGCGGCGTGTGGCCGTAACACACGGGCCCGAGAGCACAGGCAGCGTTCCTGCCGCGGGAAAATTAATGACTTACCTTCGCCGGGAACAATACAGTCAGCTGCGACTCTTTACGTGTCTGAGTGCCGCGGCGGTGATGCGAGGAGCTGCCTAAGGTCGAACGAACAAAACGCGCACGCGAGCATGAGCGGGGCCTGCGAAACGTGAGCATAAGTTTGAGCTGGTGAACGCGCGAGCCTAAACGCGAACGCGGAGGACTAACACTGAGAACGAGCCCAGAAAGCGTGGCACGCACGACACGGCGTGTGGATCGATTTATTTCCAGCAAGACCCCAAGAATGTGAACGCGTATAATTTTCATACGGCCAAGGGTTTTTCGTTGCGATCCCGAGCTCTGAACGCTTAATCCGTTCGACGGCGTGTCTTCTCTTGGCGCGCGAGTCCTCGTGCTACCCGATTCGCAACGGTTTCGCCGGATTACCGTGCTTTATGCGCCTCCACGCCGCTACATTGTTGGCTGGTACTACCGCGTTTCGAATCCTGCGATTTAGCTTGAACGTCGCGCGATTATTTTCGGCGAACCTCTTCTGCTTCCTGACCGCTTCTCTTCGCCCCCTACTTCTCTTTCTCACGGCTTTTGCCTCCCCGGGGTGAAAGACTTCGCTTCCCGGTGACCCCGCGCCATCTTCCTAACTGTGTTTAACTCGTCGGACTCGAACCAAGAGATACCACAAGCACGTCGACTGCTCAAAGTACATTATCGTTGACCGCGACCCTCCCACTAACGGTACACGTACGAAATTAAACGTTGTCCATTCAGTGGGTCATCCTGGTATCGGGAACCCAAGAAAAACATCCTGTAAACAGGAGCCGAGTTCTCTGTGGCCGTAAAAAGTTGTGAGATCAAACGAAATACCAAGTTCATTAGCTTAGACGTACCTCTTGCAATACTGAAAAAAGTGTTTGTAAAAATTAGTTTAAAAGAACGCTATTTAGTTTTTAAAGAGTTACATGGTTAAAAAGTAACCAAGTAAAAAGTACCAAATTTCAAGCTTGTAGGTCAGTCAGTCAGTACGTGGCTAATTTAGCAATTTTTGAGGTCCTATATCTCGGAATCTATTAATATTGGAGGATTAATGTTTTGTCAACGTTGAGACATGATAGCATTTAACAAGTGTACGAAATTACATCTTTCCACCTGTTTCTAATTCGGATTTACAAGCCTTTAAAAAACGGCTAAGTTATTTCATGTAAAAGGAGGTAGTGCGAGAAGTTGGCTGGTGCACTATCGTGAACCTAAATTATCTGTTTCACCGGAGCTCTTCGGATTGAATTCACGCGGGTAAGAAACTGTCCCAACCGACGGGGTTACTTTTGTTGCGAGCGGATGAAAGGTAGGCCAGAAGAAGATACTCGGGAGATCGCGTATTCGCTTGGAACGGAAGAGAGAAAGAGAGGTTGGGACAGGATTGAGGAAGAATGGGGAATACGCGTCTCCATCCATCAGGCAACGGTCCGATCGGTCGACACACGCGACTCGAACCTACGGACAACCACCGAATGCATTATCTCTCCCCGTAAGCGGCTATCCGACTCGGAGTCGATGCCTTTTCGATAATCAGAGCGTTTAGGGGTCTTTATACGTTCGTTGAATAACGTATGGCGAACTGCTAGACCGATACTGATGTCACCGGCGCAACGTCCGGCCGTCTCTCTCTCTGCCCCTTATACGTACCGGCGGACCTCCTCACCGTGATGTTCTCGATGGACTATGAGCTTCCTAAATGATTTGAATAGCGTGTTCCTGCGATGCCCTCGCTTGAGTTTGATCGATCGGGAATCATCAAACGGCTTCTTCGGTTGTTCACGACGTTGCCCGAGCCGCGATATGGGCTATGTCTTTGTTGGATTATGTCGAAAGGCCTCGCTTTTAAGTTCAATCTGAGATGAACCACATTCTGATAGTATGTTAATGGTGATCATTAGACTGCGAATCTTAATGAGGAATTTTAAGAATGAAAATTTTTATGAAGAAGCCTCTGATCGACGAAAGATATTTTTCGCCTATTCCAGTATTCAAGAAACAGCCCACGAAGATGAGGAAATGTATCATCTGCAAATTGAGAATTTTTATGATGAAACAACAACATTTGTATTTCAATGATTTTATGAAGAAGCCTCTGATCGACGATGGACATTTTTCGCCTATTCTAGTTTTTAGGAAACAGTCCATCAAGATGAGGAAATGTATCATCCCAAATAGAACTTAATCATTTTAAAAAGTGTACGATAGTGTAACGAGACATTCGTAAAATTAAAATAAAAAAGTATGGAAGAAAACTATTTAATACTCTCGACGAAAAAGAGCAGAAGGAGTATCGAAGAAGTTTCTCTCGAGCCAGAAAAATATCAAAATCTATAATCGATGATTCCCGCTCCGAACTCGCATGCCCAGATACAATCTGGAAGTTCCACGCCATAGAAGCTTGATAAATGACTGTGGAACGTTTCAATAATCAATTCCGAGCGGTTCGAATTGTTTCTCGCGGGCCGAGCAATCAGTTCTTATTGCATTCAGGCATCTCCGTTTTGGCCGTGGTAATTAGGCAGGGCGACAAATCGGGTTTTCCTCTTCGGTGTACGGCCACGTTCGAATGATCATGCGTTCCTGGCACGTCCGTCGATATTCGAGCATAGTGAAAGAGAGGCGAAAGTAAAAGGACCGCGACTTTCGTTGGCTGTCAACCGGTACAAAGTGCAGAAACGGCTTCGCCCAGCTCGGCTCCGCTCGGCGCAGCACGGCGCGACGAGGCGTTAATTGAATTTGGGTTCGTGTGGATTATTGTGAAGCGTTTAAAGCGGCCAGAAACAAACCTATTTGCGTCGGGGAGCTTTCTCGTGGAAGATAACAAATGATCCACGAGGCGGCGGCCGGCTCTCTCGCAAACTTCGGCATAAAAGCTTCGCCCGAGAGCTCTCTCCCTCTCTTTCCTCTTCTCTCTCCTCTACGGTTCAGCCGGGATCCGCTTCGTTTCTTTCTTCAACCCCTCGCGTTCTTTCGTTCGTTTCCCTCTCTGCACTCTCTCTCTCTCTCTCGCTCTCCTCTCCTCTCTTCCACGTCGTTGGTCCCGTACTCCTCAACCCCGGGACACGTTCTTCTCGCTCTCTCTCTCTCTAGCTTTTGAGAGAGAAACCTCTTCGCCACGCAGCCGCGGATTGAAAAGCAATAGTTTTTGAATCTATTTATAACTGTCCGTTCCACGCGGCCAACGCGGAACGAGAATCGTCCGATTTGAATATGGCCGCCCTTCGCCGAGAGGAAGTTTCGCCGGTTTACGGGGGATTACGTTTTGGTACCGGGCCAACGATCGAGTATTAGACTCACCTGTCTGGTATCGGTTCCGCTTCTGTTTATTTCGAGCTGGCGAAAAACTGGATCGAGGTTTTCTTGCGATGACTGAGGGTGCTGATTATTTTCAATGGCACAGTTGAAGTACTTCACGTGACTCTTGTATTATTATTATTTATTATAGACGGGCAGAAGCCCTCTTTACATAAGTATTTACAAAGAAAAGAAAAAAAGAGAAAGATACAAGACTACTTATCCAATCAGAAAAAAAACAAACAAAATGATGGATGCAAATGATGTTGCATTTTAGAATTTTTCAGAGATTCAATGAAAAAATCCGATTCATTGGATTAATTAATTCATTAATTCATAAAATTCTCGTGTTCTCAGGTCACGTTCTGGTACATAAAAATTGATTTGCGTAGAGAACAATCATCAATATGATTATTAATTAAATTAAAAATAAAGCTCTGATTGGATATTATTCTTCAAGCAAATAATGGTTCTAGGTTCATTGCGGAGTAATCATGATTAAAGAATGAGCTTCAGAAAACTTTTTAACTGATCAAAAACAAGCATTGATCTTAGAGATGACTTTTAGATGATTTGAAAATGTGTGTTGAATTTCGGATGTTCTTTTTTAATTTTCTCGTGCTAAAAACCGAATAGAGAGGCAACGTTGTTATTCGCGACACCACGTATCGAAATCTCCACTCCTCGCGGAAACCCCCCGTAGTAGAGTATCGCTTGGTTCCAGTGAAATCATATTCTACATTGCCGATAATGCCACACAGTCTTCTTCATGTCATTCACATGAAAATGTGTACAATAAGAACTTCCAATAACACATGTGCGAAATATCAAGCGTGGTTTTAGTAGCGGTTTGCTGCAATCAAACAGAACTCTGAATAACACACAGACCAGGGAAATCAAAACAAAGTGGAGCGATGAAATCGTATACGACCAACAAACTAACTGGCGCAAGTAACAAACCAGGCTCGTATAGCCATTACAATACTTCATCTCTTTGCAATTTCACTACATAATGCTCGGCGATTACCAATAAACATTTTATATGAAATTCTTTTTCTGATTCTTCCGATATTTGGATTATGGATTAATTAATCCAATGAATCGCATTATTTATTACAGTATTGGTTTTTTCATTGAATCTTTGCAAAACTTTAAAATGCAACTACTTGCATTTTAAATTAATGCAAGTATTATTTTATTTCCTTTGTCTTTGTCCGCATGTCCCTTCTTTCTTATTAGATAAATAATAAATATTTTCACAAAGCTGACGCAGTTTCTCTTCTTTCTTGAAAAGGATCCATATTAGGATCGAAACGTAGAAAGTTTAATCACCGAGATCATCAATACATCTTGTTATAAATAAGTAGTCTTGTATCTTTCTATTTTTTTCTTTGTAAATACTTATATAAATATCTGCCTGTCTATAATAAATAATAATAATATATTTCCAACTCCCAATTTCGGGGGTTGTTACAAACCTCACCCTCGTTGCAAACCCTCAACATGGCCGACAGCCAGCAGAAACACACACACACACGCATCGAATATTTTTCCAAGGTCCATCTCTCACCCAGGCTTCATCGGAATCAGCTTGTGCAACATGTTCTCGACTCGAAAACCCGAAACCTCCGGAGGCCGCAATATTTTACAAGCACGAATCAATCTTGAGCCGCAGAGCAGCGGGTCCACTCCATCACACGGGCGTCGCCAGTTCCGTGGATTCACATAAACTGTGACTGTTTAGACTCGAAACTTTCGAGAAACTATCAACCATGAAGCGTCCATCCTGCCCCCGGTGGCTCGTTTCCTCATCGTCGTTCCGCGCGAGACTGGATCGGCCGTCACGGCCCATAAATATCGCGCGGGTCCCTTTCTGAAAATGATTACTTCGCCAGAATTTATAACGAGCGAGTTAGTCGCGCGGCGGGTCGAACGCGTCAGCTGTTTATCAGTCGAAATAGATCCGGACCAGTCCGAGGAACGGGTCGGACGTGCGGTAACAGGTGGATCGTGGAAAGCATCGGATTGGCCGATTATACTGCATAGTGGTCCGCAACGTCGTCTTGGTTGTTCGAGTCTTTCATCTGAAATTAATTCTGAAAGAGTCCTCGCTTAAAGTTCTATGTTGCCCTAATTAATGCTTTTGTAATTGCGTTAAGCATTCTTCATCTCATACTAACAGGCCATTAATCTTAAAATTACTAGTGGCAGGAATGCTGTAGTCATTACCTGCGTCACGTCGCAATGCTATAGCCTAACGCGAGTGACGTCGAGATTCGTGACGTCGAAAGTGGGGATACTATTAAGACCCCACATTAAGGATAGTAATACTAGGTAATAGAACTGTAACTTTCAGTTAACACTTAATATTTTTATTTATCAAAAATCACAGACAGTTAATATTTTTATTTATCAAAAATCGTGTCGTGGTATGAGCCCTGCTAAATAACCCCACACTATTGACACGTCAATTTATTACAGGAATAAAATCTACTTATGGCTTAATTAATCCAATGAATCGCATTATTGCAACAATCATGCACTATTTATAACAGTATTGATTTTTTCATAGAATCTCTGCAAAATTTTCAAATGCAACTATGCAGGATTATATGATAATTCTTTATCTTCTTCTTTTTTTCTTTTCTTTGTAAATGCTTATGTAAAAAGGGCATCTGCGCGTCTATAATAAATAATAATAATAATAACAAATGTTCCAAGCGAGTTTACAAAAAGTTGGCAACGCGAAATTCCTATTCTTGAAGTGAGAGGTGGTAACGTTCTCATTGGCCGACCCAGTTTCGGCATCCTTTTGTCTGGGAACGAGTGTTCGAGTGACCCGAGCATGATGAACCTCGCAACCTATGCGTCATAAAGTCGCGGAATCCTCTGGCTAGCAAAGAGTACCGCCGACGATAAGCGATCAGGTCGGGGCAGATCGGCGGCGACTGGCTTGCGGCCAGTGGCGCCCACGGAGTTTTGCGCGGTGAACAACCGCTCGCGAGTCGCGACGGAAGGGATAGACGGACAGAACGCGAGAAACTACCGAGCAGACCCGGCCCGTGTGCAATTTAAATTTATCTAGGCGTGTTTTGCGTCATTCAGCCTCCATCCCGGCTGATTTGTGACCTTTCGGTGGTTTCGCAGCTGGCGGCCAATCACGGGCCAAAGATCGGGCCAGTCGTCGGCCAGCAAAATCAACGACCTGTCGACATTCCTCGCCGGAGAAAGAGACCGAAGAGGCCGACGCGAAACGACGTCCCGGGACGCGGCACAGTGGTCCCAGAATTTACCTCCGAGCAATCGATACAACCTCTCAAAGTTCAATTGAATTAGGAATTGCAATCCTGTGCCATTTTCAATGCCGCGGGATTGATGTGGGATTTTTATTTCAATCCCGCGGGTCCTGCGGGACTAAGGATTTAGTTCTTTGTTGTAATATATTTATATTTAATGAAGAAACAAATTTTACTTGATGAAATAATCATCATTGATCGTATTAGTCAAAATTTATTAAATTTATTATTAAATTTACGTAAATTTAAATGAACATAAACTACAATTGAAATATATACATATATGTATATGTGTGTGTAATGATATTAAATATATAATATAATAATCTTTTGTATTGAAATAGTAAATCGTGCGCGTCGTCATTTGCGAAATTTTGTTTATACATACTATTTAAGATGCGGGACCAAAAAATGACACTTTGCGGGATTGCAATCCCTAAATCGAATGCACACCTGTAACCTTTTACGTACGGTCGTGTTTAGCCACCTAAAAATTGCTCGAAAGCTGACAGCGAGAAAGGTAAATGGATCTAGACATTTTACCAACAAGATTAGCCTTTAGGCTCCTATTCGTTCAGCTCCCATTCACCGTTCAAGAGACTCAGAACCTTTGCAACAATACAAATCATCAGAAAGCATCGTCTTCCACTTGGCGCAACTTCGGGATCAGAATTGTCGACGTTGGAGGATATCTGAAGGAATGATGTGTTAATTTGGCTCAACGCTGAACCGCGTCCAACAGTGTTTGCGTATTGATGTTGGCCGAGCACGATTCGGATAAATCGTCGAGATCTAAGGCACATCTAAATCTCTTTCTACAGAAGTACTTACGTTATCACGCGGAAATAAAAACCTAGAAATTCTGTTGCAACGAATGCTTCGCTGAATCGGAAACGAAGAAATTAATTATTCGACACGTGTATCATTCTTTACGCCGACCAGTTTCTCTCTAGCCGCGATCATGTAACCGAAGGCTACCAGAAAAATCGAGCTGGAAGTCCCCTTATCAGAGAACCACAGGTACATTCGGAGAGAACATTATCCCCCAATGATACCGAGCCACTTTACAAGGAAAGGATCGCTTGAGCGTAGAAAATTAATGACACCGTCAAAAATAACACAAGCTCCGCGCGCCGGGAAAGCCTCGGAAAGTAACGCAAGATAAATCCACGGGAAATTTGAACAAGCAACGGTCCGTTGGTACCTGTTCTCGGTGGTTATCCGCGACACTCGTACAAGCCGCCGTCCCCAATTATCAATTACGCAACGCGTGCTTATCAGCGTGCTATTCAATGCCCACTTTCGTAACGGAAACGTACGCGACTGTTCAGCGAGCATGTACCACCGAACGAGTTCCTCTAACGAGATCAAGAAAATCGACGAAAATCGTCGGCTCACGGGAATAAGCTTCTTTACTCAAGGATTACTGTGCTGAAACTCTTGAAGGAACACGAGCTCTCCTGGAACAAGAGAGAGAGAGAGAGATAGAGGGAGGAGGACCGAGAGAAAATAGACCAAAGATCGAAAGAGCGAAACAGAGTCGAAACAAACGACAAGTTTTTAAGAGCAGCATTATCTCGTTGACTCGGCTGTAGGATCTTGAGGCTGGGGACCACCTAGGCTTCAAAGATGCAATCGTAATTGCATAATAGCCACGATAAACTGGCCGGGTTATTTATGAACCTCCTCTCTCCTTTTGTCGGCCGTGTCAATGGGGAGCTGGGATTCGAACGGCCTCCGCTGGATGTGTTTCACTGGATCGGGCCCGAGGAGATTTTAGATCCAACATCGTCTTCGGCGTCGTGCCACAAGCCGCTCCGGAGGAGCTTAATCTCCCTCCAAGCCCCGGATAGATGATTTATAATTTCTACGGGCGCAGATTCCTGTTCGCGGTTATAAATACTTGTTGCTCTAACACGACGCACACGTCGCCTACCGATCTCACGATTTCTTTACGATACACACCGATTCCTAGCTCCGACATTCCCTAAACCTGTGGTACCCTCGGTGCGCTCTATTTGACTCGCATTTGAGAAAACGAGATGACTTTCCGAACAACTTCATAACCTAGGCGCACCTGCCAAGTTCTCGCACTAGCACATTTTACACGAAACAACTTAGCCGTTTAAAAAAATGACTGTATCTCGAA